>JADQWA010000481.1:222500-270000 GCA_018344505.1 Nebria ingens riversi
GATTTAAAATGCGAGTGGATTTAATCGGGCACCTGTACAATATGTGTGCCAAATTTGGTAGAAATCGGTTTTGTACCTTCAGAGAAGAAGAGGCGACGAAAATTGGTGTTAGCGAGCGACATGTTACATTTATTTTCGAAATTAGGGTGATGTGAGATGAATGTCTATGAAAGAATTTTTTGAATCCAAGAAAGTTACAGACGTAATTGGCGAACTACTTATGGTAATATGGTTAACAATTAAAATTGTTAAAAATGATTTATTCATGTTTTCATGACATTTATTGATGTAATAATGAAGATATCACATCACAACATGAGATTAAATAACAAAGTGGATAAAGTAATGTTGTTTTGTGTAGTGGTGTAGGTATTATATAGTGTGTTGGTTTGGTTTAGGTTTAGGCGATGTTAAAGTAAAGACCGTGTCATATAAATCTTGGGGGTGTTGTCATTTCTACTATCTGTATGTTGTATCTTTGTTTATGGCTCCGGTTCACGCTACTTCCTTCCTTGTCCAGCACTGAACATATGTCTCCGTGTGTTGTTTGGTCTCTTATCGGGCGACTTTTATCTTGATTTTAAGCTTGTGATACGCCGTGTCGACGAGTCGAAAAAATTCGTGTTACACACGCAGGTGTAAACGATGACAGCTACGCAATTTTACGGGATATTCGCTTATTTTAAAAGAAATATACCTACCCATTTATTAAGGTCACGTTAACAACAATTTCTGTTTCAAGTTTATATCAGCATTTTCAAAAACGTTTTAAATTGCTTGATACGTTATGGTTACGGTTCGCGTAACGTAACACTTCCTTCGTGGACGTCTGCAAAATGTTTATGTCTTATGGCCAGCATCAGGTCGTTAAAATATCTGGAGTAAAGTAAATTCTCTACCCGAGTATTTTAGCACTGTCCTAAATTTACTCTTCCATATGGGTAAATAATGATATCAACACCTTTCAATTATAGATCTGATTTTTTTAAATAATTCAAGTCCGCCATCATACCCAACATAAAAAACTACACGCACAATTCATTGTTAAACATTATTTTCTAAATTATTTACGTAAACGTTTATTTTCAAATTATTTTATTACTGTAATTACGATTTAAGCTAAAATGGCATTAAAATTATATTTGTCTACTAAGAACTCAAAAACGACGAATTTAATCACTATACTCGTCCATCATGGCTAACTTATAAAGTGCCTAGTATAACGAATGTTAATTATATACCTACTTTTTTGTCAACTGTATAGATTTTTATGTAAAATCCATTTGTATTTTCACAATAATAGTATAGGATGACTAATTTTTATACAGGGCGTTGTAATAATCTCTACATGCTATTGATGGGCGGAAGCGTCTTGCTATATGCGGATAGAAATACAGAAACACACACAAACACTCGAACACACTGTTTCACAGACACATCTATAAAACGCGTGTGTCCCGATACATATGGCACCGTCGGTAACATTATAGCCGCGGTATTTTTACACGGCCTATCGTTTGGGCCACGTGCTACGATGCGTGTCACCCGTATCTCAATACCCCTGGCTCGAGTGCTTCCATTAGTTTGCTACCAAAATAAATAACGATGATTACTTTACGAGTACCTTTCAGTTTAGTTGCACAAAATTTATAACTATTTCATTTTTTATTCTTATTTATATGTATATACATATATATATATATATTGTTGTTAAAAATTGTTATTTATATTACATGTTCTCCTATAAATCCATCAACATTTATGTTAATTTTCGTTTTGGTTCTTTACAATGTTTTAAAGCACTTAAAACCAGCGCTGACACAATTTTAAATGATTTAAAAACTGTATTGAAATCAGGATACGTTTCAGTGGAAATTATTTATAATTATGTAATGAAAGTAAAAATACAAATTGGAAGTTGAAATTGAAGTAGTTGTTAAAGATAATTGACTATAATTACTTCTGTAGTGAGCATTTTTGTTTCAATGCTTAATAGAGTTGTTTTGTTTGCAGTGGGCGTCTGTTGCATCGTGGTTCTTTCGGCCGGATTGTCCACAAATGTCAACGACTCTAAACTCAAATAGCCAAGCATCTTGTACGACGTCCACATCGACATCGTGTTCGACTAAAGCACAATCCAGCCACACTGGATCTGGATACATATCACATCGACAGCAAACACAACAACAACATCAACAGCAGCAACAACCACAACAGCAGCTGTTGCAGCAGCAATCGACTACTGCCGCAACCGGTTCGACAGCGTCCGCTCTGTGTTCGCAGCGAGACGACCAGCCGCAGAGGATCATACAAGCACCCACTATATGTACGGTGAGTAAGCACAGCATTTTTTTAATTTCTTTTTACTTTTAAGCTTGTTATATGCTTTGTTAATCTGTCAACGGGAGACAATAGATGTTTTACTTAAATTGACGAAAAAGTTATATGAACTCAATGCTTGGTTATTTGGTTTTTTAACAAAAAAATTATTTGTTATTGAAACGCATTTAAAACTAAAGCAATAATTAATCACTCAGCAGGTTAAATGATTCAATTCTTCATTTATACATACACAGTATAGATTGTTTTATTTTTCTCTCTATTGTATCACTTCTTTGTTTTTCTCATTTCTCCTCTTTGGAAAATTGAAAAGTTTCCTCCTCATTGACATTTTACTATATTTATGTTTAAAATTGTTACTTCATGGTTGAGCTTGCGTTATTTCTTTAGTTACTATTTGAAATTTAAGATTATACCTCATTTAAAAACTCCTTAAATGAATTTGCACTCTTATAAATGTATAATGTGCAAGAGAGCATACAATTCATCGGGGGTGACTATGTACAAATATTGGAAATTCATTTTCAATGAAACAGTAGACGGTGTTGTAATATAATAAACAAATAAACCTAAACTAACAATGTTCTCTAATGCGTATCAATATGCCTGTAAATATATTGCAATGCCAAACAATTTGAATATTATACTGTGTGTGCATGCATTTCTATATTTGCACACCCTTGATCATGTTTGAATAAGCCACTAAGAGTGCTCTGTTATGCATTTTCTTGTGTTTGTATTTAGTTATTATCTCATTTTCGAGGGGATGCATTGATTTCCCTATCAGACCGCTCTAGTTTTATTTCAACAACTTTACTAAATATATCGAATGTTTAATTTATGAAAAATGTATTAGGCTACAAAATGATACCATTTCAGCTATATGTTAAACGAAGTTAGGTCATTGTTTAAGTTAGAATATATTTAAACTAGTCGAAACATTTAAATTTGTTTTGGGTATTCGATGAATGTGATTGGTTCAATTGATTCGATATGTTTCTTTTCAAATATAGTGTTTTACTCGTATGTGATGCGTGTGTTTCTTTATGTGTGTGCGTGTCTAACATATGACACGATGTCACTCTGTATAGTGTAGGTATATCAAGGCATTGCGTGTGCTCGAACTCCCCATCCCAGGTGACATATTAAAGGCTGGCATTTCTTGAAAGGAAATTGCCAGTTACTCGTTGTCGCTGCGGTGACGCCTGTCAACCAGGCGTCTCGACGTCTCACGACATTGCGCACGGCACAGAACTGGTGGCGCACGATCGGAAAAGTACATCATGTTCGTTTCTGCGTTACGCACGGACCGCCGCGGCATCCAGCTAATGGAATATTTTATTATCCTCCGAGTTGTATTGTTTTCCTGACCGTGATTATTGGATATTCTATGAGCGCGCGACTTTTATATTGTTGCCCTCTTTCGTTTCTGATTTGATCATAAAATATTTGACACTTTCAATAACTGAAACGCTTCGGCGATTCTATCAATACAATTATACACTATAGGATACTTTATAAGTGGTAATTAATTTACCAAATTTGTAGCTATATAGCTAGTTTTCCACTACTATGTTTATGTAAATAAGCATCACTCGTTTAAAGTATAAATATACGAACTTGTCATTGTTCTAAATGTAAGACGATTTAATGAAATTATTATAAATTTTAACACAAGTACAACTTTATTGCCAAAATACATCAAATGTGTCCCAAGCTGCAGTGACGTCACGAACGCTTATTAATAAGCACCATATAGTATAAGTCATGACTTTGTTGTTTAGTTTAAAAAAAAACTGAAATAGACTATAGGAAATACCCCAACTAGTTTAAGCTTGTGACGTAAGAAAATACGTTTAGGACGGGTTTTCAACCTTTGTAGTAGTTGAGACAAGAAGATCGGTGTTTTTAAATAATTGCAAACGTTAGTAAATGATTACAAATGAACACTGATATTTATGGGTTGTGGAATTTTAATAGGCATGGTTGATTATTGTGTGCAGGCGGACATATGACGTTTACTTGACTTGATGTGGGTTCCCGTCGTTCCATCGTTGTCACACAAATATCCCGCACCTGACAGCGAACCTTATAATAGAGATTTGACAATAATTAGCATCCCTCACAGACTCACACCGACCGGTTCCATACTAAAGCCAGCCCAAGCCAACGCAGAGAACAATAACGACTTTTCCTAGAACCATACGCAATTTCATTCTTTACAAAAGAAAACGTTTTTTTAATATTTGTAAGCATGTAAACAGTTTTTTTTAAAAAAAAGTTAGAGTACTTGTCAACAGGTTCTGCTTCCAAATAAATTCAATTTCAACTAACTTTATATGGCGACAAATAAATCAGTAGGAGTGAAGCTACTAAATAAGTTATGATGATCAAAATAACAATAAGGAAAATTAATGTCTCAGTGTGTGAAATGTGTTCAATTCTAATTTGAATAGCGGTAAAATGATTAACAAACTACTCGTATCACATCGTTTCAGATGGAATACTCTGTGCAGTTAATTAGTTCCCCTTGTCCAATAGCATAATTCGTTTTCCTGTTCTCTCGCAATATTTTTCGAGTGAATTTTACGCTCTGTTATAGGTTGTGGTTGTGTAAAAAATTGGGTTTTGTGTCCCCGAGAACTCGAATTTGACATGGTCGTCGTCGTTTTTTGTTCCATCAGAAAGAGTACGTTACGCTGAGGGTGTACGGGTATTATCTATATAGAACACAAAAAAAAGAAAAACGAACAAAATATAACTAGTTTTTCACGTTTGCTTTAGATTCATTATATATCAATCAATCAAAAACTACTTAACTTTCATCTGCTTCTTTTAAAAATACTTAACTAAATAACAGTTATGTTTATGTTGAATTATCAACAATTCCATCTTAAAAGAGAATCAGCAATAATAACAGTTACAGTGACAATTTCAAGTAGATTCTTCTATATGTATATTATTTATAATAATAATAATAATAGTGAGTCATCTACTAAATATACTGTATTGGAATCAAAACTGTATTCCAGTAAAAATAATGAATTCTCTTATTTTAATTCAATAATAAAAAGTTGAGCGCAACATATATTACCCTGAGAGAAAACTGTTAACAATTTTGATTGATGTGAGCATTAAAAGCATTAATTATATTAGGTATATTTAATTCTAAAAAATAATTTACGAATTATTGTTTATTGATGCAATATAATAATAATTTGGCTGTATTAGGAGTCTCCATTACGAGAAATTAATTAATTATATTATGCTATAAAATATAAATTAATGATACATAATTTGATTTAGATTTGAATAATAATTAGTAGAGATATTTCTGGTTTAATAAATTGGAAATGTAGTAAATCGTCATAAAATTCTATCGACGGAAAACTCGAAGCAGAGTTGATTTAATTTTTTTTTGTAAATTTAGTATAAAGTAAGGGTGCCAGCTGAGAGGTTGGTAGGGTATTGTTGTTTAATTGGCGTCGGGCATCAAGTTGGTGGCGAGTGCAATAGTGTTTCACAGACGTGTCAAAAACTAATATTAGTTTTAGACGTTTGACAGTTTCGAGAACGGCAACACGAAGGTCGGTTATTGAAAGAAGAATAGTGAAAAGAGACAGAGAATAGATGGTTTTTCGGTTATGATGTGCCGGTGTTGGGTGTTAAGAGCGGGAGCCGTCAGGTCACCATATGATGATAACCGGGGACGGGCGCAGTGACACACGGGATTCGTTTTACGCAAGTCACCACGCTGATTGGAACGGATACGAATCCACGGCTTTGATTCTAACGATGATACGGCAAAATGCGTCGCCCGTCGCCTCTCCTCTCCTCACTTCTCTTCTACAACACTACAATCTTCGTTCTCTGTCCGTATTTTTCTTTTTCTGTATTGTGTGTGCCATCTTTCGTTTCGAGCCGCGAGCTGTTAATACACCCTTGACCGACGCCGAAGATGCACTCACTCACAACCCGAAATTTCGATTCCTCTCATCTTCTGCCCCCATTCAGATGTGTATCTACATACGTTTTTAAAGGTGTGCGAGTGTATGCTTCACTACTGATGTTCTTGGATCCTCTCTCTATGGCCTTGCTTTGTAATGTAGTTTATAAAAAATATAGGTATGCGTTTGCCGCGTGATGTTAAATTAACAGGATCGCCGGCGGTGTCGCCGTGTCGTTCGACAATCACAGGTAGACGAGACCCGACCGAACAAAAACTCATTTTGAATATCTCCGGTATTAAATGACGGTCCTCGTAAATAATATATCATTCTGTTGTGAATCACTACCCCGATATATATTATATGAAAATATCACAAAGAAGTATCGCTATTTGAAATATTATCATAGCTACTCATATATGTATGTATGTATGTATGTATGTATATAGGATGATGCGAGATACAGGAAGAATTTATTTTACTTTTGAAAACTATACGAATGAACGTAATTGGCCTTTAATAAAGATAGATGCCGCAAACCGCATCACTCAGGAACGTATCAACTCAAATTCCGAATGCCGTTATGATTTGATGCGTTTTATGTAGTTGATGTGTTTATATACAATTAAGGTTTTCGTTTATTTTTAATTTTTTTATTCTTTACCGTGCGTTAAAGCTGTGGTTGCTTCACTCGAAGAATATGATGTTTTACAGAACTATACATACATACATTACATACATACATATATCTAAATGAAACCATGAATGGTTTTAGTACCTATTGCTAAAATATTCAACTGAATTTACCTACATCGAATATGTAATATGGCTTGAAATTGTATTAATACACTGGATGGACAATGGGGTCACGTCAACCTGTGGTCGTGTAACGGCGCCTCACGGATTTTCAAAATAATCATTCCACCGTATAGTAACACCAGGCAATCATAAATCATAACAATTGACATTATAATAATAATGATGCTGTCGCTACGAGTCCAATTTTGATACGTAGGCTTTGTGCCGCAAGCCCCCAAAGAAGAGCTCACACTGTGAACCCATAATAGTCGAATCGGCATTCGGCCAGCAGAGACGGAGGGACGACAAATGCCACCACCGGCACCGTTCAGAAGTGTAAAAAATACCTTCCACAATCCACAGTCAACCGGTCCATGCGATGTGCGATCCACAACGTCACCTAATATACTTTATATGTACATATATATATATATATATATATATATATATATATATTATATATATATATATATAAATATATATATATATATATATATATATATATATATATATATATATATATATATATATATATATATATATATATATATATATATATATATATGTGTGTGTGTATGTACCTACGTATATCTACATACATACATATAAGCAAATATGCCGCGCGCTATTTTTCACCTGGCTTGATTTAATGACGTCGTTCTTCAAGCCACGAATACAAAACTGCATTTACTATAATACGACGATTCCACAGCGTCAGGTATGCACACTCTTATTACACGCGTATTCAATCGTTTAAATTGCTAAACATTTTTATGCAAATAGATAAGTCAAGTATTATTGGACATTTATACACCAAACCATGAAGTAAGGAATGTTTAAAAGGTCATTGCATAAGCTTATAATATTAAGAATGCATACGGTATATCAGCACTTTTGCAGATTAGGTACAGCTGATCTTGATTTTGCCATGTCATCTTGTAACTACATTCAACTTACACTAAATAAATCGAATATCAACTAAACACAGACCAACAAGTTTAAATCTTTTTTAATTTATTCAAAAAATTGCCACTTTTTTAAAAATATAATTACCAAAAGTTGAATGTTTTGAATTTTAAGATAAAACAAAGTTATTAATACAATACACTTTCATTAATAAAGAAAAAGGATGAAATTAATTTTTAAAATTAATATTTTAATTTATACCACCATATAAAATTGATAAATGTTATAGATATTTTAGTTTGGCTCAAATAGTAATTTAACTTAAAAATATATTTCGTATATTATATAGGTATCCTGTTTTAACATTTTTATAAAATCTATTTTGAGTTAAATGTGGTATATCCACTATTGTTTTTAAGATAAATATTTATTTCTCTCCGTCTATGTCTGAAATGTTCTTTGAATTAAAACTCTCGACTGTTTATATAATAAATTTGTATTCATTGATATGAAACTAAGTTTCCCTTTCTGTAAATGTATTCACCTTGCATCTTCTAAGAAGTATTCCTAACTTATGCGTCAAACAGTACCTACTGATGGTACAATGTCGTGCTGGCTGATGGCAAATTGCACCAAACAACATCATGCATCAATTTTCATTTAATTAGCCGTCTGCGATGACCGCGACCATTGCTGCTCTGCTGATCAATACGAGAAGCAGCCAAGACTTTGCCTCTCAAATGGTTTACGATGCGGAACAAATTGCGCATCAAACACACAAAAATAAAAAACATCTTCGCCACCACTCGTCGCACAAAACAAAAGCTGAACTGTTTGGTTGGCTGGTGGACATAAATTAAAAGGAAAACTGAAGGATCTGTACTTTTACCTGAGATTCTAATTAACCTGTTCTATCCACCGTATTTAGTCAATAGAACAACTAACCTCTCCACTTCCTAATAAGACTACCATTGAATATATAACTTGAACGTTGAAAATAATATTACCAAAACAATGTTCGTTTATTGTGAAAACATGAAATTTCGCATTAAGCAAATCCACAAATCCGTTAGTTAATTCTGTTGATACATCCACATATGTATGTAGAAAACTGTTTTGATAATCTCAATTTGGATTTTTATATTTCCATTTTGCAGCGCGCTCCCTAATGCTTTTAAATTTTCGGATTTTCGGATTTTCATCCATGCCGCATTTGACATTTGCCTCCGAACTGAACAGTAACTTGTTTCATCACACTGTATGCTGGCAGATATTGAATTATAGTCAAAATATTCCCATATACCTACGTATTGGATAACCTTGAAATATTTCATGAAAATGTCCAAAATTAGAAAATTGAAATGCATACATTGTATAAAAATAGAAGCACATTTGATGTTTTTTAAAGTCGTCGTGTTTGTGTGAAACACATGGCGAAGTGTTAAACGCCGGGCCGCTACCGGTTGGTAAAGTCAACCTCGTTCTGTTTACACAAATAAGGTCTTTTTTAAAATCACATCAGTCGGTGACGCTCTGTCCCCCGCTCAATCACAAATATTGACACGGTTTGTCTTCAAAGTTCTGTTTAGCGGTAATTATCAGTTTTACAGAATGTCCCAATACCACCCACAGTGGTTTTACTCCGACTAACTTGAATTTCGTTTAACTTTGTTTTATTTCAATTTTTTTTTTTGTATCTTATTAAAAACAACAAATATTTTAGAATTTTAAATTGTAGAATAATAAAATTTGATATTGAAGAAAACCGTATTTCAATAAAGTTTATGTTGGCTATATTTCACAAATACGATACAATTTTTACTTAGATTTTGATCTAAAATATATTACAGTACCTGGCGGTTCCCGGGACTTATGACCTAATTACAAGAAAATACAATAACATATATTAATTATTTAAAATTATTATATACAGCGAAGACATACATTAGCATAGGTGTATATATTTGTTTTAAAGTGTTTGCACATGTAGATATCGCGCAAGCGCAATATCATAGTTAGTAATACTACTAATTAGATAGCAGCACAAATTCCGACATAATCGTTTATATGTAAATTTTTTAATCGCCTCTAAACAAATGATATTCATTTTCTAAATTAGGTCCCAAATTAAACATATCAAATAAATACTCTTTAGGTTTCTTATTTTTCGAATTATTTCACATACACACACACACACAAACACACACACACACACACACACACACACACACACACACACACACACATATATATATATATATATATATATATATATATATATATATATATATATATATATATATATGTTCACAATGTCATTTGTTAATAAGTTGTTACCCATTGAATGAGTATTATTTGCGTTGCGTTCGTTATTATAGATGCGTTTTAGCATGATGTTAATAACTCAATCAGGTGTTGTCTTTAGTTATACCTATACCGCGTTTAGTTGTATTTTGTACATAAGTATTAAATAAATGGGTGTAGGTAGGTAGGGTGAACGAGTAATTTTAAATACAGGGGCACGTCGTGCGAACGCGACGCTGCCAACAGCTGGAACGCGAGATAGTGGCATATAATTAAAATAATCCGCTAATTGACACTAATAATTAAATGTATAGGCTTTTCGCGTGGTTTGCATTTCTTTGTTTATCATCTCCGCCTGTATATAGCGCGCAGTCGTTGTGATAAGAGAGAATGAAAATCAAACACACAGACCGGTACGTGTACGATATTTACTGGTGTAAATAACACCGGAATTGTATTACTTTACTACTAATAACAATGCAAAGCAGTAATTATTACGACACCAGATGCTTATCGTTAAATTAACAATTTCTTATTGCTTCCACAACAACGAATAATCCTTTTCGAAATTCACTGATTGCATTTATAGTATTAATACTCTACAGTTTTGGTAAACAAGTAAATAAAATGACTATAAATTAATCGGTATTTAATATTGATGGTAATAAATCAAAATAGATGCATTTCCTCTCACAATCAGTGCAGTACTGTTCTCGCGAATGTGCTGCCGTCACTAGTTCGAATTGTTCATCAGTATACAAAAGTGTAGGGCACGTATATGAATATATATATATATATCAAATTATTAACATATTATTGTGCTAGATATTATCGATACACGGCGATGATAGGTAGGTAGGTATTTGGGTGTATATGGTACAATTGTGGTGCGCTAGTCCCCTTGCAGTTACATTGTAATTATCCCCTCCAACTTCGTATTTAATTGACTCTGATTCTGGTACGAGAGTGAGCCGTTGCCCCGGCAACATTCTAATTGGAGGGTTTTCAGTTATTTGAAACTCACGCACTTCGAAATGTCATGTCGGTTGGTTGGTTGGTTGTGTATGTATATCGCATTACGCTCTAGCTATATAACTCGCACTACTCATTGCCAGCATAGGTATACTGATCGGCTCATTTTACATTCAAATACTCTATTCGAGTTAAAACATAAATAAGTAACGGTACAGATTACAGATTCGTGATAACGTGCCTTCTCACATATATATTTATATTAAGTATCGAATTTTTGTTGTATAGCATTCGAAATTTTAGAAACTTTCAACGACAATTAGATAAGAAAGTTTTGGAAAAGTTGAGGATTAACTTAAAAATACGATTTGCGAAGCACGAAAACTAAGCTATTGCTTACATATTATGTTTAAAGAAAATGTCAGATTAACGGATTTACATTTCTGAATTTCACATTTGATATTTGCCTCTGGGCAAAATATTTCGTTCATATACCTTTATACTTGAAAACTTTGTACAACACACATTTAATATACCTAAATATTTAATAAATGTTTGATAATCACTACATAATAACAATTTTTACCCAGAAGCGATTGTCAGAATTACATAAAAATTTTTTCGTAATATGATTTGAATATCATAATTAAAACTTTTGTTTATTCGTATATTTTGAACTAAAACACAACGAAATCTTAGTATATTCTTAAGTAATCAGGCTCGTTTAGAAAAACATCGTGCCTTGCAAATGAAAACAAAAAAATACCATTCGATGTGTATTTGCATAAAAAATGCCTGGTAAAAATTTCATTAAATTGAGCTTGTATTAATGGAGAAAAAAAAACTATGAAAAATTGCCTATTTTGAAAGTTTTAATTTAAAAAAAATTACATTCGATGTGTATTTGCATTAAAAATGCATGATAAAAATTTCATTTATTTCTAACTAGCATTATTGGAGATAAAAAATAAAAACCCCCAAATAGGCATTTTTTCATAGTTTTTATTTTTTTTCTCCATTAATACATGAAATTAAATAAATGAAATTTCTACCAAGCATTTTTTATGCAAATGCACATTGAACAGTATTTTTTTAGTTTTCATTTGCAAGGCACGATGTTTTAGCGAATTTGATGGTTCACCTTAAATAAAATTTCCATAATATTCTTGAATTTCTTTAATAAACGTCTATACTAATAGTTGAGAATATTTTGTTTAGAACAAAATACAATTTATAAATTGCCTTTTTGTAATATATTATAGACTAAATGTGAATAAAAAAAAAAGTGAGACACCATGATTTAACATATTTTTCCATAGTCACAAAGTAGCTGCCAAACAACTTTTTTTCCTCATACATAAGCAAAAAAAAAATGATGTAGCTTCGTCTAAATAGAAATCTGTGTGGAGGGTATATCTGGTCATTCTGTCTGACATAATGTAGTCGCGAAGTGTCAAGAGTATTCCCTCCGGAACTGATAGAGGCACGATGCTAGCGGGTCTGGTCCCGGGCCACGGAGCGGCGCGGCCCAACCATACCATACCATACCATACCATACCCGAACCAAAGCATCGGTCTCAGCAACCTCGGAAAGGGAGATGCTCGATTTTCTTTTGAGAAACTTGTCTTCGGTCCATTTATAAACATCTTGCCTGTCTGCGCCATGCAAATAAGGCACATAAAGGGATACTGTTTGATTGATCTATATCCAAGATTGATTGCGGCCCGACCGCACACAATGGCCTAAGTGCTTCCGAGGCTCGCCGCTCACTCGTTCGCTGCTGGCTGCTGGTGCTGGTGCTGGTTCACTCCCCTCTTCAACCCGAAAACTCACGGACAGCTCCATTCTGCTGATAACAAGTGCAAGCTCGCGCATGCCCGTGAGAAATATTCATTTTTATCACAACCTAACCTGTAATACACACTCTGCGTCTTAATGTGGATGAGAGGTGAGAATTCATTTGCTAATTACGTCAAGCGTTTTGGAAACCTGTAGCAGCAAAACAGCATACGGTATAGGTATCCGTTGAATTTGCACATTCATTCTACGTATGCGATCCATCAAGTATATTGAGTAGTTTTTTCTTTTTTACATATACTCTCACATTACACTATAGAATACATCTAATGTTCTGTACTTACTCTACTGAATGCAATAGGAGTCCATTATTTGAACCCCGATTGCTACTGTACCCTTCGACTTACATGCAGACATGTTAATTTATGTTAATTTATCTCTGGTGCATTTGTGCACAATACTGTAGAGTCATGCACACAAACTTCTTCACTCAGCCAGTTTAGATATTTAAAAGTAGTATATTTTTAAATTTCCAAATTAACCTATAACGTAGCTTGAATCATGAGATAATTTATTTTATTTCGCCTGTCCACTATTCTATTATTATTAAAATTGTATTTTGTAAATAATGGTTAAAAATTCTCATACAGTTCACAAAATATATTTTTATTATTAAATTAAATTGATGGTTTAGAACCATTTATAAAATTCACTGTTAAATCAGATTGTTAAATATGTTTTAATTTATCGGGGGGAAATCCATTATTTTGCCACGGGATTATCGGTAAATTCAACAAATAATCGCGCTTGTGATGTTATAAACTGGGATTTGTCGTTTTAATAATGATGTTTTCCTGAAATATTACCGGGAGGCGTTACGGTGAATGAAGGGGAATATATGTGGATGACAATGAACGAAGTATTCTACACTAGTACAACTCATCACCGCATATAATTTCGGCTACGCCGTTGTTGTGTACGCTTCTATAAACATAATTCACCGATTGTCTATTTTAATAAGGCCAAAATGCACATGGATACAAATACCACACGGATTTATCAATAATGTAAAGGGTATTAACCAATAATCCTTTATACGCGAATTAAAATAAATAATGCACAATGAGGAAATTAATATTAGATATTTGACTAAAATAATAATTAATTACGTAATTTATTGATTCAATTATGTTATATATTTTGCGTTAAAATTTGAACTTGAACCTACATATATATCTAATGAATAATTATTAGAATATTTATTATTTTTATTTCATATTTATATTATATGTACTCTAAATGTAATTAAAAGTATGTAAATGCAATTCTACTTTGGAACGTTATGAATACAGTTGAATAGAAGAAAGACGTAAACAAATTCATTGAATATCGCACGAACGTTCGCACCTGTACTATCCACGAAGAAGTCGCACCGCAGGACATCATCAAGCATAGTGTTTTATGGGCCAATATTATAAAATCCCGATAGAGATATAGCCGTGTTAGTAACATTTATTTAATCACCCATACATATACCTACACACTTATACCAAACGAGAAAATTGAGCAGCCGTGTGTTGGGTTTATACGATCACAAACCAATGGTACCATGCCGCCTATTTACAATGTGTTTTGGTAGGGTTACGCTTGGATGATCTTCAGCAAAACCAACATGACCGTAATTCTCTTTCTGTTAAAGAAGTCTTTACAGCGCACATTATTATGTTTTATTTTATATATTATACACATACATATCATATTCATCGTACATACAAGTGATCACCAGCAGTATTATTTCAACATAAATTTCAGTAGAAAAAAAAAAAGAATTATTGGATTTAAAAGCTTGCATTTATTTTTGTTACAATGCATATATCACCATTTTATTTTTTGTGTCTAGCTATTTGTACACACAATAATAATGTTGATTCACGCTCAATTATTTTTATAGATTGGTATTTTTGCTGTAAAATAATATATATATATATATATATATATATATATATATATATATATATATATATATATATATATATAATATATAAATATATATATATATATATATATATATATATATATATATATATATATATATATATATATATGTATATATATATATATATATATATATATATATATATATATATATATATATATATATATATATATATATATATATTGTAGTGTTGTAACATACGTCACATAATTTTAAAATGCTTGTTTATTCTTAAATATGTGCAATATTGTCAATTATTTAAATTTTTAATAGATTAAACTTTACGTAGCATAACTTAACTTAAAGTTACGTTGTTTAACTAAGGAAGAAAAGTGTTTTTTTTATATAAATAATATATAAAGGTTTCTTCAGTTTTTATCTTTTATGTTTGTTAATGTATTGTGTTAGGGTATGGTTTCATGTCGATGATATGTTAGCAAATGTAATTCGTGTAAAAGCTCATCTGCGAACACATTTAATCCAATGTGATGTGACGGAAGTAGGCTGTGGTGGAGTGGCGTAGCGGGGACATGTCAGTGAGGACCGGAAGTGAAGCGGCAAAACATTTTTTTTTTAAGATTGTGATTCGTTAATCAGAAAGAATGGGGCACTCCCTAGTGTTCAGATTAAGACTTAGTGCGCTTTGTCACGGCATATTCGTGTTAATAGTTATCGGTATAAATCAATATCTGTGTACCCTTGCAAACGTGACGACATAACACGGATTATCATTACTCTCTTACACACGCACATATGCACGAAGCATTAGGTATTACAACGCGACGCACCTGTTTTCCACCTAGGTATATATAATAGTCGCCTTGTAATCTTCATTTCTTTTTTCTTCCATTCGTATTTTTCTTTTGCAAATGAAATTATTCTCCTCCTGCGAAATAGAAATAACTAATTATTTCTTATAATCCTCGAACGGAGATCCTGAAAATAATTATTTACGTGATAAATTTAAATTTCTTCCAAGTTTTCTTCATAGTCTCTTGGTGCTAGTTGTTGAATGTACATCCTAATAAAACTTTAATTGTAGTACTGCGCACGTATTCACCGACCAATAGGTAATTTTTATTTAAACTCTCGTTTTAATTAGTCCCCTTTCTGAAGATCTCATCAAACATAAACTGTCTAGTTTTAATTTCAACCACGCTCATATTTTTCACCCCTTCTCGCTCGGTATGAGTCTGTTTCTTCACGGCAGGACATTAAAACACTTTAGTTCATTTTATCGGAGGCTCCTGGGTCCGCGCGCACTTAACAGTTCACGTTAATTACTCGCGAGTAAAGCGCGCGGCGCGCTTGCGAAAACCATGCGCACACATCACCGGCGTACATACTTTGTATTTTAAACTAACTAAAGTGAATATTTTATTATTAATTTGTGTGTTAAAAACGCTTCGCAAACATAAAATTCCAAGTATTTATTCTTGCGCGCTGTGGTAGTAGTAGTGAACTAGAAGATGGGTGGGCTTAATTAAAAATCTGTTGAATTGTTAATCGGTGCATCTGCGTTGGCGTTATAGATGAGTTGCACAGTCATTCACTCACTCACTCACTGACTAGTTTACAACTGCCTCGAACGGGACAGTGACAGTGATACAACGGATCACCGCTGGAACTTTGGGTATATATATATATATATATATATATATATATATATATATATATATATATATATATATATATATATAAAGTATATCTATAAAGGGGTTGACGGTGACGTCTTAGTCGTCTATGAAAAATGCACCCGTCATATATTTTACGTCCTTCCAGTGCCCGCGGGGTTTCGATATTTACTGAACGATAAAAATTCACGCTTCTTAAAATCCATGTAGAATATATTCAAATTGGCCCTTTTTAGAGTTCCCTTGGGGGCCATTGAGGTTGACGCCAATTTCCCTGACATGAAACAATGAGACCTTCATTTATTTCACCGACACCGGGGAACCGTCTCCGACGTCCCTTATTCATTCCTCTTTCTGAAGCGCCACGAACTTGGTTATGAATATGATGCGATATACACCATACATACATACATACATACATACATATATATTTGTATGTATGTATGTATACTTGTGGCAGTCGCTGACAGTATATTCATGTCTCAGTGACACTCGTCAGGCAAATTTGACATTTCATCTTTTTTCAGCATTTTTTTAAATTCGCATCTTATTCGCATTTTTTATTTAATTTTTTCTGATGTATTATGTTTGATTTGTTTCTAGGCGATTCGATGTACCGTGCCGAGCTGCGGATGCGAGTGTTTCACACCAGGGAAACGTCACCTGCGCTACTGTGAGACGTGCAAACATGGTTGGGTACCACACGGTAAGTGCTGCACACTAACCATACCTAAATCTTTTACGACGACGATGACGTCCACAAATTCTTTGTTAAACATTTCGTTGTGTGTGTTCGTACTCGCGTTGGCCCCGACACCGACACCGACACAGACAACAGCGCGCGCAAATGCAAGCACAAGAACGACCCACGCCCACGGGACAAGGCCGATGAGCAATTTCTTGTACGGATGGCAGGGTAATGTAATGTAGACAGCCGGATTAAAAGCGTGCTTGCCGGTACTCTAAATCATGTCACCCTTTTTCATTAGTTCGCCGGCGGGCCACCGCGGCGCTTAAGTTGTCGCCGGTCGAGAGCCTAAAAGAGCCGGGGTAGAGATCGTGTCCGTGCCAAGCTGGGCAACACCAGACACACTGCACGACGAGACAGGGCTTTTTTCTTTTCTTTTCTTTCTTTTTTTTTATGTCCGCTGCTTTATTATTTTCCTCGTCCTCGGGGCTGTGCTATAGCCGCCTCCGTTCGGTTCTTCATTTTACGCGTTTCGTTTTCGAATTATTGTCTGAGACAATGCTGATTCCAGTCGAACGTAACTCCCTTATACACATGGCACAGTTGACGATGGAAAACAGTACTAAACACTGCTTGAGTTCTATTTCTAACTAATGCATGGAATGAACTGTAGACTCCCAAACAGACGACTTGCTGCACTTAAGAGACAAAAAGGACTTGGATGAGGCGAGAGCACACAGATTCGATCTGGGCGCCATCGGTGTGTAGCGTGTAGGAGCCTTTACAGGTTATCGAATAATGAACTGTCATCCTTGAGTTATCGACACAGCGCCGCACCGCAGTACCGCGCCCAACGGTGCGCCAGCAATTTATATTCGTTTTGTGTGTTCGATTTCGGAAATTGTTTACGATCGCCGCTGGTGCCATCTGTAGGGTAATACGCCGGTCAACCTTATAGTATTCATAGCTTGCGGGTCTCTCGGGACATATACTGGCCAATACGTCGAACGCCACCGACGCCGATGTCTGTACGCATATCAATTCGCCTCAATGTCTTCCTTCGTCTGTCCACTCCTTCGTACCCCGTCCGTATACATATACGTATTATAGTTTACATTTTCAAAACAAACGGGGACAATCGTTCGTGATTCTCGACTGATTAAAGTGCATCGAAATCGTCCCCCTTATTATCCTACTCTATCCCCCTTCTTACAGTTCAGACTCACATTCACATCATGTTCAATTTTATTTTATGACGTGACGCGTGGTCCCGCCGCAACACAGCACAGCACAACGTGTTGTGGTGTATGGTATACGTATGTATGTATGTATGTACATAAATACATACATACATATAAACTTAATATTGGATTTGTCCTCCTCGCTTACACACTTGCCAGGACCGCCGCTAATAACTGAGCACCCTGCTGCTTTACAAATTGTCAGGGTAGCCAGTTACAGCATTAAAGTGACACTATATATGACGTTTAATACTCTCACACTGCTGATGAATGTTTAACTTGGTGGGCTTTTTGCATATTAAATATTATAGTAGAGTCCATCTCTTTAGTTAGACGAACGAAATTTAATTTGAAAATGAACCGTCACGGTAATCTATATCCGCGTGCGATAATCTCATCTGTGCGAATAGGGCAGGGAGACAGGACCAGAAGCGCAATAAATCAAAATACACTTCAATATGAAGCAATCAATAGATATGAGACCATCACCGGAATTGCTATGTGCGTACATACATACATACATACATACATACATACATACGTATGGTTGACTCTTGTGTTAGTTCATACATATGTGTATGTGTGTGTGTGTGTGTGTGTATATAAACCTGTATATCTGTGTGTTTAATATATGTCCGTTTCTGTCTCTGTTCATCTCTGTTATACACTATTAATCTTTCTCTTTCCGAACTCGGAGAGTTCACGTGTGTTCATCTGGCGAACATGACATATACTATTTCTTGACATGTGTTTATGGCACGCCGGTCTCCTCTAGACATTCCAGGCAGTTAGCGTCGCTCGTTGTGTAAACACATGGGCGCCGCGACGCTTTACGACGCCCGCGACGCACTTTTGGACACACACATACAACACCCAAACATAACGCAACGCAACGCAACGCTGCGAATCACATACAAAATACACACGTCATTTTTATAGCTGTTCCATTTAACACGTGATTACTTTTTAACATTTCAACCAAGACAAATCGGTCGTCTCATCGCTTAGCCAGAACTAAAACACTTTTGTATGTCCTCTTTTAACGTGACATCTGTAAACTGTCGTTCGTAATGTCGCCGTGGACATGTCACATCTATGTTGACATGTTTATCTTTGAACTACGTCCATTTCCTAACAGACACCGGTAAGTAACCGTCACCGTTAACGTGGTGCATAAACAAACTGAATACCATTCCAAGCTTCTCGCTATAGGGAATATTTCTTTCGCGATGTTGACATCACAACTATGACTCAATTCAACATTGTTCATTTTCATTGTTTTAATGCTCTAAAATACGTCAATTCGATTTACTTTTTTTATATCTATATATAAAAAAAGATCTCAACATATAAACCATCCTATCAAAATATCATGTGTTCGCTGTGTTTATCCTAATTTCTATACATACATATATCGTATACTCTCGCAATACTTTTTTTATAAAGCTTATTTTATCTTTAACGCTGGGCATGTTTCACATCCGGTTTGTAATAGCTGTTGAAAAATAATCGCGCACCTATCACTTAAAATAAATAAAAAAAGACACAAATAAAATCAACAAAAAATAACTGCCGGATATCAATATTAAGTTTTCTAGTGCATCTTTAACCATTGGGTATTTTAAATTATGTGTAGACAATACAAAATGTACGTCGCTTCTCCATTGTAATACAATAACCATATAGTATGTGGTTATATAGGTTATTTTGTTTTATATACGAACGAGACGTGTGGTACATTTTGTTTCCCACCGGTTGTTTTAAAAAAGTTGACGGGACAATGTCAGTCTTTCGAATATCGAAGTAAATTGCACGTCCCCCTTATAACAGAGAACGTCGCATTGTACATCAGTGTCGGCGTCCGCATGAAATGTTAATGATTCCCATTCGCATGTGCAGAACTATATCATCCATCACGAACGCTTCAATTTTTACGTCTTCGTCATTGTGGCGTCACTTGCAAAGTGTGACGCGACATTAGTGCAAATCAGTCATGAAACTACGTCAAAATGTCAAATCCTTTAAATTTTGGCATGACACCAGGAGAAAAATAAAGGTCTAATTATAATTTTCGATATTGATGATCAATCTTATCAAAAATGTAATGATTATTAATTTTTGACGAGTATTTGTTTAGTTATAACGTAAACTACATCTGCACTACATATATATATATATATATATATATATATATATATATATATATATATATATATATATATATATATATATATATATATATATATATATATATATATATATATATATATATATATATATATATATATATATATATATATATATATAATATATATATATATATATATATATATATATATATATATATATATATATATATATATATATATATATATATATATATATATATATATATTATATATATATATATAATATATATATATATATATATATATATATATTATATATATATATATATATATATATATATATATATATATATATATATATATATATATATATATATATATATATATATAAGTGTATTTAGAATTGATTTTTTGATTAAATTTGAAAAATGATTTATTTTAAACCGTAATATTTTTAACAATATTATTTATATCAGAAACAAAATCGTATTTGTCAGAAATTTCGTGTAAGAAATGTGCCGTTTTGAAAAAAAGAAAAAAACCATTCATTACGATAAAATATGTTGACTAAGAAGTATTTTTCATCGTATGGTATATGAATATAATAACTGGTCTAGAATATGTTATTTCGCGCTTCCATTTTGTATTCGATACGGATTATATTTCCCATGTTTAGTATTTATGAAATGAATCGTCATAAGTCTCACGGTACGGACGGCTATAGACGTAAAACATTTGTATCGTCTTGTGGCTGGTTGGCATTGCAGACACGCGTATCTCATCAGTCGCCCCTGGCCTTTGCTCATGCATACACAATGCGTACGATAACTCAACACACACATGCATACATATATATATACGTTCAGTGGTCAACCGAATCTACTGAAATGCGATTTACCACAAAAGAAAAACGCGTCAAAAATTTCCATTGTCACTTTTTATATAGCTTATCATATATATATATATATATATATAAACAGACCTTTCCTTTATCTAGCAAAAAGAAAAATAGAATATTGTCAACTTTATAACCGAATGACGAGTATTTAAAGTCTTAGATGTCAGACACTACAGACACCTCTTAAGTTATCGGTTTAAAAAGAAATATGCCATTTTAGCCACTTGACAATACTTCAAGTGGTTGTCTTTCTTATATACCCAGCAGATAAGTATCTTACACTTATTTGAGAATAGAAAATATACTGTTTAAGTGCGTTATACTTGTAATTATAATTTAAAATATTATTTATTTAACACACTTGAGGAAAAAAAGTTTTTCTCGTAAAAATTATTCTATATACACTCGAACGAAATTTCTCTTACTCAGATTATACAATACAATACAATAATATTTTTTATGGTAATTGGCATTCGACCTCTGAATTAAATATAGACAGGCGGTTCGGAATAGCACATCAAGGTCGCGGTTCAAGTTATTCCGATCCGCTGGGTTTGTTAATTGTTTTTAAATTGTTTCATTAAAGAATTTCTAAATATCTTTATTCTATTAACAGTTTGGATTATATTCGTAGTATTTTTTTACGAAATTGAAAAACAGCATTAATTGACAATAACAATTTATTCGTTTCATCTAAATTGTTTTTTTTTCCAAATCTATATAAAAACGTTTTCATCGTAATGAAATAGTAATTCACTGAATTCATAACCTATATGATATATAATTTGCATAAATATGAGAAAAATATAGCTCATTTGGTTATATTGTCAATCAAGTACTTTATCATGTTAGTACGTTCACTCACTGGCAATTTTATCATTTTCGTTCTAATATATAATGGGAAAGAGGGGCACATTCGACCACAGGGCAAAGTTGCTTACTAGGGGTGGTTATCTTCCTAATAAATTATAATACATAAAGAAAATATTGACATTCTAGTTTAGGCGTTTTCAGATTCGCGTAATGAACAAACAACATGTATTGTGTATTATTAGTTTGGATAAATCAAGATGTTTCCAACTTTAGTTAAATAGTTGTAAATTAAATCTAAGAAAAATAATATTTATATAACCGAAAATCAATAATGATTGTAGATTTTTATATACTACTTATGCCGATTGCAATTATTTTAACTTACCAACATTTTTTTGAATACCTTAAGAAACCATCAAGGAACAGTTTGTGCTCGAAGTAAATTAAATTTCGGGTCTAGGATCCTTACCTAGTATCTCTTGTATTCATGTGCCCTGATCTAACTATCTAAGTACTAAACGTATAACATCTATACGCCACACATACATTCATAGTACACGGAAGAACTATTCAATAATTCAACGGAACGGTTCCACATCTGTCTGCTTCCTGCACACGTCCGAAACAACCGAATTCGTGGCCATGGCCAGAAAACACAGTGCCAAACTACCAGTGGCACATCCAGGAAGAGAACGCACTGAATTATTAATTAAATGTATTTAAATCAATCTATACGGAATTTTATTAACGGCAGAGTTAATCCGAGTTGAACTACCAACAAACCAACCAGTTCAATATCACATCTAAGACTTCGTAAAGTGATTTCGTAGAGTCGTTCTTAAAACAACTACTGATCTTCCGGTAGCTTCATGTGTTAGGGAAACACACACACACACATGTGAGAAACGTTATGGTTAAGAAAAAGGCAATTGATGATATTTACTGAACTATTATGTTGTTTTTATTAGATTTTTTTTTTTTTGGGTCTCTAGAAATGTGTTTCATGTGAGAATATTTTAAATAGAATCTACTATTTATTGTTTATACATATAATTATTTCGCACGTGTAATAAAAATAAAACAATAAGAAAACATTCTGGAAAACCTGTTTGAATGTAGTTCAATTATTATTAAAATAACCATAAAGCATTTGATTATACCAATTATTCTACTTGTACCTACTAATCACAATATAATATATCATTTTCTATAAGTTGTGTGTGTGTGTGCACCATGTGTTCAAATATAATAAAATAACTTAACTGTCATATAACGATATAACTGAGCTGATGTGTGACCGGGTGCATTTTAAGATCGAAGATCCCTCTTCCTTTTAGGGTTTTGAAACATTTTGGGATGTTCTGCACAATATACCGACATCGCACGTGCCTGGCCATGCAAAACCTGGCGAAACTGTTAAAGATTAATGGCGTCATTTGAATTTTTGATCATTTCAGATGACCGCAAGGTGGAGGGTGGTTTTGATAAAATCACGTGACCAAATACTTTCGGATTTAGAACACGAACCAAATGGAAATTGTATTTCTATCACACACACACACACACATACAGACACATATACAACCAGACAGCCGATACATTTTCACAATGCGAAGTCATTTCTTAGAACTTGCTACGAGGAGATAATAATAGCTTTAGGTTAATCCTTTAACTCGATCTTTTTTTTGCGGTTTCACTATATCGTTTATTATTTATTACTTTTTCACAGTTTATGTTTTAAAATGATTATATCGACAATTTATATCATACATATTAAACACTGTGAACATCGCTTTTTGTTTCATTTGATTTATTAATTTAAACACAGGATACATTCAAATATTATAAGGTTTTTTTTTAGGGATTCTCAACTAAAATAACTTGCTCTGATTCATTGATAATTGAAATCTTCGTTGATATTTCTATTTAATACCAAAACCTATAACTGTATCATATATATATATATATATATATATATATATATATATATATATATATATATATATATATACATATATAAATATATATGTATGTATGTATGTATGTAGCATTTTCATAGTTTAATTTCCATAAGCTTGTCGTGCTGACGTTACATTGAACTGTAACCAAACAATAATATCAGCGTGAGACAGAATTTATCTGTAACACCAAACTAAGCAAGCAGCTACGTTTATCGTGACAGAATCGAATACGGCATTGTTGTGATGGTGTTGCTTAGTTATATATATATATATATATATATATATATATATATATATATATATATATATAATAAATAAATATATATATATATATATATATATATATATATATATATATATATATTTAAGCGTGCATAGTAGTGGTAGAAAGAATCTAATACAATTTAGTTTTTCGTCGTAGTCCGAAAGAGAATAGAAAAAGAAGCGTGTAAGGATATAACAAGTTCGTGACATAAAAATGACCCAATCAATCTTTTCGATCCTCACGGGGTCACGAGAGGAGTGAGTGGGATAGACAAACTCATGCTATCCAAACCGTTGGTGGTTGTTGTTGTTGTTGCTAGTGGTAGTGGTGGTGGTTTGATATCTCGAGGAGTGAGAATGTACGCGCTAACCCTCCTTACTTTCTGATTTATCACTCGTCTGCTCTGCTAAACCCGCCTGTTCATCGCAAATTCTGATATCTTTGTTGGTTTTCGCGCGTGTTATTACCATTTCCTGACGGAAGTCCGGTCGCCTCTAGGGATCTTCCCCGAACACACACACACACACACACATACGTGCACGATCTCCTGACGCGCAACAACGAAGATGAACGGATGGACCTCATACCCGGCGATACCGTTCTACAAGAATCAACTGGCCAGGGACAATGCCTATATATGTATGTATGTGCTACTGTAAATGGTTGTCGATTATTCTCTACCTTTACGTTATCGGCCAACGAATATATCCTACTCAGGTACCATCACTCTTGTTAAATATCACCACAACAGACCTATACACTTTTTAAATTGTTGTAGGTATACCTATAGGATTATAGAGACTAATTTAACTTTCTTTCATTTCGATAGAAAACATTTATACAAATGTTTATTGTTGCCATATTTTTGTCACCGTCAAATAATTTCATTAAAAAATCATTGTTGAAATTCTATTATATTTCATGAATTATTTTCTGAAAATGAATCTTTGCTCAATTGTGTTCAAACCATTGGACATTTAATTGTAGTTTTTTCATTTAAAATAATATATATATATTTCGAAATTCATTACGAATTTTGTTCACAAAATCACTTAACTAAAATATCCTTAAAAAGCAAAATACAGTTTTGAATTTCTATTGTCAATACTGCAGCTTTAAATCCAAACTTGAAGATTAGTTAACCCGGCACTACAATTATTTCCACATACATATATTTAAAAATATGTAAAATACAATACCTCAAAGTGTCGTGCACTAAATTTGACGTTATCTTAGGAAACGGACCCCTTGCAAACCTATAATAATTGTCAGAATTTATTATCGCGGACAGCTGCGTGTGTATGCATTTCTGTAAACGTACCAACTATTCTAAGTGTGTGGGTTTAGTTTTCAAATGCACTAGTTTTGCAACTTGCAGCGACATGCAACGGATCTCCTTGCAATTCCCCCTTATCTAACAGTAATTAATGGTAAATATGGACCGACTGTTATTTCAAAATTTGCAATTCGTAGTGTGTCATTTGCGTGCACTATCACCTCGCTTCACCTAAAATTAGCTTTAAATTACCGTCAGGAAATATTCTTTAACTACCTAGCCAGCTAGTTACTGTATGAAGAAATATAATTCACCATATTTTTCTTTAATCATATAAGTGCTTAATAAGTATAATCCCATTTAGGTATTATTAAATTTTAATCAAGTTACTCTTTTATGAATAAATATTAACATTACTATTTCTTTAAAATTAATGTTTACGAAGTATACGTTATCAACCCTAAGATGGCCATGATGAGTGAGCGTATATTATGGCACAAATCTTTGTTATGGTATGTTTTCTTCTAAAAGTGTGTATTTGGTAGAGATGTAGTATAGTGGTTTGAATGGTGATCGACCGAACCGGTATCAAAATCAGCAAACATGCAATGCCTAATGAAATGTAATGAGAGTGGAGGGGCTAAGTTAATTTTCTCAGTGTGGTTGTGTGCGTGATGTCAGTTTACCTGTACTGTACCTCGCACACTAAACGTAAGGTTTAATTTAAATTTGATTTTGTTTTAATTACAGGTTAATGTCAACTTGTTAAATTATCTGTTTCACAATTAAGTTATATCCGTCTTTTAACACACATTAATGATTCTTGGGTATACACAAAATGTATAACAGAAACTAACAATTTGAATCTTTTTTTTTTTTAAAACTCCAATTCATAGTTCTGATTTTTTATATATATATATATATATATATATATATATATATATATATATATATCTATATATATATATATATATATATATATATATATATATATATATATATATATATATATATATATATATATATATATATATATATATATATATATATATATATATATATATATATGTGTGTGTGTGTATTTTAATTTGTACATTATTTTTGTAAAATGTCACTATATTTAAGCACTACCAGTTGTTTAAATATTTTGTGTTTTCGCTTAATCAAGATATAATACTTTATATATGTATGTTTATATATTTTTATGAAGTAAATGTTAGATCGTAAGTGTAAGATTCGATAGATCGAAAGCGTATGTCAGTCATTATACGCCCGCACTGAGAACATTACGTGGCCTGGTGCTTATGACAGTGTTTAATTGTCCCTTGTGTTATTATTACATGGTTTGAGAATTGCTCGTGTACGGGACTTGCACGCCCATATATCTTATATACCTGCGTGCCGCACACATATATTCAGTCACAACATACTCACACGCACACGTAGGTACCACCATCAGGAGGTATATAATACATACATACATTCACTCTGCCCGTTTCTTGTCTCGCTCGCTCTTTCGCTCGGCCGCGGCGGTGTTCCCGCGTGAATATGCGAGCGGTGATATAATTACAAAACTGTCGACGAACGCTCGAATTAAATTAATAAAATGACGAACGTTAAATTTTATTAACCGTAAGAAACAAGTACAAAAAAGAGTAAAGAAAGTACCAGCACGTGTGCCTCAGGCTTTCATATCTCCACGCACATAAACATCATGATAGACGATGTCGATGTGCGACACATTTATTCATGGTTTATTATATTTTTACATACATATTTATTTTTAATATAAAGATTTTGCTTCATAGTTTTTGCCTTCAACTCAGAAAAGCACATATACAAGTTTTGTTGGAAAGCTTTAAAATTAAAATTGATTTAAATGCAACTCGCATTTAATTTATAATTCACGTTCAAGGCGCTCTAGCAATATTTATGTTGTGTTTAATCATTTTTCATTTGTTTAAGCTTTTTTTAAGATAACTATCTATTGTCGTGGCTTTAGGGCTTTAGGTTTGCGACTATTTTATATAGTCTTGATATATATAGTCTTGATAAGTTATAAATAATTTTCTGTGTGTGTTATCAAAAGAAAAGTATATTTGTTTGTTTTACTCAAGTATTTTTTTAATGATTGAATTAGAAAATTATACGAGAACTGTTTGTGAATAGAACTTATAAGTTGTTGACTTTTCTCAAAAATATAAAATGATAAGTAAATTTGTGAAACGTAAAATGCGTCACTGTATTTACAATATTCCCAGTGACTGCACAATATCCAGCCAAACCAAAGTCTTTGAATGAATAACTGAATTTGTTTACAAATGGAACAGATGCGTTGCCAAATAGGTACTTCGAGCAAGGATGATGGCGGTGATGAATCGTGCGGCGATGTTTATTTTTACTTGGGGCTCGGGTCGTCCGTCCATCCGCTATCATCTGGTAAAAGGGTTTTTAATAACACCAAAGATTTTAATAAAAAAGTTGGCGAAATTTTCTCCTTAAAAAACACGACGATCTGGCACGTGTTACTCGTTAAATTGCAATCTAGCGATTTGCATCATGTGCTGTATGATGCGTATAATAAATAGTTGCACATATATATATATATATATATATATATATATATTATATATATATATATATATATATATATATATATATATATCATATATATATATATATATATATATATATATATATATATATATATGTATATGTATATATATATATATATAATATATAATATATATATATATATATATATATATATATATATATATATATATATATATATATATATATATATATATATATATATATATATATATATATATATATATATATATATATATATATATATATATATATATATATATATATATATATATATATATATATATATATATATATATATATATATATATATATATATATATATATATATATACATACATACATATATAGGAAGGTGTAGTGGGAAAATGTATAGTTTAATTTCTCGTGATTGTGTCATTTCATACGTGTAATTGAATTTGACATGCGGACACACCACAACGTATGTATATTAATTAATAGTTGTAATTTGTAGGTTATATCAAAAAGTCAACATCTTGGATAATTGAGTTGCAAAGCAATTAAAAATCCATTAGTGTTTGGGTTGTAATACGAATTTTATTCTTTTTTTTACATATATTTGTATACAAGGATAACATTACTCGCTCTTACTAATCGTCCCGCACACAATATGATGTCACGTACATGGATATACACAACAACTATAATATCATGTATACACATTTTCATTATAGGTCTTTACTTTTTACACACACACACGTGTTGTATACGCATGCAATGCAATGCAATGCTATGCTATACTATGCGTTGTGTGTTCGCTCGTTGTGGTTTTATGAAAGGCGCTTGTGCGACCCGGAGGCCTCGGGGACAATATTTAACATTAACACACATGTGGATAATAAACGCTGCAATTTGCGGTAAACATGTATTTATTCTTCGTTGATGCGATGCGCTTAAACGATATGCTATACATATATACTAACACATCCAATCCTACCCAAATTCGCTAATAAACATTTTCGTACCAATGATATATGAAAAATCTTGTAATATACAATATTTTAAGTTAACAAATATATCTTAATATTCGTTTTCTGAACAAAATCAAACATTTTAGTTAAATAGTTAATAAAGTTGTTGACTTAACACATAATTTATTTGAAACAACTTAAAATTGTTGTTTGAACTGTTGAAACAAAGAGGTATCTGTTATATTGACACAAAAAAGATATATACGCGATTGTGTATAAAATAATTCATTTTTTCACTTAGTACAATAATTGTATTTAAAATCTCAAGGTGCATCATTAATAATTGCAATTATTATATATTTTAATCAGCTTAAATAGTTAGACTCTTAGAAAAATAACAAAGAATTTGGTTTCTCATTTTTCAATATTCTTGTTTTAGTCGCAGTTATTAAAAATTAATTGGCGCATCAGCAGAATTGTATTAAAAAAAAATGAAACAATGAAATTGTTAGTTATGGCAACATTTTTTCTTCTCTATGTGCGTAAAGTCGTATTAAAACATTCTTTGTCGATCACCCTATTAAATTGAACATGGCTCTTTTATTTCCATTACAAAATACAGCTAAGCATAATTGAAAACAGCAAAATGTGCAATGAACACTCGCTCATACGGTTATGAAATGGCGCAAGAAACAATGGGGCATATTCAGTGTGGCGAATAAACAGAACAGCGGTTGACTGGAATCTGGGACCCATGTCCCCGGCCTCGACACCGGCGACTGGTGAACCCCTAGCGGCGGCAGTACGCACCGCACCACACCGCACCGCTAATTAGTCAACAGTCTTTAGTGCTAATTGATGCCGCACGTATCTCCGTTGTCTGAGGTATAATTACTACTAACTTGTTTTGTCGTAATAACATAGCAGTATAATTAGAATTATTTTTGACCGAGCTCGTTCGACAATGACCTGTTGTCTTCTTACGTTATGTTTATGTGTAGATATGCTATGTTGCATTTACATCGCATCACATTACTACACACATATAAGCTTTCCTCACTCTTCGGCGAACTTTCAGTGCCATATCATTCCTTTCATTTCACGTCGGAATTTGCGTGCATAATTCTTGTCCCCCCGGCTCTCAAAGGAATTGATGTCTTAGTGGCCATCAGCCAAACGAATATTTAAATATTTAAACTCTTCAGAGCTTACAAGATTTTTTTTTTCAAAACCAATAGACCAGCCCTAAAACTAATATTAAAATACTAACTGGTTTCTAGAAGTTGACCAAATTCATTTTTAACTACGTTTAGTTATTCATTTCATTAAAATAAAATATAGAAAAATAATAATGCTGAGAATTCAGATTATATAAATACAAAACAGATATGCGTTGGGTTGAAGTAGGTATAGCGCCTGTATTTAGGGTTTGAAATCTGTAATTGCAACCAGGGATTAAGTTGATACGCGATTTCTTAATTATTCATGTGCATGAACAAAGAAACAAACACAAGAAGGAGAGAGAAAGGACGAGTGAGTTTTTCGTTTCACCCACCGGCGTTTATTCACGTCGGGAATATTACTTAACGTTCTAAATATTTGCCAATCAGGGCGCAAGAAACGAGACGCGTAATAATGCCGTACGCAAACTGAGACTGTGCACACTATACTGTGGATACAGAAGCGGCGGTATGGTAGATATATACGATCATGCGACTAGGTTGTGGGGGGACTCGCCATCCTTCAGGCGTCCAAGATGACGACGTTAAGTAAACGCCAGCGACTTGGCAAATACCGTAATGAGACGACGGAGAGTTTCGGTCGCAACATCCTGATTATATTACGGGTACAGGACGATTAAATAATGATGATGACAGAGATGCTCAATCATAATGCGCACATTCTGTGTTTTACATATCTAATATGGCGTCTGGATTTTCACTCATTTGTAACTTCATACTTTCAGCATTGAAAAGCATAGCCACCACAATTAGAATTCGATTGCAAGTAATTGAGAAACGTACGCTACCAGTTACGACCATAATATCTGTAAATTCGGAAATTGGTTACGCTTATCCACAATGCAATTCAAGTGCGTATACATTGTTATTTGCGGTTGTAGAGTTATAGTATGATTCTATATTCATAAACGATGTAGGTACTAAGTTATTTTATTTGGAGAATCATTTCAAAACGAGAATACTTTGGAAAGATGTGAGATATATTAGCTACTAAACCACAAATAATAACGATATAATAGCAACAAAATCTGATTTGTGGTAACGTTTTGGAACTTGGTATTAGTGTCATTTCACAATTGTATAGAACAGTAGGTTATTACCTTAATCCTTTGTGTCCTAAATTATCATCAGGTAAATGACTGTTTCGTGCGCTCAAGAACTGATGAGAACGTAAACTTTTAATATATTTTAATAATGTTCGTTGTTTGCGTACGGTCCTCATTCCACATCTTTCTCCTTCTCTCTTGTGTGTTTTTTTTATATACGCCAGCATAAAAGTTGTTAATTATGATAAATATTCACAGGTTTTTTCCTGCGAGACTCGTAGAAGCGGATGTTAGGCACAGGCGTATTGTTATTTTGGGAGGGGGTTTGGTTTATGTTAGTGTTTAACCCTTGCCTTTTGCCCGCGGGTACCTTCCTGTAGTCTGCCATCCCAGGGGACCGTGGTCCGCGGAGTTTAAATCCTGCTGGATATCGACGCTCGCTTGCTTTTGCTTCCACAGTTACCTCCTAGTCTACTCCTCTCCACTGAACTGTGTAGTTCTTCTTCCTTGTCGTTCGCTTGGCGCTTAGATGTCTGTTTCGTAAACAATGGACGTGCACTCTCATCACGTTTATATATGTAGTACGTATATATATATATGTATGTAGGTATTTATTAAGTTTAACGTTCAACATTCCTATACCTATCTGCTAAGTTGGTACACTAGACTAGACTACATAATGCTATTGCAAATAGTCAAGTGTCACTCATAGTAGTACTCGATATTGCCCTCGCATCCATACATACATATGCCAAGGCTTTAGACACTGCGGGTCACTTAAGTTCTCGACTCTGTTATCGCATTCGCGGAACAAACAGTGGCTCCACTGTCACATAAATCATATATATTTATACAACTGCATGACTTTTATTGGCTTGCCGCTACGAGAAACCTGTATTTTTCTCTCTTTGCTTGTTAATTCACTTGCTGTTAGGTATATACATGATTAATTAGTCACTTATTCACCTAAACTGCTTATTGATTGACAACAATTATTTTTTAAATAATTTATTCGAAATTCAATTACAATTAATTTTTGTTTGTTTCATGGCCATAAATTATGGATTGTTATACTTTCAGTTTATCACAGCACGTTGGTTGGTTGGTTGTTGTTGTTATGAATGCTGGATTCAATTTAAAGTATCGAACTCGATTCATATGTTGTTGCGTTGCTGGCGTATTCCTGTTATGGTCTATCGTATTTCGATCTCTGGCCACAGGCAATTAATATTCGTCGCTCGGTTACAGCAATTATTCATTTGCGAAATACAAAAATAAAACCGATCTCAAGTATGGAAATGTATCTCTACTAAAGTAGTAGTAGTAGGTAGGTAGGTACATAGGTATTTAGAAAAACCATTTTGTTCGCGCCATGCTGACTGACGAACTCTCTGTCTATCCTATCCTATCCTATCCTACATCTTGTCTGTTTTCGTGAATAGGAAACACGAAATTTCAATCATCAATCTTGTTCGATGTGCGGCCGTGAAATACGAAATTAATATTATCCGTTTAGTATCAGAAAGCGTAACGTGTGCACCGTATATCTAAAATATATATGTGTGTGTGTGTGTGTGTGTGTGTATGTGTGTAGATCGAAGCCCAGCCATCTGTACCGTTTCTTTTTCCTGATAGTAATTTCATAAAGACCATATTCAAACAATAGGTGATCAACACTGACTGTGATCAATCAGTGCTTTGTCTCACGGAGAACAGTCGGCAGGAAAAAAAATAACAAATAACATCTTTGAGCCGTATTCCCGCCCACTTTTATAAAAGTAGATGGCTTCAAAGTGACCGTCGTCCTTTGATTGGTCGTTGCCAAGTAACTGCTGTCAGGTTGTCAGTCGATAGAGTTATGGTTAAAAACTGATTATGTTCTCGAAGTTATTATCATCCGAGGAATGATTTGCCGCTTCATTCTGACCTTTCGCGTCGCAAACGTTAAACTACTACAACCCCTCATAGTCATAGACATCAGATCAGACATACGTTCGTACGTATGTACATACATTGCTTGCTTGCTTACTTACGTGCATGCGTGTTGTGTATCGTCCCTATATCACATCACGAACCGGACCAAGGCTTCTCTTCTCTCAGGCTGGACGATGCTCCTCAACAGAACGGCCACCGGTAGACGGGCTAACCATTGTCTCTCTTCACCAGGCAAATGGATGCTCACTCAGATGACTAATGGCTCTCGATCGCTCTACAGTAGAAATATAATGCCATGTATATCTACTGTGATTTTTCTAACGAACCCTGGATCAAATGTGTCTTCTTTTTTTATTTCTATAGGTATTTGTAGTCATCTATATAGGCACATTACTAAGCTAATTGGTGGATATATCACACACTAGTATGATAACTATATTTCTGTGTAAACACAATTTCTATGATTTCATAAATAGTAGAAAAAATCTGCACTAAAGATAGATTTCAAACCATAACATCTATACAAATTCACCATTGTCATTATTGTCGACACCGCCCAATTTTCAAATTTTATATATATATATATATATATATATATATATATATATATATAAATAAATATAACACAGCTAAACACATATTTTAGTATATACCTAAATGAAAATAAAAAATCGTTAACTAAAAATCAATCATGTATTTGCCATGTATGCCAATTTTCAAACTTCTTATATTTAATTATGAAAGCGTTTTAAAAAAGTAACAATTAAAAGTTATTAAAAATTATATATTATATATATATATATATATATATATATATATATATATATATATATATATATATATATATATATATATCTTGAAAGGTTCGATAGTAGAAAAAAGCCTATGGGATGTACCCTGTCTTAATAGCATTAATGACAGATGGATTTTTTTTCGTCCCCGATCATATTTTACCTTGGGTCAAAAGAAACGGAAAAAAAAAATCACAGCCGATAGTAATCCAGCTGAGCGTTGAGTGTTTTCGCTTTTGGTAAAAGGAATAGGTAATTTCCTTAGGGTTGCCGCCTATGGTCGTTTGTTTATGACGTGTGTCTTATTCTAGATCAAATATTATCTCATTTGCATTGCGCCTGTACAGTTTACTCGTTTATGTATCGAGTTTTCTCGTCGTTGCCCGTGAGCTTCTGTTGTTATGGAGTGGGTTGTGACGTAGGGTGGTATGCGCGCTTGCTGTTAGTGAGAGAAAGATGAAAATGCTTGTAACAGATGCTTTTTAAGCGTGTTTTCTGTGTCCCGGTCGTTTCATTTGCCTCTGACCCCTTTTCATTTGCTTTGTTTCCTTCCAAGAGAGTTCATAAGACGTGCTAATTTTTATGTTCCGACTCATTCCAACTCGTAGCACCGCGCGTTCCAGGAGACTAATTATAAAATTTGCAAAGCTTGTTCACGGCGTGTCTTCCACCATCCAAGATACAGAACACAGTATTACAATTGCTCTGCATAAAAATGTTCACATTTACACAACTTTTGACTACAATGAGACAACAAATGGCACCATTTAGATCGTCTTAATTCGGCGTAATTTATCCAACAAAAAAAAAAATTTAAGTTGTGAAGACGTTAAGACATTTCTAGTACTAAACCTATTGTCCAATCAAAATTCCTATTCTATTCATTTAAAAAAAAAAGCCACGCAGAAAATTTAGTAAAATTACCACAATTTTAATTTATTATTATATTTGATGGAAACAGGCATATATACGAGATCTCGTATATATATATATATATATATATATAGATATATATATATATATATATATATATATATATATATATATATATGTACATATATATGTATATTATATATATATATAATATATATATATATATATATATATATATATATATACATATATATGTATATATATATATATATATATATATATATATATATATATATATATACATATATATGTATATATATATATATATATATATATATATTATATATATATATATATATAAATAAATAAATAATGTTTAAAGCTCTTTGCGAAAAACTTAGGTACGCCAATGTATTGGTTGCAATTTCGCTTGGAATGATACACAAAGATATTCTTTATATCGTTTGCGTGCACAATCATATCCGTTTATTCGCGGAGTGTTTGCGTCTCGTGAGTTTGAGTCGAGTATATGATGTGTGGGCATATGTTTCTGTTATTGTTACCACACTGTGTGCTATGCCGGTCGGCGTCTGGACTGTGACATTTCCACTGTCCACCCAACGACAAAGTGTTCTCTGTACTCGCTGAACGTTATTCATTGTGCATGTTTTTATTTTATTTTCTTTTTTCAATTTTGTCGTCTCCGGTCGCATGCATGACATAAACAAAATGCAGATGCCGACACAGCATCATTGACATCGCTTTCGAATGTCCGCTTACATTACAGCTGGTGTGAGAATAAGAAGACGACATCGGAATGAATGAATAGCTGAATAAGATCTTGATTATTGAATAAGGTTCATGTCAGATAACTTTATCGGACAACATCAATCTGGTTATGCTTTATTCCAGCTAAACCGATTTTCGCATGTTTATATATATTTTCAAATTTGCTAATTTTTATTTTTAGGCTATGTGCTAAACATGTAGATTTGTACATGCAATTTTACACTATAATTAAGCTGACACTAAAAAGCAAGTATAATTTACATAAATTTGAAGTGTGATTTTACATAAAAATTTATTTAAATTTACAATATTTTTGTACGGTGTAAACCTTGTTTTTAACTATTGAATAGATTTTTTTTTATCGCTTTCCTAAAATATTTTAGTTGATGTAGGTACAAAAAATTGTTTATAAATTGATACTAGAAATTGGTTGACACCGTGTAGCGATTAAATGAAATTGCTTGTCAAAGTATTTTTCCTTTTCTATGACACAAAAGTTCGACGTAGTTTGATGATGTTTTCTACATGAGCCATGGAGCTTAATAGATTGTTTCACAATTTTCTTTTGTGCGTCGCGCGTTGTATATACGTTTTTGTCGTCTGCTGGTTGACCATTGTCTTGGTAACTTTTTTTTTTGTGACAAACGGTCAAAAGAACCGAGACCTAGCGAGAGCAATTGAGGAGTTGTTCCACCGTGGCAGCGTGCAGTTACTTGGTCCTGAACACATAAAGCCTGTGTTATAAACACACATAATGACAGAGGCCTCGTCACAGTGGGCCAGACAAGCTATGGACACGTCGACTTGATCACCATCGGCTAGGACGTATTCGACGGTTGTGACAAACGAATTATATTGCCTTCTAATAATTACCTGGCGATATGTAAAATAAAGGATTAGGTAACGTTGATTTTTATCTTTTCGTAAATGGTTTTATATTTTATTTATGACTAGATTGTATTGCAAAAAATAATCAAAATTTATAGTAAAGCTATAAATACAAAAATTGTAATTACAAATCTATTTCAAACTTTTTTCTAAAAATCTTTGTTAATTATATAGGTATATATTAATATATTTTCGATCATCACATAATGAAGTAGATAATACCTACTCGTAAAAAGACGGAATTGCTACAACTGCTTAATTTATTACATTTCTGTGAATGCGCGCTTTTAATTTTGCAGAAGCTGTTTTACATATTGTAATATGGTTTTTCCTTCATATTAATAAAATACAACCTAGTGAAAATAATATTATTTGATTAACATTTTTTTAAATATATGAAACATAAGGTTATTGACGTTTTTAATATATATATATATATATATATATATATATATATATATATATATATATATATATATATATATATATATAAATATATATATATATATATATATATATATATATATATTTATATATATATATATATTTATATATATATATATATATATATATATATATATATATATATACATATAAATATATATATATATATATATATATATATATATATATATATATATATATATATATATATTTGTCTTCCTATAATATGAATGATTCCTTATTGGCTTTCTTTTCGTGATGTTTTGTCCCATTATTTATATGTACCTATTATTAAAGAAACCCAATCTAAAAGTGTACATGAGCTCGATGTTGGACCTTGAAGGGTTCGTCACGCGGCCTCCACGCTACAGGGGGCAAAATGACCCGCTGGTTGCTACTTTTATGATCATTATTTGAAGAAAAAAAAATGTCTTCCAATTAAAAAGGCATGCCGCGGTCCCTATAGATAAATACATGCACACTACAGGGGTCAGTCGGTTGGTCAAATTTTCACCCTTATATTATTAGATCACTTTTCGTCTGTGTGTCACAAATATACATTTGTCTAAATAATCAATTTCAAATCTATGTTACCATCTTAGTGTTTTATCAATCCAATTTTGAATTTAACTTTTTTTGAGCTGTATGTAGAAATTAAAAAAAATGGAACGATGTACCTACTCCGGTGGAACTATTAATTAAGAATTGATAGATACTTTCATCCCCGTACGGGTATATAATAGGTAACTAATAGCTTGTGTCTTGTCGGTATTGTGAATGTCGACGGGACGTCTAAGCCAATGCCCCCCGGGTCCTCTGACTCGCGCCGCCTCTGTTTGACGTCTACCATTGTGTCGCATCCCCGTTCAATATATTTTTTAATGTGTTTCACCCAAAACAAATGGTCCCGTTTGTCTTTTGATGCCCCAAACGCCGAACATACATACCTTGTACAACAAACGCGTGTCAATTTTAAATTAATACTTGTCTTATATCGCATTTTTACATGATCTATAAATAGATGTACGTAAAGAATACGTACGTTTCATTTCGCCTTAAGATGTTAGCCGTTTATTGTTCATCCGCAGTCATCCTCATACATTTATACTACTTATGTTCGTATATATGTTGGTATGTATGTATGTATGTATGTATGTATGTACATACATACATACGTAACCGATTGCCGGCGTTGTGGCATATAACAATTATCTTTAACCGCCGCTGTACTCATAATGGTTTAAACAATGCCCCCCTTACATGTATAAATGCTCGGCTTCTTTAGTTGTATTTGACGGGCCTCCGGACAGCCATTTGGCGATTTTTAACTTTCATCTGACACGCGTGTGTATACACGTTACGTTATTATTATTATTTTTATGATAATTATTATTACCCGCCAGTTATCACCGTTATTTCCTCATGTACCTATCATCCGATGTGTTGGTCACGTTGTCCCTAGGATAATTTCACTTCAAGACACTATGTAGGAGAGAGCAAATACATATGTACATATGTAGGTGCGCCCGCAAGTCAGTCAAGTGTTGTAATTTTGTTCATCAAAAGTCCTAGGGAAAACACTCGTTGAAATGTATTATGTTCTGGAGTATATAAAAATGACGAGTGCATGGTCGTGCGCATATTTAATGATCTCTTTAACGATGTAAAGTGGCCCCGAGACCGGTTACCATTATAAAGAACGATATGTGGTAAGGCACAGCACAGTGCAGCACACAACACACACACACACACACACACACACACAGTCTAACAACAAAACGAATCATATACCTACCGACTGCCACTGCCACTGCCCAATTGTCGAAACAATAGCCCTTTATGATGGCGCGAGAACCACTGTATGGAAAAGTTTACACGCACAAGCGCACGCACATATAAATGTATGTTCATATACTTACAAATAAATACAACTTTGTTCATTTTATGGGCTTTAGGTACTTTTGTGTTTTGTGCCTAGTCCAAGCATTCGTTGTGTTTGCCATCCACGCGAACCGCGAACTGCGGACATCGTCGGTCAAATAATGAACGTCGGTCGGTCGTTCGGTCGGTTTGGCTCAAGTTCTTTTCATACACATGTTGTGTAAATTATTCACTGTCTCATTTCGCTGAAACAGAGAGCGTGTCGTGCTACTTGCTATCAGGCGCGGTCCTCTCGCGTTCATCGTAAACATCATCTCATCTACCAATACCAAAGAGTGCGCGCGGCCTTCACAGAGATGCATTGTGCACGAAGGACACAATATTTATATTCTCTGCGAGTAAGTAACATGTGAATCGAACCGTGCAAAATTTCATATATACATATACAATGTTGCGCTTGCAGCATTTATGCGATGCGACTTGTATCTTATACGATGACGGTTCTCTTTGAGCCGGGGGCCGACACACACATACCCCCAAGGCACCACACTGTGTACATCAGTCCATACGCGGGCGGTTCGTCTTCTCTGCGCATTACATGCATGATTAAGTGCTTTATTGAATTTTTGTTCGATACTTTTCACTACACATAGAAAAACGTTGCTTGTTTGATTTTGTATTCACATTTTTACAACGGACCAACCAATAAAAACCGTAAGCATCTACATCCGATCATCGCTACATTTTTATATACTGGCACATCATAACAAACTATTGAAAATTAACCGATGGCAGCAACACATTCTCTGGAACAGCTGCTCTTGAAATATGACTTGCTTATTAGACTCATATACCTACATACATACATATATAATATATAAGGAAACTAATCGCATTTACATTTGTAGAAAATACTGATTCAATTCTACATAAAATTCATTGATAGGTACTATAGGTTATATATTTATTCGATTATAGCAATTATATTTTCTTTTTCCCCAAACATTTTTTTATTTCTCTTAACTGTTAGTGTATACACTAAATAAATAAAGAATATTGTTTAAAAATGCCATCATTAAATATAATTTTTAGAAAAGTATATAAATAGGTATATAAAAATTAGATTAACTTGGCTGATATTTATTTTTGGGAAAATGGGAAATGAAACATTTTTTTTGTTGGAAATCAGGTTTTTGTGTGATTTTGAAACATTTTTGTTTCCCTCTCTTTGATTCTAGAATAATACTAAACGAACATAAACGCACAATGGAATGGGAGTACGAGCATCAACATGCCGAGCACCAGAGCATCGTGTCGTGATATTTAATCAAAGCTTTGCGAGAAAACCGAGCACTTTGATGCGTGGCTCGTTCGCGAAAATCGTCTCTAGTATAATGATACGCTGGTGTATGTTACAATTATGTTGAAATTTAATCAGTCGAGTAACCGATTAGTTCACAGTTAAACGATCACAGGACGCGGTGCACGACGCCGCCAGTTGGAATTTCATGTGCGCCGCTAAACTACCGTTCGTTGCCGCTGTCCGGAACACACGACCCCCAAACTCACTCACTCGCCTACTCGCTGATTAATTAAATGTAAATTGTTGACGATTTGGTTTTTATTTTTCGGTCTTCTCTCATACGTACGTACATACATACTGTGTGGGTGTTCTGTTTTGTTGTACCGAAAACAATCAAACAAACCAACAAATTCATACAAACAACATTGTACAGTGACTGGAAACGAATCATATCATCACGTCATTTTCCATCCAACTACGACTTTGATGTTCACTCACACAAAAACTGATTTTGGAACTCATTCTAATATCAACTGACTTTTTTTTCTACCTACTAGTACTAGTACTACAAACTACCTGTATAGAGATCAGTGATATGATATGTACTATGTAGATCTTAGAGTAACAACAGTTAGTTACGGACAAGGACAAATTGTATATGGCCACAACCAACTGTGATATGCTCCGTCCAGCTATGGAGTGGTAAATTAATGATGGAAATACATACATACATACATACATACATACATACATACATACATACATACATACATACATACATACATACATAGATACATACATACATACATACATACATACATACATAAATACATACATACATACATACATACATACATACATACATAGATATATAGATAGATACATAAAGTAGAAGAATATCGAAATGAAATAAATAACTAGAGTAAATTCAATGATAGGATCAACTTGGGTGTCTGTAGTAACATTGCCTCCTGTGATCATTCCACATTATTACTTGTTATAGGGCAAAGTCGACATTTATTGTCGTTTCGCTTGAGTACGAGTTAAGTGTGGCACGGTCAGGAGGTGGCCACTGTCACGAGAACTTACGTACATAACAACTTGTGTATTATTACGAACTACGAAGCTATGGCATTATCACGAGTGCTGCTCATTGGAAACTTTTCCATTGATTTCTGAACATCAAAGATGTTTTTATGCTTCGCAACAAATACCTACGTAGCATTGAATATTGCGTTTGGATTTAATTGTTAGTGTATGGCATTGTGATTATAGTTTGTGATTCCCAAATGTCCATATAGAAAGATGTGACCGGTGGACAAGAGGCTAAGCCTAAAGAATGACTAGCTCTAATGATTGTCGATTCAAAGACATGGGTCGCGCGGTGTTACGTAAGCCTGAGATAATTAAGTTGATTATGCGGCGGAGTGATGCAAGCCACCTGTATTTTTTACCATCTTCGTGGGCATTCAGGATTGCCACCTCGGGGCCACATAATGTAACACTAATTATAGGAGCGGTTGATGTAAGTGTGTATGTGTGTGTGTGTGTGTGTATGCGAGACAAATAAATGTGGACGCAGATGTGGATGTGCGCTTGACACTTGTGCGACATTGAATGTAAATAAACATTGGGCAACACGTCGCACATCGCCATCACCCACCATCACCACTCAAGCGCCTCTGTATATTTAGATAGTGAGGATCACCCACATATTCCCAGCATCTTCACTATTTAACATTCAGGGTCTTATGACCAGGACACATAAAAATTAAGAACATATACAAGGAAATACTTTTAATATAAAGTGTTTCATGACTTTTGCTTTGCCAGAATCAACAATATGGATTTTAATAAATAAATATTATAACATTGTAAAAAAATCTGTCGTATACCTATATACATATATTTAATATCATAAAATCTTTCTTCTCTTTGGAAACATTTAGTAGTTAAGTCATATAACATTTGATAAAGAAGAAGGAAGACTTCGTAAAGTTAGCTGTGTAGGTATATAGAGAAAGGTATACAACGAATAGTACCAATGTATGTTAGTATTGAACGGAAGCTGGTTTTTATTAGAACTCGTCAACATATAAAAAAAGTTACGCTACTTGACGTAACCATCACGAACGAGTCGCCACATTCACGTCCGCACGTTGTTCGTATAGTGAAGTATTATGTACGTGACATTTAGCACCGCGACGACGTACATGCGAACACTACAAGAAGAATTGCAATGATCCACGTCTAAACAGCAACAGTGTCAAACTCTAAAGAGGAAACAATTTCAGTCATAAAGTCGTTTGTCACGGTCTCAACGTGATTCTGTAAAAATGTCAAGCATCTGACACTACTAAACCCATCTCACATTCCGCCGTGCTGTTTTTTCCTTATCCTTGTTTGACAAATTGCGATTTTATATCTTTCTCGCTTTCCATCTTTCTTTCAGCCTTGAAGCGTTTGCCTTTTTCGTTCGACGTAATTTCTATTGCCGTCTCCGTTGTGCGGTAACAACACTCGATGAAGCCATCCCTCTCGACAATAATGTCACAATGCTGCCCTCGTCTCTCTGTTCCACTCGAGTCGATCTGATAGCCGCGTCGGCTTCGTTCTGTCTCACTTACACGGGCTTGCACGTCGTTGCGTTTGTCTCGCTCTGTGGGGGACTTTTATAGTCGCACAGGGTGTTTTTTATCTGGCCACTTTGTCGTCGACAATGACGTTGACACGCACTTGTTGAATGCCCACTCAATTCTATTCTCACCGGCTGCATGCCGACATTTGCTTAATGTTTTGTCACCTTTTATAGTAAATTACATGTAAATATTGTCAGTACTACCTAGATCAATTGATGCATCGAACTATATCATTATATTTGTTACAGGTAAGTCGTATGGGGTCACGTAACACAGTCGAAGGTCGAAAATGACCATACGTCTAGGTGACGGTGAGTTACGATTATATGGGTTATTTATTATTTGGGAAATTTTACATTAAGTATTAGTGTTTTTCTATAAACGCTGTTAATTCGTGATATTTATTTATTTTTTCTTTGGTATTTAAGCTGCGTTCGTAATTCGAAATTATTTAAAGTATTTGATCTTTCTTGATCTTGTCACTTAGTTATTTCATGCTTTCGAATGCCATATTCCATTGACAAGAGTCACGATATAGTGAGAATTACCGAACTTTATAAATATGAAAAACATTTTTAAATTAAACTCTTTATTATGGATATAATTGAAGTTTATATAAAAATAATATGTTCTCGTAGTTAGAGCTTCCTACCTATATTATAAGCATAAAAAACATTTCCTGTAAGTTGCGAATTTTTGAGTCTTATGAGCTTCAGTTTGAAAATAATTCCAACATATCACAATGGAATAGTAACTTAGAATGTAAGATCTGGTGTCAGTTTGAAGTGCATGAAAAACGTCGCGAAAACCTGTTCAGTACACACCCTCGCTTCGTATTCATATTTATGCGACAAATAATATTCAGTGGCTTCTTTGATACCGAAACAGAGACGGTGTGGTAGAGCGTTCATATAGGGAGCAAAACAGAATAGAATGGTGAGCAGTCTGTCAGAGCAGAGCAGAGCAGAGCAGAGGAGAACAGAACAGAACAGAACAGAACAGAACAGAGCGGAGCACGTTGCTCAGGCCCTGATGTGTCTCCCCATATCACAGGGACGGTTCATGAATAATTCCCGCACGTATTTACGGGCCTGTCAAGTGGCCCTTTGTTATGCAAAATTCTGTCGCAGCATCATCTCACTCGGCTAGATAACGTGAAAACCAAAAATACATCGGCCGGCGTGTTCGTCCGTTAAACCCCTCATCACACATACATATAGCACATGCATAATCTATATTATATGAACATGTACATACATACATACATACATACATACATATTCACTCGGTTGTATGTAGATAATATTTGCAATGATAGAATCCGGTCGTTATGATATTGTTTCCTTTGCCATGACTTGACCGGAGTTGAATACGACACTTGCACTATTTGTGTTTCTATACACGCCATGCCACCGTTGAAATGCCGAGCAAATCATTTCAATATCCGCTCGGCTGCGACTTACAATAGACTTGTTTCTCTTTTTGTCTCCCTTCGCTAACTGAAAACTCCCGAGTCTATTGACCACGCGTTTCCGCATCTGTGGAGCGCTCGAACATTGAGATTTTTTTTATATCAGAAATTCAAAACATGTAATTTGCTCCTATGTGCAGTTTGCCTGAATTTACCGTGAATTTTCCAGATATATATATATATATATATATATACTTTTTTTTTCAATTCTTTGTTATGCTACGATTTTAATTACGCTAACACAGAATTTTTTATTCAAATTTTTTAACCGCAAAATTGTTTGGTTCGCTTAGATTTTTTCCTCCGAGGAATGCGGTATTCGTGAATTGTTAGGCGGACATAGTGAAAATTCGTGAATGAAAATAATAATAAACAAGAATAGGTATACTTCTGGCCTGAAGCTTACCGAATTGTTTTTTTTTTATTATTAGCGTACCTTTATAGAAATATTTTTTTTGCATATTCGGAATTTAAATAGTGGTTTATTATTTTAATACTATTCACCATGTCATGAAATATATAATAGCTACTACCTATATTTATTTATAACAATATATATTTATTCATTTATTTATTTATATACAATAGTAAACAGTGTTGGAAATGTCAGTTCCATCTAATCATATGTTCTACACTTAAGGTGATACTAAGCTTTAAAAAAAATACGCAAAATCTTGCTTAAAGTAAAGAGTAGGGTTTCATAAAATGACTGGTTTAGCTATGTCGAACAAGGAAAAGCAGCAATAGTTCGCGTTATGAACCGGGTCGGTGCTGTACTATAATAAAAGAATTATTGATTTTAATCTTGACCGAACATTCATATGTGCGGATAAATAATTGATGGATCAACCCCCAGAGTAATGAGTCAGACGAGAGAGTATATACGTACACGATTCACGATGTCGAGACCCGAGACCGAGCGAGCGAGACAAAATTAGGGAGCTGGGTGTTGTGTAATATAGGGTAGAAAGAGTGGGGTAACGGACGCGTGTGTCCGCCGTGAATGATTCAATAAGCGTGGAACGCGTACATATATATATATTATATATATATATATATATATATATATATATATATATATATATATATATATATATATATATTATATACAGAATGCGGTGCTCCCGTGAACGTGCTCGTCCGCGTCTCCTAGTCGTGGGCTTTCAAGCTTGTGTTTCTACGTTGCAAATTCATAAAAGTTTTTCGTGAGGCGCGAGGGGAGCACTCGCCGTTGAATCTCACCGCGCCGCTTGACCAAATGAGCGAACAATATTCTCTCCGCCCGCGGTATCTACCCCGTGTAACCGCATTTGAAACATTTCCAACGTTAATTGAACGTATTTCGCTAGCCGTAGGTTGGTATACGTATGTACGGAGGCCGGCCTCTCCGCGTCAAGTTCCAAGGGCCATTCAGCGTATTATGTAATATATATTTTTTGCCTCTCATTCTATTCTACATGTATACTCGTTCGCGTTCTGTATTTTTCATATCCTGGGTAGTAGAAGGCACATCAACAGGTCCTATTAAATATACATCATCTCATTTCTATATGAACTCGCGGTGTATATGACCTTTTGAGATTCGTCTATTTATTTGCCCAGTATTATTCATTTTAAAAGTAACTAGCCATTGCATTGTTTTCTATTGACCGCAGAAACACAATAGCACCAAACATTGGTAAATACCTTTTCTTTACAAATACCTACATGAAAGAAATGTTTGACACTATTGTACCGCAGCTGTTTTCGTTCTCTTAATTGCTTTAAACAATTGTTTAATATTTGAATAACAACGTTTTCTATCAATTTGTTTACTTAGGAAATGTTTTGGCCGAACACCAATATTACAATGAAAATTATGTTACATTATCCTAAAAATGTAATCTCTAGAAACTAATCCGTTATCAATAATAATTATATATTTTAATAAATAAATAGATTATTTATTATATCAATTATATATGTTTTCGTTATTAATACTGCTATCAAATATATAAACTGTCATTAAAATCATTAAATTTTATAGATCATTTTGAAACATCAGCGTTTTAACCTCATTTTACCTAAGTAGTGTTTGTAACGGAAATATTGCTTTACCCAGTGGCGTAGCTACAGGTATACTCTTAATTGCAACTGTACAAGATCCCATTATGACTTCAAACGAAAATAATAAATATTTTCAACTAACACACATTCATAGAATTTTAAAAGTGAAAATATTTCTTGTTTAAAAATTTCTAATGCTTTTTATTAATCTGTGGTATAAGCTGATATAATTAGTAAACACGAAATTAAAATTTTAAATTTCACATCTTATAAGTTGTATATCAACTAGAGTGGTCTTCTCACACACTACACCAGACCAAAACACACACACACACATCAACAGAATATAACTGCTACCGAAGCGAGTAACATACAATTGTATAGAAAATATGTCTTATAATTTATCAACGTGATGGAATCAAAAACACCGTGATACCATACAGTGAAGAATCAAAGCAAAACCAAAAAAAAAAAAAAAGAACGACCTAAGTTAAGGTATATAATATTCTCTTACAATTCAAGTCAACTAGAAAAGAAAAACCGAATGAATGCGACACGATATATAAATCATCACTCGCAGTCGCTGTATTGTAGGCATCAACATTGATTTGGTATTTGGATGGAATTCTTTGGTTCCAATTA
>JADQWA010000482.1:0-12125 GCA_018344505.1 Nebria ingens riversi
ACTCAGTCACTGATGTTTCAACGCGTCTATAATATTATTTAAAATTGAACCCTTTTAGGGCTGCACACTACACCAGACTGAATCATAGGTATTGTATGTGAGGCGTTAGAGCTCGCAAATTTTAATAAAAGCGATGAGAAGAGACTGCTACTTGGGGGATACATTCGCAAAATCTTGTCCGTCACACCTAACCCTTCACTATGTGTTCTGTTTATGTACCTACATGCATATTTGTGTATTATTTATGCATACGGTGAAATAAAATTATCGATGTATTTATATTATGTATGCAAGCCTGCGTATGTGGCCTTACAGGGACGGACTTTGACAATTTATGTAGAAAATATAATTAACAATTAATAAATTTGAAATTAACACATATTTTGAATATGTTAATAAATTACGAGTTGAGTATTATTTGTTTGTTCATTCAGTATTTTAGTTGAACACAATAATTGTTTATTACGGTCCTGTATCTAGAGACAACTATCCACCGGTGTCTTTTTGCATACGATTATTAAATCTTAAAGTCTGGGAAAGTGTAATGATATGAAAACAGTTCACCACCACACAAAAGGTTAAGAGTAGGGATGGCCCTAAAGTAGGTAAGGGCAGGTGACGCATTTGAAAACAGTTTCTTACACAGGTCTAATAACTAAAATAAAGGCGACTCCATACAATAGATTGGACGTAGTATAATAATTATCACTGTAGGTTAATATGTGATTTGCATACGTTTATTGTTTAGCTATACCTGCCAAGGTTTTTTCTTTTAACCCTTTTGGTGTCAGAGCTGAGGCTGCGAAGCGAATCTGCATATGCGAATACTGGGACAATTGTCAGTAGTCTGTTGTCTAACCGTTTCGGTTGAGAGAAACCGGATATATGTACACGTATACCGACATTTCCGATATACGTCACATATACAAACATACGGAAAGCTTAGATAGCTGTTTACAATGCTCTGTTGTTCTATTTTAGATTGTACAACTTGCGATTATATGTTTGGAAATTAATTTACACTGACAGCCTACAGAATATTCAATACATTATGTTTTTAAACAACAGAATGCGTTTTAAACAATGTATAAACTGAATATAATTATTATAAATCACATTTTTAGAAAATGCATTACCTAAATGAATTATGTCAAATCAATTAGATTAGTGACAAACTGCAAACGTTTAGAAAATAAAATACTTATATTATTAGTAAAAAAAACTTATACAGCTGCTTAAGATTTTTTTTAAATTTCTAAACAACATGTGGGAAATATCCACAAAAATAATATATTTACAATTGCCCAATGTAAACTTACCCGTAGTGGTTTAATAGTTGCTACTTTTCTTGATTGTGCAACTGGGCGACTGTATTATCTTCTCGTATGCAAATAGGGTTAGATCTGTCCCTTAAATAAGATAAAGAAACAGGAAGCGACGGGTATATGCTCGTCGCAACCAGTAAAGGGTTAAGCACAACAAAAAGTGGATCTCAATATGTAGATTGGACCCGAGCAGGTTTGTGTATATACGGTAAAGAAAATAAAAAATATTTTTAGGTAAGGGATGATCGTGGGAGCGCAAGCAAAGTCATTGAATTATTTATTGAGTATTTTTAGAAAATTGTTGTTAGTTATGCGCAAATTGCTGCAATTTCGATAACAATCTTATTGGTTATTTATTATAATTTTAATTAAATAATATTTACAATTATATGTATAAATTATATTTTGCTCCTATAATTTTAAAATATTTGATTATTTTTATATTAATAATGCAAAAGCTTTTTTATTTTTAATGCAGTTTTTTATTCTGTAAGTTTGTATATGTTTTGTACTCAGTGAGTAAAAGATTTTTAGTATTTGCACTGTACCGTCTGTAAGATAATTAATTAATAAATTGTAATATTATAAATAATAGTAAAATAGCTACACTTCCAAATGACAAAATTATGTAAATGTGAAAGTAATATGCTTACACACGGCAATCCATCTGCCAAGTTTTATTCAATGTCTATTTATAATTACGTCCGCGAACGCTGCATCCCATATAAGGTAAAATTTTAATTCACTTATTTGCCCGTAATGGAATAATTGCAAGTAATCAAATTAAATAAACTTTCACAAAAATCTACGTAGGGAGACGTTATTTATTAATTATGAAAAAAATTATAATATTGCATGATATAGTCACTATTTTATGTCAATTATATTAATGATTCTATTGACGAGATTTCATTTAAATTTTATACATATATATATATATATATATATATATATATATATATATATATATATATATATAAACGTGCGTGAATATAAAGGCAAAAATGGCTGCTATAAAATCGATGATAGACTAACGCTTGGTATATTGTCCCATAAAGTTGACGTCGCGGCGAAGAGCGTCGTTCTATGTTATATCTCTCAGTCAACAGATGGCACAACTGTATACGTTTTGCAATTTTCTTTTTGTAAGAGTATATTTATATAAATATTCTGTATGCAAATTTGCAATACCTATAAAATATTGTTTTTAAATTAATGAATGCAACATAGCTACCTAAAAATAAAATTCAAAAATGATTGTAGGTGATTAAGTACATGATTTATTCTGTTAAATATTTATAATCAATTTAAATATCATAATAATAAATCAGCATTTTTATTCAACACCAGCAAAAAGCATAATACTTTTTTGCACGGAATAGTTAGTTAATATTGGCGCTAGATATAATTTGCATATATGCTTCAAATGTGTCGGCATCTGCTATCTAATGCGCTAACTAGAATCACTTTTTTGATTAATTATATATTCAAGCATGACTTAATCCAAATAAAACCAGAACTTAACTACGATGTTTTTATATATATAACCTCTTCAATTTAATCGTAATGATTTGCATTATTTAGAATTATTTATATATATATATATATATATATATATATATATATATATATATTTATATATATATATATATATATATATATATATATATATTTATATATATATATATATATATATATATATATATATATATATATATTTATATATATATATATATATATATATATATATATATATATATATATATATAAATATATATATATATATATATATATGTATGTGTGTGTGTGTGTGTGTGTGTGTGTGTGTTTGGGATTTACGGCTAGTGTAGCCTGTTAATTTATGTTGTAGGGAAAAAGTCCATAAGACCATTATAAACAAATCTTAAAATCAATTTGAAAACCTTCAGGTTCGACGTAACTACGCGTGAATCTTCGCCAAGGTGAAATACTCCACCTACCTGAACGTATGTAACAGTAGCTAGTATATAATATATATTTTATATACCTATCCGATGTGTTTCTAAAGTAACGCCGCGTCGTAATTTATCATCGAAGCAGCAAGTATGAAAAAAGAAAGAAATCAGGCGGTCTGCCGTCGTTGTTGTAACACCACTAGCAATCGCGTCAATGTAATTTGAAATTCTTATCTTAACCAATGCACAGCACGTAATATGCATAAAACGGTTTACTGAAAATAAAAATACCGGCGTCAAAACACTAAAATAAAAGCTATATTTCGGGAAATTTATTGTTTACGAACATGCAAACAATTTTTTATTAGTCTATATATAGATTCATACGCTCAGATATATAAAATACTATTAGATATTATATAATATTTAAAGAAGACTAGACATTGGGAAGGTGATGATTGAAGAGTAACTCACAAGCACTGGACGTCAATTTCGGGTAATTTGTTCGAGGAAAGTGCGCGAACGCGATTCCTGAATTCGCAACACGAATCAAACAAATCACTTTTCGCCTCCTCCTCGTTTGCCCTTCTGGTTGCCAATTCAATTTTCCCATCATTTAATTCACACCCAGTTCAAGTCGAAGCTACCGGCCTTACACATTCAACATCTACTCGTAATAATTGAATTTCTCGCTTTTATTACGGCTACTTAACATTTCTAACGTTTCAAGCAACCAGTTATTATTGAATTTCTCAACGTGTCTTTCATCTACAAGTGCGTTTTACCTATTTTTATCTCAAATACATAATATATTCAAAGTTAAAAATATTGATTTCCACTAGGCAATATCATTTAGTTTTCATGTCGTGTTGGAGTAAATTAGTACGGAAATGCGTTAATTAGCGATAATTACAGACATCGGATAAAGATGGAAATGCAATTAGTCGCTTCGCTTGACACACAAACGTTTGTCTATTGCTAATTATATTAGACGACAGTTGTTATGCAATCATTGTTTGATGATATTATTAGGTATCAAATTTCTGTTGTAATTAATTGAGTGATCTGTAAACTATATAGCAACCAAGATTTGTTTTTTTCTAGCTAAGTGGTAAATTTTTAATAAGATGGAAGTTTGTTAGTGTTTATTGAAAAATAAGTTCAAATTGAGCTGTTGAGACAATGTGTTTCACGGCAACGAATAAGTAATGTAGATATATTCTCTAAAATTTATTGCTTTTTAACGAACGCCAGAGCAATAAATCAAGCACAGTAACGTTCTTCTGCAGCAAAACAAATGCTAAAGTTTATTTTTTGCAATAGTGTCGTGTTAACGAAACCACCAACGGGTATAAAATGTCTAACCTTTATTTTAAGACAAGCGTCGAATGATATATACCAATTTCTAATACACACACCCACATATACATCGTTGCCGTTTTATTTACAGCTTGCTGAAAGAATTCAACAATAAATTGTGATTGTAATTTATGAGTTTGCAAGTATTAAAATTCAGTAGCAATTATTGTTCCTTTGTTTTTAATGAATTATATTGCGTTTATACAGTTTTATTGATGTTGGTAATGGTGAATTATATTTTATTGTTTACATGAATCATACACTGCAATTGTGAGGTCATAGCAAAGACAATAGCATTGCAATGTGTCCATAAATATTCTGTTATTATCTAGGCAAAGATTTATTACGAAAGCCCCGCGGACCTAATGACCATTCATAATATTTTCTAATTTAAAAATTGATAACTTATGTTAATAAATTTATTTATGTATATATATACCAAGGGAGTAGTAGGTGTGATTGATTTACTCGTAAACGAAACCAGCGCTGGCGTATCGTTTTAGATCAAATAACATTTTTTATTGATTATATATGCATATACTTTAGATCAGGGGTGTTCAACATTTTTAAACATCACTAACTAACTAAAGCTACAATAGACAAGTAATTAATACATATTTTATAAACGCGTTATACTTATAAAACAGAAAATAACTTATCACATACGAGAAAGAAGTCGCTTTTGCACGCCAACACACTTTTTATTATCCTTTGCTGATACAACACCTTTTAAACAAACTTAAACATACGATCTGTTGCGTCAATATCGATAACTAACACATTTCAAAATTTCACTCACCGCAAAGTACTCCTAATTTATTTAAATGACACATTAACACTTACCTTATATATTTACAACAGCGACTAAGTTACTATAAAAATGCAAAGACACGTTCTGTTGATATACACTAAAAACACACCGATTACACTGAATTTATATCCATTGCACTGATACAGCACCGAACAAAAAGTAAACTAACGTATTTTATTATATTCTTTATATAGATAATATGCACAACAGCATATGCTGTTGCGAATAAACACTCTGTCTCTCTTTCATCTTGTTTGTCTCTATCTAAAATTGCTAGGATCGTTGCCTTGTTAATTATCTGATGGTGTGTGATTTTTTACGATGGTCACTATTTGGCTGGATGGACAGTAATTATATGCACATATGGTTAAACAGTTGGTCAGTTAAATCGTGGGTGGATTTATAGGTTTTTTTTTTGCTATTATTTTTAAAATAAATATTGGTAACTTATACAACAATTACCAAATTGCGATACAGTTTTTTAAATATTCGCCTTATTGTGTTTTTGGTAACATCACATTACGTGTAGCTAATAATATCGGGTAAATGATTAAATTAAAGCAATTAGGATTGTGGTGTCTGTAGAAAATAAAATGAAAAATGCGTAAGCAACTGTTTTGCACGTGGTAATAACATGCGGCGTAAATTGCCGCAGCGTTATATAGTTATTAAAATAGCTGACAGCCTCTAATCAGTCTAACTACAATTTGGAATAAGTGCAACGTTTATTCGACCACAAAATTCCGAGTTAAAATTCGTCCAAATATGTTATTAGTGTAACTGTGTGTTGTGGTGAAGATATTTTGTACTTTTGATTACCATACGGTGACTTGACACTCTCGCGGTTGCTGAAAGGTGTAATTATCACACATGGAAGTGTGAAAAGGGTGGAGTATGTTGAATGGGTGTTTTGGGGCTTAGACCACACTTAACAACTTCTGAAAATTGTGTCTTTTATGCGAAATTTATTGTAATAATTCCTTGTTTCGGAAAAAAATACTATTCAGAACATGCTGAAATAAATAAATTATTGTTAGGATTGTTTGATCATTTTTATGAAAACACGTTATGTTATTCAGTAACAGTTTACTTTGATGTTAAATTACTTGACCCAGAAGATGAAATTTCATGTGAATATTGAACCAAACAGCAATCCACATAACTACCTGCCATATGCACATGCTTTCAATATTATAGTATATGGCCAATATTAGTTTGCGTTGCAACTACAATGTTTATACATACGTATCATAGACGTTTGACTTTGTATATATGTCTATACATACATACTATTCGAACATCAATTGATTGCTCTGATATATAAACAGTAATATTCAAATATATACTGTAATTATTCCCAAAATCAATAATTACTTGTACGGACGCAAATACGCGCTTGTAAATGTATAAAATAATTATTTCATAATAATAGGATTAGATGTTATGCAATTTTGATTCGCGAATCGTGTAAAACCATTATTCCAGTATATATAGATTTAAATATCAGTGAAACAGTTGAGAAAACACTGTATTGTAAATAGCGTATATAATATTTGTTTGAACGTAGCGATGTATGTACGAGTATATATATATATATATATATATATATATATATATATATATATATATATATATATATATATATATATATATATATATATATATATTATATATATATATAAGTTTGTATTTGGTACGCGCGTAACAAATGTGGCATTTAAATTATTGCTTTTTCCCGCGTGTCGTGTCGACCGCACCGACCATTTTTCAGTTGTTGCTTTTATTTGCTATCTCCAGCTCTTTCTGTTCCATTGTTTTTCCAGTATCATTTGAAATTGCTGGTGTAGCAGCGTGTTGCCGGAAGCTATATACATTTTGTTTATACAAATGTAATTAACAGGATATATTTGTCATAACGCCGCCAAACCAATTGCGTGAGGTATTTTCGTTTTTATTATATGAAATCAATATTGAAAACGAATTCTTATGTATATATATATATATATATATATATATATATATATATATATATATATATGTATATATATATATATATATATATATATATTATATATATATCTATATATATATATGTATAATATATATATATATATATATATATAATATATATATATATATATATCATATATATAATATATATATATATACATATAAAATCTGAAAAAATGTCTTGTATCTTTGTTAGGTCGGAAACTTTTCAGACCACCCTCGTATATATATATATATATATATATATATATATATATATATATATATATATATATATATATATATATATATATATATATATATATATATACGAGGGTGGTCTGAAAAGTTTCCGACCTAACAAGATACAAGACATTTTTTCAGATTTTATATATATATATATATATATATATATATTATATATATATATATATATATATATATGTATATATATATATATATATATATATATATATATATATGCATATATATATATATATATATATATATATATATATATATATATATATATATATATATATCCTGGTAATGAAGATATTTTTGAAAATATGTGTATAACAAAATAGGATACAGAATAAATTATTTAAATGTTTGAAACATCTGTGCTTTATAATTTATAGAATACACATTGGTCAGTTTGGATTTAATATAAATTATTCTACCAGCTCAATTTATGTCTATCGTAAATACGTATTAATTGTCATATTACAATTAACAGCAGTGGACGGCTGCACATGTAGTTAAACATACAGAATGTACTAACTAAATTGCTAATATAATTTCTGCACAAATTAATGCTTTATAAAGGTTATACGCATCATAGTCCTGATTATTAATAGCATTTATTATACAAATTTTTTTTTTGTATTTGGGTTAAAATCTCAACTATTCTGAAATAAGTTACCTATAGGTAACTTCCATTAATTTTTTTTCCTTTACGACTTATCCCTGGCGGTAATACGGGCACCTTTTTATAATTAGGGTGGGTAAAGGGTTCGTCCTAATTTACATATGGGAAAACAGTATTGATATACACGCTTAGATATTTTATGACAAAATAAATTATAACAAAATGTTAGGAGCCGTATGCAAATGACGTCTACCTGCATCTACATAGGGGGTCGAACTGCAGGTATTTTAATGTAAGGGTTGGAATAAATACAATTTTAAATAAAGGATTTGACATTTTTAATTTTTCTTTGTTACACATTATAATTATTATGTGTTTGAAATGACGCCCCAATTCGAATGTGTAATTTTGAATAGATTTTATTGTGTATTATTTAATCTTAGGGTGTGAAATTATTTTATGTTTGTGTATTGAAATAACGTTTTAATTCGTTGAGTGACATTAACAAATATATTTCGAATTAATTACATCAAATAAAATGTATATTATTAATAATGCTTTAGCGGAAGAAAATTTCATTTTAATACTATACAATAAAACAAACAAAACATAAAATAAAAACACACGTTAACAAGGACCATATGTGTATCGTTAGAACAATATAATTTTCAAAGACTTTTTTGTTTTGTTCCCAGACAATTTTTAATGAAGTAACAAAGGTATGTTATACGTAAACAACTCGACCATATGTAGAGTAGTGAACAACCCTTTATTGGCGCACACAGAGTAGTGTATGTATGTGTGTGTTATGTTGTTATAAAATACACAGATGGTTTGCAAAGTAATTACAATCTTTTCACATAATATACATTTGTTAAAAATTACTATTATAAGACGAGGGCTCAATGTACGTCTTCAGGGATTGGATAGACGTGATTGTCAAACAAATTAAAATTAATAGTTTGGTTTACTCAAAAAATAAAAACATAATGTAAGATATGTTTATCTGTTCTAAAGCTATATAAATAAGATATTAAACGTGGTATGTCATTGTTTTATCCTTGTTTGGGATTGAATAAATGAATTGTTTGAGAACTGTAGATTAACGGCGTTGATGAAGTATGATATAAAAGAACTGGAAATAAAATAACGAATGATACCCACCAGCAGCGACAAGGGAATTGTTTTATATATATTATTAATTATGAAATTGGTCATGGAGCTGTGCGACCTGGCGAACATCTCTCGACGAATGTCACGGATTCTTTTCTATATTAATTAACGAAATAATCAAGTACATTTAATTACTGTTTCGTTTTCTTTGTACGGTCGTCACGACAAATTGTGATTAATATCAATAAAAACATTTAAAATTACATTCTGACATTCTTGGGAGTCAATTTAAAAGAATCAACCTTTCATTATTATGATTTATTTTTTTTTTCGTAAAATATTGTAAGATATTTTAAAAATTTTTATTTTGTAATATGAATTATTATTAATTAAAAAATTTCTACAAAAACGTCTCTACTTTAGTTTAACAGCAAAAGACATTTTATTCTTTACGAAACAATCAAAATACCCATTTTTTTATAGAATAAATAACAAAAAAAAACTATTCTAAATGTATACTAATTTGGTCATGATGATGACATGTCGTGGTATATCAGTTCCGGTCATTTGGTTATACAAATTTTCGTTTCGTGATTAACTGAGCCCTAAAATAAGCCATTATGGCACGTCATACACGCTAGGAAATCACAACAAAAAATCACGGCAGACGCTTGTACAAATCACCTATAGAAATAAGACATTTTCAAATGCTTATTTATGAATAGGACGACATTAGTTTCGATAAATAAATATATGAATTATGATTTTTTGTTGTGGTTGCATTTTGAATGCGATTTAAATTTTATTCACACCCGAGTCGATGTTTACAATTAAGCGGTTTAGCGGTAAGCTAATGAGCTGATTCCGTGTTGTCTCTTCAGTTCTGTCGTGACTTTCTTATAGGCTGAAAATCTGTAGTGCCACGTCACATAGTATAGGCTAGATGTGTGTACACTGTACATACATACATACATACAATGTCGTGACTGCATATATACATTCATGCATGAAAATGTCCGCAAGATAACATTCTTAACTATTTAACGAATGATTTGTTTTTGTATTATTTTTCTTCCTCGTAAAATAATAGTATTGTGCTTTTCCTGTGAAATATATAACATAGTTTCACGATACATTTGCACGGAATAAAGCTTGAATAACTTTCATATTATATATACGGAAATTAGCATAAATTTGCTTGAGCTTTAAGGACTTATGGATAAATTTAGTTAAGGTTGCATAAAAAATAATATTCGTTTCGCAATATTTTAAATACTATTATAAATTACGGTTTCTAATGATCTGAATGTATCGTGATGAATCAAACACCTGGTGACCAAAGTTTTATTTACGGAAGAGAACTATATAAATGAAGAATTAGTACGAAAGCGAAAAAGGATTCTCATAAAACATAAAGTTTGAATCGAAATAAAAACTTTTCGAGTTGTTAAAAGTAATCGTGGAAGAGGCCATCTGTTCAATGAAAACAAGGTATAATTTCTTCTTAACAGATTCTTGTTTTATGTTTTTATTGCTTGTTTACCAACGTTAAAAACACAAAAAGTCCCCCTAAAAAGAACTTTTTATGTGTGACGTCATTCTATACCTATATATGTTTTTGTGTTGCATTTAATTTGTAATAAGACCGAAAAGAGGTCGCGTGTTACGTTTAATTTTTATGTACAGATGTATTATTAAAAATCCATCGTAGGTAATATGCGGTTATAGACCTGTACAGGAAGCACATCAAAAATGGTTTGTGTCTCTGCTAGGTATATCGTATTTATTCTTCTGTTGTTTTATGTAAGCCATAGCAGTGGTTATTTCGGTAGCCTGTACTTATTGCGCGTTCACACGATAACGAACCGGTTTCTATTGTACTAATAACCAGGTTACTGGCTAGGCTACCACTAAAGCTAAGGGATATCTTGATATATCTAGCAAATGAAAATGCCAAATTAATAAGTATACCTTTTCGGTTGAATTTCGGACCGGCCTCTATTATTTAGATGTAGATTACGATTAGTAATGTTTTATTAAGTAACTCTTGAAGGAAATTGATAATTTTGTAATTGATTAGTACTCAGAATTATTATTTGAATTTTTACTCTCTTATACGAATGTATGTAAGTATACGTACATATTGTTATCATGGAAAAAATTAAATCGAGATTTTAACGGAAATACATCTTTTGATCTTCCCTGAGTCGTCTGGCTATTTTCAGAACTCTTTCTGTTAAATATTGTTATATTTGCTGTAAGTGCAGCTGTTTTTTTTTGGAGATATTGCAGAATCCGCAAAAGATAACGAATAAATATGCACTGCCGGCTTGAATATTCTCTTCAAGTCATATACAAATCTTAAGTTTTGGCTGTAGCGATTGATCCTTAATGGAGTTTACGAATTCTTATTCAGAATAGATACGTTATTTTCTCAATAGTTTTTATTTTCAGTTGTGTGAAAAAGCCAAGTAACACAGAATAACCATGACCATGGAACGAACAACAATTTGAAGATATACGTATCGCCAATCGTCAACGGATTAGTCAAAATAATAACGTTGAACTGCAAGACAGGAGGAAAGCCAGGCGCCCTATATCATCACCAACAAACTCAATCATTATTCTAGCATCAGGTATGTAGGTATATGTATTTCCACTAAGTATTACAAATTTTAAGAAAATGATTCCAATTATTAATGCTAATTTTATTAAAAATATTG
>JADQWA010000483.1:0-14128 GCA_018344505.1 Nebria ingens riversi
ATAGGCACACAGAGATAAGTAAATGAAATATCTCGAGTCGTAAATCAAATGTGACCGTTTTTGTTAACAGTGTATACCGATTTCTTACGGTTTGAGAGGGTACGATGACGGTGCCCAAGAAAGGTATTACAGGTACCTATATATATATATAGGTACTATCTAGACGAATACACCACCATCAGAGTTCAAGTATCTTATCGATCAAGGTCAATCTATTGGATGTGATTTGTTTGAAATGTTTTCTTTTTTAAATCAATACCACTGATTCATTTATGAAAGAATGCTACGTCGTTTGTTGGTATTTAAAATTAAAAAAACTACTAAATCGAAATTATAACGAAATTTGAGTCTAAATAAGTAACTCGAACGAAAAGTAAGTGTAATTGTTTTATTATTATTATTATTATTGTGTCGATTAAAGGATAAAATTCTTATAGCAGTTATAAAATCAGTCAATAAATTAATATTTCTCTCCTAATATACAAATTCGTATAACACTTAGTACCTACAGACAAATAAATCAGATGTGAATGTGAACAGAGATTAAATGTGCCCGCGACAAATAGAATGGAAAAAAATATTCACACATAATTTTTTGAGCAAATGAAATGTTAACCGCAATAAATTCGACCCTCTAACGTCATTAGATGAGTGGTTCCTTTTCTGTTCTTTGTGACATCCACACCCCGTAAAAGTCATAAACTATGGCATTCCATGTGTGTGTGTGTGTGTGTGTAGAGAGAGAGAGAGAGAGAGTAACATAGCGCACGGTATATACAAGATTATAGTCGGGTCATAAAATGTTCCATACTTTATTATATACATATATAGTTTGTGTAGTAAGTATACAATTGGTATTGCTCAAAACGGCGCAACTGAAAAATGGAAGAAAAAAACCGTTATAGAATTGTTCATTTTGTATGCAGACCAGAGTCCCAGTCTCTTTCATTTAGAAAATACACTCAAACATAAATGTCAGCTTTACGTAATGATATATAGACCAATAGCAAATGTACGTTTCTTCTTTGTTGACCAATCCAATGTGAATACTTTGTTGGATTTATTATTAACTTTTATATTTATAGATATATGTACGTATGTATGTACATATATACAATATTTCCATTTCGTTTAGTACCCTTAACGAATGCAAATTATTACGGTGTAGAGTTACCTTATAAGAAAACACAAATAGATACATACATACATACATGCATATTTAATACACTCTATTCACTTTTAGACACATTTTCCAATGTGTTGACATGTTTTATAAAATAACTCACACTGAACATGTGTCTTTTAATTATTTATTTAATTTTATTAGTTATTGACATTTTTGTCGAAATTAAATACTTTATGAAAACAAATATCTTTAGTCTAACAAAGAGGTTTTGATAAGAATATTAGTAGGAGGATTATATGTCAGTTTAAATATAATAAAATAGAAAATATATGCGCAGAGATAAGTTAGGAGACGTAAATGCAACAGAGATTCCGGATATTTTAAAGCTTAATTTAAGCAATTTATTGCTATGTTTTGGCAATGAAATGCCGCAATAAATTCAATAAATTACGAAATGACTGAGTGCACAGTACATCAGACATACACAGTATTCGAATATAATGTTATTAGAATTAGCACAAAAATGACATTCTTTGCGATATCTTTCCCTATTTATTCCTACAACTCGCTCTATATGTGAACTATAAAATGTTATCACACACTTTTAGTACCAAATAACTCAAATAAACTGTTTCAATCTAAGAAATACCGTCTTGCACCACGTTTTACTATAGGTACTTGCTGCATCTTCCGTTCTAGACATATTTTCGTGTATACCCCACAAAGTTTAAGTGGAGGCGTGTACACCAACAGGGTCATCAAGAAACACAGTGCATTTATGAGAAATCAGACGACAGAAATCATTAAAACACATTTTGTGTAACATGAGATCGCGCATCAGCCGTGAAGAACAACTGAATAATATCTCCTTGGTGCAACCAACAAATACGACGCACACCTTGATGGCTTCGGGGAATCGACAAAAACGAATTAAATCTTTCGTTCCCTCACTGCCCACAGACAGACAAATTTAATGTTATAATTAAGCCCCGCTCACAAAGCCAAATTACGTCGAATAAGAACAGTCACTTATAAAAAAATTATAAACAAAACAAAAAAGAACAGTTGTTTATTATATACCTATATATATATACACATATATAATATATATATATATATATATATATATATATATATATATATATATATATGTATATATATATATATATATATATATATATATATATATATATATATATATATGTATATATATATATATATATATATATATATATATATATATATATATATATATATATATATATATATATATATATATATGTATATATATATATATATATATATATATATATATATATATATATACATATATAAGTAGGTGGAAATATAGTTTAGTTATTGTAAGAATTGAATTTGTTTACGATGTTGTCATATTATCGTATTGGAATTTAATTCGTACAATAACTAAACTATATTTCTATGTAATTTAATTATATATATATATATATATATATATATATATATATATATATATATATATATATAAATTAAATTACATAAAAATATAATGTAGTTATTGTACGAATTAAATTCCAATACGATAATATGACAACATCGTAAACAAATTCAATTCTTACAATAACTAAACTATATTTCCACCTACTTATATATGTATATATATATATATATATATATATATATATATATATATATATATATATATATATATAACTTTTAAACATCCTTTGAATAAAATTTCAATATGATGACGTCATTTGTCACTTATTATCTATGAAAAAGATATGTTACAGGAATAGTTCTTTAATAAAATAGTATATTGCGTTTGTAGCCATCATCAGAAATAAGTTTTAATTCTGGAAATGTGTATGACAGAGTTCTTTGACATGTTTATCAATTCTATTAGGTATCGGTCCAAGTATGGAGGTGTAGACACGTGGCAATCGCTTTTGATAACATAACTAGTTCCGACACGTGCCCCATATTTTCGAGGGCTGCCGTGTCTTTTTCCAATAACGCGGAAGAGATATGAACATTCCGATAAAATATTAGTGATTTCATGGAAACTAGGTAGGTTATCTTTATCTAATGAGTTTCGTTGTCATTTGTCGTAATGGACGTAATATAACGGTGCGCGCACAAGATCATCTAAAAGTTTTTTTTTTTTTTTTGTGACCCTCCACTTAGTAATAAAATATATCTATCTTTGGTTGCTATTGGTCGCTTAACATGTTATAGTCGACATTTCTTATTAAATGTGTTCGACATTTACATTTATGGTAAAATGAAAAAATATGTACCTATGGCCCTTTTCTTTAGTTATTATTCTAAATACAATCATTGCCTTCATAGTTACAGAAGAAGATAAAACATATTAATAGTGACGTCAAGCGTGTGTTTGTCTATGCATCTACACTTTTTAATTAAATTCGAAATTATATATTACATTTTTGGCATATGGTTAAAATAAGACGCATGTTTACTAACGAAAAAAAAAAACGAAATAATTATTTAAATTAATTATTGTCGACACGGAATAATAATGTTTAATTTTTTTTATGTTTGAATTTTTACCACAAATAATTATGTTAATTTCACCAACAAAAAACGTAACCGACGTAACTAAGAACACAATTTAATGTTAGTATGCACGAGAATGCATCATCTTGTTATAACATTTATGCTACGAAAAGGAAAAAAACGGTAACATTGTTCTCGCCCGATAACAAACTCGAGGAATAACTTGTTTCTGTTTTTATGCATCGAATAATAAATTACATTTTAACATTTTTATTGTGGCTACAATTTCCGTTCATTTTATTTTATTCATCCTTGCTTTGTGATGCAGCAATCAGAAAATCTGATTTCCCCCCGCAGTGTTACCAGAAAATTCATTTATAAATAAATAACAATAAAAAGCACACAAAAAGGGTTGTTAACTATTATCATTAACTAAAATATATACAAATGAGGATGAATTGCGTTTCTGGTTATAAGAGATAATTATTACTAAAAATATGTTTTTATTGAAATCTAAAAAATGTTAAATTCCTAGAACATAATTTACTGTGAAATATGTGGTCACTTTAGATCCAGACCGACTTATGTAAATTTAAATAAGAAAAACGTATGGAGCAAAGTCTTTGAATGGCTAGACGATCACGTGCTATTCTTAGAATTAATGACATTGTAATTATTGGATCTAATATTAGCGATTTCATATGGTTTCCCAAAAGGTGAACACACTAATCATCGGTGATTTATTTCACCTAAATTACTCTGAAATAACCAATAGGTTTTCTAACCTTCCACTAATCAAATATGAATCATAACAAATACACATGCATTAAATTTTACGACTTTTATTTAGAATAAAGTTAAATTAAATAATTTCGTCGGAAGATGATTCAATTATTCCCTTGATCTTAAAAGTGCATAGTAGGTATATTTTGTTTAGATAGGAACGCTTTTAAAATACAACATTTTTAACATTCATAAAAATATAATTATTTATACACTTAACAAAATATAAAATAATATTTTACTAACCTTTGAGAGTTTAAAGCTTCATCCTTTACTTTCAATAGTTTAGGCTGTACACAAACAAAGCACACACACACAATCGTCTTAATTATTAGCGAAATCAATATTATTTTGTATATAAAACTCAATAAAAACTGCTAATTATATAAACTAGACGATTTAACCGTTGAAACATTCAAAAAGTAATACACCTAAACAGATAAACAACTGCCCTCTATATTATTCTTGGAAATTCAAAAACACTGCCGGCTTTGCGCATGACCCTTGTGGCTAGTGTTAGTTAGGGAAAAAATGGCTTATCATGTCAGGTGTTGTACGTGTTTGTGCTCTGAAAACTGTGTGATAACCGGGAAAAATCATCGCGAAACTATGTGAAAACTAACAATTGAAACGTTTTTAAGTGTGTGTGATATCAATTGATGGACAGGATGGCGTGTATTGTAAAATGTAAGTGTATTTCTTATTTATTCATTGGCGTCATATTTTAAGCTATGCATGTATACAGGCAACAAGTATTGTAGTAGTGTTGTGAGGTGTAGGTATGTATATAAACTTGCACGAAACTGTTTGAATATACAATATGGTTATGTCTATACATCTGTAAGGATAATATATATATATTTGAAAGGTTTATAGAATTTATTGTCCAATTCTGAGCACTAAATCTATTTGTTACAAATTGATGTTGAAAGTCAAATCCCAAAGTCTATTCTTGTTAAACAATTGAGCGGAATAGTTTAATTACGATTCATTAAATATAATTTCCCATATCTAAGTAACTATTGATTTAGAGAAAGTCAAAAGGTGTATTTTTGTTAAAATCTCGAAATCGATTTATTTCATGATTACAATACTTCGTAAAGAAAGTAAACATATTTTAAAAATATACCTATTAATCATTTATGTTAGTAATGTTGTTAACGGTTAATTTATAGATAAAAATAAATAACGGGACTTAATGATAAATAAACACTAATATGTTTCCATTTAAACTTTGCGTAGATTATTAATAATTTTCCATTTATTGAATTAGAATAAATTATAAATATGTTAAACAAATTTAAAATGATGACATTCAAGGTGAATTATTTAGCATTGCCCTAGTGCATTTCAAGTATAACTCAATTAAATAATATACATGTTTAATTAATCACTTATAGATGATTGCATTGTTTTATGGGTGTCTACCTATGGGTAATTTTCATCAGGTGGTTAATTATAGAATGCAACAAACACGTAAAAATACCGACAAATTCATTCGATTCTCCGAAAAATCAAGTCAGCGTGAAATATTAAAAATGGTTTTTTACTTTCTTATACGAAGTAATAAATAAATAATGTAATCATGAAACAAAAATCTCGAGATTTTAACCGAATCTAGTCCAACAATTTTTTTAATGATTTATTTTTTTCCGCGTTGATCGCGGCTGGACTTGCCGCTATTTAAATTGCACGCCCGGGGTCTATGTATATTCATGTATACATACACACATACAAATGCAGGGAAATATAAATATATTAGAAAATAATACACAGAAATGGTCATTTGCACTCTGTAATGTATCTATCCTTGTTTATCTTATGTACCCGAAATTTATTATGAAATTACTTGTTTTTTACGTATATATAATCTTGTCCAACTCGGTCCGGAACCAACTAGTTTTTCGATAGACGCCGACCAGAAAAGTTCATTTTATATCAGTTTAATGCATGCAAAACTATAGAAATGGTTGTTAAAATAGCGTTAAATTGTTTAAAAATTGTGTCCAATCGCGTAAAATAGTGTTTTTCGTACTATATTTAGCGTACAAATAATTTACGTGATTTTGCCAGTGTTTCGCGAACCCTTCATAGGTAATAGAGATTTTCTATTTTTCTATTAATATAAGTACAATTATTTTAAGATGTTTATAAGTGTTTAACTATTTTTTAAATAACGCTACACCATTTCTAATACTTTAAATGACTATATTAGGATTTTTAAACATTGTTAAACAACGTTACTAACCCCAAACATTAATAGAATATTATTAAGAATATTTGCATGTTTTTTTGTTGCAGGATCAACCGGGTAATCCATAAGGCAGTCCCTCAAATTCGAAGTAGCAGAGACTCAAGGTAATTTTTATTATTATGCCATGTACCTATTTATATTTCTCAGTCGCCATCTTATAAAATATGTATTTATATATGTATATGTTTCTCTGCGGGGTGGGGAAGGTCGGGGTTTATATAATTTGGATATTTGTTTAAATTGTTTTTATTTTTAAATAACAATAAATTTCCTTTAGACATTTATTAGAAATCAAATATTATTTAAATAATTGTTCCTTTTTTTTAAATAAGTAAATTGATATATTCAGTAAAGGGTTCAGAATTTTCAATTCAATAAATTTCGACCCCCGTACGCATGTGGGTGCTTTTGCAAAACGGGTTTTTCCTAACAATTAAAAGTGCGTTTCTATTAGATATATATTTATATGTATGTTTAATAATTGCGTTGATTATTTGAACAAGTGTCGCGATTTTAGTACCAAGTGTTTACTATATGTATACCTACTTTAAACTTGAAATAAATATTTTTTCTTTCCGTTTAAAAGTCTGAAAAAAAAGTCTGTCACTGATGTACTGATTAAATAATATAGGTAATTTAAACGCGGGTTTAAACAATGTGTAATGTTCGTGAAATGCAAATTGTGTTTTAAATCATATAGAAATTCGGGTTTAATAAATCATAGTTCTTCGTAATTGCGGCAAAATCAGACACTGAACCGCCAAGCAGGGGTGGGGTGGTTGTGTGCTGAGCTTAAAATCTGTATGCATTTTGTATACTTTTGGCTTTGCTATTAGCAATGATTTTATTGCGATTTTTAGATGTTTTTTACAGTTCAAACCAGTAATTGTATAATAATAAATAATGGTACGAGGCAGGCCGTCAGTGCACGCGCACCTACGCTTGACTGCAGAAACTTTGTTAATACTAAATTTATAAAAAAGGCCTTAAAAACGCCGTTCTTTTATGTATTTTGTTGTTAAAAGCTTGCTAATATACCTAATCATAATTAATATTTAGTAGAAATTATAGCGCGATCTTATAGAATAAGTTAGATTTTTGCGAAAATATTTCATTTGTAATAAAATGCTTTAATTTATAATAATTTACAACAAATATAACGTTTAAGTTGTTCATAGATTTTAAAAACATTTGTAGTTAAATAATATTAATATTAAACGAACAAGGTAGGCTTTGACCTGCCATCTCGCTGCCATATTGCACAGTGTACGCGCGCACCTAAGGTTGACAGCTGCATTTTGTGAATAGTAAACTTATACAAAAAGGGTTTAATAATGGGGTTCTCATATATTTTTTTGGTGTTCAAAGTTAGCTAATATAATGATAATTGATAATCAGTATAAATTATAGTGCCATCGATAAAATAAATTAGATTTTTACGAAAATATATCATATCTAACCTAATACGTTGACTCGGGCATATGTAGCTATCTATCTCAGTTCATGCAGTTCGCTTCGTTTATTAATGTAGTGCTTTTATTTGTTTTCGTTAACTTTGAGTTTAGAATTTAATGAATAAATATTAAAAACGGCCGCGTGGGGGTGTTTTTAAGCCTTGTTTGATTACTTGATATGATTACTAATATATTTGCCAATGTTTTAGGCTCAACCAATCCACAACAACCAAAAGGCTTTAAGAATAGAAAAAGTAAGTGATTTTTTTATTATCCGGCATGTGCTATCTTTATATTTCCCAGTTTCTTTCTTTCGTTCTTTATTTATTATTGTTTATATGTATAAATATATATGTATGTACCATCCGATTCGTAAACAAGTGATTAATTTATTTGAATATTTCCGCGAGTGTTTATCAATTTGTGGAATGACTACGTAAAATATCAGCCATTCCCTATAAAGTATTATTGAAAGTTTCTTAAAAATAAATTAGCATTTTCGTTTAAAAATCTGTGATAGTGAAAGTGAGTGTTTAAATAAATGTCGTAAATTCATGAATAAAATTGTGCTTCTGAGTGATTAAAAATAAATGATTTCGCGAAATAAAATCCAGTGCAATCATCAATGAATCAATCGCTAACAGGAGCAACTAGAACTTCAGCTGTGGAATAGGAGAGGAACAAGAATTGGATTTGGATTTGGTGAGTACCATTTCTACTTCTAATATACGTATCAGGCAGGGATTTTCTATAGGATGCAAAATGTAAAGATAATCCACTGTCTTCGGGTGTACCTATATTGTAATGTTTCTTCTTCTATCTTCTTTAACAATTTCTGAATACGGCGCATATTCGGAAATGGTTAAACAACTGGGAAATATAAATTAATTCACTATTTTGATCAATAACTTTTTTTTAAATTAAATAGCATTAATTAAAATTACCTAAATTATATAAAATAGCACATGCCCCAAAAACAATGTTCAACTTTAGAGAATATCTTGTTCCAAACCACCCCTGATAATTGATTGCAGAACCTGATGAAGTGGTGGTTGAAGCAATTCAACCTTACCATGGTTCATTTAACTTCTTTAAACAAATGTCTGCATATGTCTGGAACACGCGCTTTGGTTTCAAATATATGTGATAGCACCTGCCCTTACGGTTAGAGCAAGAATTTTCTTCAGTTCCTTCTCGTTTCGTTTCGTTCCGTTTCGTTCCGCTTGTAAATAAAACATTCCTCCCTGACATCGTTTGGAGCAACCACCGTTGGACTTCTAGACGACGACAACAACAACAACATGAAGACCTTTTTGTATCGATATCGCGTACTGACCACACATACACTGGCAGTTCTGCTTCGGGAGCAGATCGTTGTACATACATACTTCAGTATGATCGTGTGTTTGTATGCATTCATTCTGGTTGGGTTGGTTTAATTCGGGTCTCGGGTGTTTTGGGGTGGGCGGTTCGCGATTCAAGTCATATACCTAACGCTGATATCATTAGGTGTGACTTCATCAATATGTTATACGATTGTTGTACTTATGACTGCGTCACTACACGTCGATCAGCATCTGATACGAGTGCTGGAGGTACTAAGTATATGCTCTCGTCTTGGGGGTCTGTTGTTCACTGGCATGCCGCCTATCGTAGCTTCCTTCTGTGTCCTGCTTCGCGTGAGTAACGTGTTCGTATAGCGTAAATCTGCTGGCGGTTGCGGACGTGCCTTTAGGTTGGATATACCGGTAGGCTGGTCATTGCCAGTGACTCGGATGGCCTGGGGTGCGGTGTAAAAAGGTACATTAGCTCGTGCTTGTGCAGGGTCCTAAGTACACGGTCAGTTAAATGAGATGGGTGGCACTTGTTAATATTGGCGCGTTGCAAACAACCGACTGACGAATTGTCCAAAAAAGCCTATCCGTACATTGTACGATGTACGGTGGGTGCCTGGTGTCTCTGGAACGGTTACGAGTCTCTCTACTGTACGACCAGGGTGCAGTAGTGCTAGCACAAGTACCGAACTGGGTTCACTGGGAACCGGATTGATTTGTTGATTGGTTTGACCATCTCGTTTGGTCATAATAATAAAATCTCGAAACACTGGGCCTGCCGCAGGAGCAAGGTGGGCCCCCAATAACTAACTGTACTTTCACACTTTCAGATTGAACGTTTTTCGGACGTCCCAGTCCTGGTAACTGGGTGTCCACCTTTTAAAGTATTCGCAGTGTGTGAGCAGCCTTGCACACTGCACCCTTTGGCAGTTCGCCTTCTAATCCAAATTTCTTTCAGTTATTTATTTACAGATGTAACATTGTGTCGTACCCAATGTTACAAATACATCACGCATACACCGCACTGCACAAAATTGTGTGTGCCTCGTGCTCAAAAGCACAAACTAGAATAAGTTTCTCAAATATTAGGTATGGGGTGGGAATATCTTCAAATATTAAAAAATCTTCAATTAAGTAGGGCCCCCTTTGGGGTACGTTTCAAAATAATTTTTTATAGTTTTCTATTCAATACATAAAAGAGTGTATTTATTTAAATTTTAAAGTAATTTATTTGAATTTGTTCCAATATTTATGATATATATTTAATTAGTTTTGAGTCAATTAAACAACAATAGTTTTAAGTATGAGTCCCCGTGTTGGCTCTGGGTCCTCGTGTTGTGGCCGGGTCCTCGTGGGGCCCTTAAACGCAATAAAACATATTGCTATGCATCAAAACAACAAAGAAGCACCTGGAAACTCAGGTGCTTCAAAGTTGCAACAATGTTGGTTTGAAAAGTGTGTAGGTATATTCTTTATAAGAGGCACTGTAAAGGTCCTGTTAGGATTTACTGAGTTAAACGTAAGTCTAGCTTGGTAAAAGTTAATCAAATTTTACTTTCCAGTACTTCAGGATCACGCTGATCCATTTACGAGCTGTGTTGGACTTCGCTAGATTTTTATTTATTTGTCTAATTTAAATCGTGACCAGATTCATATTAATAACTTTTATTATTTTAATAACATTAAATATATATATTTATTAAAATATATATGTATGTAATACTTTAAATATTAAATATAAATTCCTTTTTTTACAATCTGGTCACGCCAGTGTTTATTTTATGTACTAACCAATTCCTTTTCAGCTTAATCCTTTCTAACTTTACAGCTTTCTTTCAGCCTAACATTTTCCCTTTCAGCTATTGTAGCTCTAAGTTTTTTTCAGCTAGTTTTAATTAATTAAGCTAATCATACTTTTTACTAGCCTAACTTTTACTAATTTTTCAGCTTGTTTTTCAGTAGACATAAGATGTTAGTTTGTAAGCTAGAGTCCTCCGTGGCCCTCCCCCAACCCTTTCAGTGCCACATAAATAATCTTGTACATGTATTCGTTTCAGCTATAATTCTATTTAAAATTTCAGCTTTAATATTATGATTTGGTCAATAACTCCGAAGCTATACGTCTTTCAGCTTTTTTTTGCTATCAACTTACATGCAGGGCTGTAGCTCTCACATGATTTAACCGATTTGGCTGAAAATTTATTTTCGTATTAAACCCCTACCCATGATTCTCTGAAACGAGCAATTTCATTTGCATCTAATTTCTAGTTTTTATTGTTTAAAGAATTGAGAAATCTAAAAAACATCGTCTGTAGCAAAAAATATTATGTCTTCGATCGCGATGAAAATATTTTCCATAGTTAAAATACCGAGAAAAACCGATATTAGGCATTAATTTTCCAAAATTTTTATTATTTTTGTACTTTTTACGCAATTGAAATAATCGCAATAAGTGGATATTTTTCTCCAACCATTTCAGTCAATAACAATTAAGCGTTTGAAAAGATAGTAAAATATATAAAATATTATAGGTACATACATCTCAAGTTTTAAGTTAATTTGAAACTAAAATACGTCCGGCCACAATAATGTGTAGAATGGTATATTATCTTGAATGTTTAAAATTGTTTATTTCTATCTAAACAAAATACACCTAATACGTAGGTATAAGAAAGTCCAGGGCGATTTTTAAAACAAACACCGGTGATATAAAGACTACATTATGCAAATAACCAGCCGATTTAACAAATGACCCATTTTAATAGAAGATGAACTAATTATTATCTGCATTCCCGAATATTCGAATTAAAATGATAATGTTGTATAGCTCATCATATAATTTTAATATATTATATATATATATATATATATATATATATATATATATATATATATATATGTGTGTGTGTGTGTGTGTGTGTGTATGTGGTATAATAGTGAATACATTTACTAATATGAAAAGCAAGTACACGCGTATTTAATGGTCTGAGACTACAATTAATATTTAATTAAACAAGGTGGTCATGGCCGCAACCGGAAAACCAACGCAACCATTTTTCGGCGGCGTTTCCGTTCCGCGGCTCGATTGTTTTGTGTTCTTAAGAACACACTACACCATCGCCATCTTGAATCAGTAGTTCTCCATATACCTACTATAGGGTCTAAATATATAGATATAGTAGTCCTTTTTTGTATATTTAATTTAGAATAAAATTAACGTAATATTTTGTTGCCACTGGTGTAGTTGGTAGGCAAACAAAGCGAGCGACAGGTGCCCATCACACCATAACAAGACACAGAAATACATTACATTTTCTTGGACTATTAGATAAATAATTTATCGCCTCCGAAAATTTAATTACTTTTCAAGATATTTCAAGGTATGTATGTACATATATATATGTACATATACCTCTAACTACATACATACACACACACACACATATATACATATATATGCACATAATTAACACGCATGCCACACTATAAAAAACATATATTCTCTTAATAGCTGACATCGTTCTGGTTATCATAATTAAAATAAATATTCTTTTATTCATCACCTATATATGTTACAGGTATCGCTTCAGATTTTATTATTATTTTTGTGTCAAAACACATTCGTTATGGTTCATAATAGGTATTCAAAACTGTAAAATAAATACTTTAGTTCCCTATTCGAGTTAACAGAATTTTCAATTTGTTTTTTAAAACAAATCATACGAACATTCGTTATTATTTCCTGCATATTAGCTGGTATACGTAGGTATAATTTGTTTTAAAAAAATTGTATGCGCACATAAATAAACAATAAAAAAGACTGTATGTAACAATGAGAAATGCAACATTTCTAGGAAAATGTATCAACAAACGGACGGGGAGCTATCAAACAATTTCTTTGAAAATCCAATGTCATATAATATACCTAACACGATATGTATGTACATACATACATACATTTATAATGTTTACATGCGGCAATAATGATTACATTTTGATTATTGCTTTTAAATTGAGGAAAACCCGGAAATGCAAATTTTCCTATGACATCATATCAATCATATAGCAAATATACCTACATACAAGTTTACATTTCATCCAAAGTTCAATAATATATATTATAAATGAAGGTGACACTATTTTTATTTGTTATTCTGTTAGTGTCTTCAGAGATATAGAGGCGACAATGTTCGGTCTTACGAACGAGTAACAAATTTATTCGAAACGAATTTAGGCGCACCTGTAATTATTTATATTTGTGAACCTCTAGTACAATTGATGGCATGTGTGTAATATTTAGAGAGAGCATATCGAAATGCAGACATTCACAAAATTGATCCTAAATGGAACTCAATTAACAATATTACATGTGCATTCAGAATGCCTTTGAGCCGCTTCGGTTATTTAATATTTCTGTAGGTATAGAATGCGACAAAAGCACTAGACATGGCAGAAGGGGAAGGGGTCGAAATAATAATACACTTTGTATATCAGGTAAATAATTGCGATCTCACACACATAAAGACAGGCCCCGAAACAGCATGGAAATGGAACAGCTGTTTCTGGCACATAAGTGAGACGAACGTAAAGAATCGATAATCCTGGAATGTTCATTCATTCTAACTACTGGCATCTATATTCACCCGTGGTGTATTCCGATTTTCCGAATAGAAAAACA
>JADQWA010000484.1:0-78046 GCA_018344505.1 Nebria ingens riversi
TATATATATATGTATATATATATATATATATATATATACGAATATATATATATTAACATATAAATAAATAAATAGCCCTTTTAGTTATCTCCTTAAACAAATTTAATTAAAACATGTTATTAAAAAATCATTTTGCTATTAGTCGTCGTTTTACATCAAATGAAATGAATCAACATATATAATTTAAATACTCCGTCAGAGAGTTTTTAATATATTTTCCAACGGTTTTAATATTGGCGATTTTCACGTTGTCTCTGTCCACAAAAAGCCTAGAAAATTATTTCTTTTTCATGATTCGGAAAATATATTTATAAATGAATATCCAATAATTGTGCATCTTATTCTGTTTGCAGTCACTCAATTTTGTCAACGTTTCATCTAAAATGCTCTCTGTTTTAAATATATATTTTTTAATCTTTATGAAAAATATTCAAAGGTGTCAAAGTTAACATGCAATATAAGGGCGTACAGTGTGTCACTTATTAAAGTTTAATAACCATGTCCGAAATAAATGATTAATCATTAACAGTTGTACTGCGCAAGTATATGTTCATGTGTGCGATAGGCATTCGCAATGTGTGTAGGAAAGAACGCGACAGGATGAATATATCCGCATTAGAAAATATGTGCTAGTACGAGTGTATATGTTGACGTGCCCCCAACCGATTCGTTGACCCTTGCCAGTTGCCTTTGATAGCTCAAAGAACGGTGTAAAGTCCGTGCGAACAGCGGTGCATAATTTATTTCACATATGTCGGAAACATCGTACACGAAATCGGAAACGTCCATTTTGTTGACGACAAATACCTTATAAATAGTTATCACATCAAGGCATCACCATTGCGCATATTTCTTTTATTCATTATATTCTCCAGACTACTACGTGTAGTTTACTATATAGAAAAATAAAATGTTAATATCTATGATAAACATACTTTTATACAAGTTCTACATACTTCTTGTCGTACATATTCTTTTAGTAGGCCTCAACCATCTCATTTGACCATCATCTACCAAGACGTACCATAATTTTTTCCGTATTTTATCAACATCTCTTCTGTTTTTATTAAAAGATTTTCGCAAGTTTCATTATAAGACTAGCTAAGTCTTTTTAATAATGACGGTTTTAAATAGGAACACCACAATATACAATATCCATACCGGAAAGCCAGAAGGGCTTGTCAAGACGGTCAACATTATAAACTTTCTAGGTATATCTGTTCAGATAGGAAGGATACTAAATTTCAAATTTTGATAAAATTCATGAAAATGTAATTATTACTATTAATAATTATTAGGATAAGATATTTGTTAGTTTTCTAAATGAAATATCTAACAGAATATACATACATTTTCTTCAATGCTACAATATTTTGAATATATCCTAACTTTTTAAACACTGTCTCACTCAACCGATTTTTAACAATTGTTGTGAAATCCTAATATATGAAATTAAAACTGTAGTTGCTTCTTTTGAGTTTTGACATCTTGGTAGCTTATGCCGTGCACTCAGTGACTCAGATATGCAAGGATGCAAGGCATTTACTCCATCACAGCAATCAATGTATTCAACTACAACGGAAATGATATTATTGGAGTAAATCCATCTATTATTATTTGTAGAATACGCTGGAATTATTGTTGATTACACCTATGCTTGTGTTTTTATTCTATTTTATTTCTGTCGGTGAATAATATAAAAATACAACTGTTTGTGGTAACACAGAACGGTAGAACAAATATTTAAAATTGAAAGGTAAATATAATTTTTACAGTTCACTGCATTTCTCAGACGAAAGAAAGAAAGAAGAAAGACAAAATACAAATACATCCGAGCACAGCAATCTAACTGAGTTTTATTTATTGTGAATAAACTTGCACAAGTTGTTCTAAGAGACCATTTTCAATAAAACCAAAGAGTAAAAATGTAGAACTTTAATAACATTTTAACTTTGTTTACATCACTTGTTATAACAGTTTAAAATGTGATTATACACAACAGGAAGCACTATTAACTTATGTTATTGTTTTTTTTTTCGTCTGAATAATTATACATCGTAACAGTCTTAGATCAAACTTACCACTATGGTTAAAAATTAACACCCGTTACAGAAAAAATTAAAAGTGGCTTTATATTTTCACTGAAACAATTAGCAATCTCTATTTATCTAATGTCACTCGATGGAAGTTTATCTTTCAAATTTTATTTTACTTAAAGTACCTAAACTTGATTTTTACTATGGAGATAAAATGCATACACTACATTATGTTGCACTATCATTACCTGTTACTACGTATGTAATAATATATATTATTTGTCAATATATATGAAGCATACATTTACTTCAAAATGCTAACCATAAATAGTTATTTACATTCGAGTTTTGTAATTAGTTTTTCGAGTATTGCCCGTAGAGACAAAGTAAAATTAAACGTTTGTTTGTTGATTCTATTCAGATTTTATAATAAGGATAAGTAAAATAATAATAAAGTATTACAAATCAACAACTATGACTTTTAATACGTGCAGAATGCAAATATATAAAATTAAAATTTCTCAATTTTGTATCAACAGCGTTCTTATCTTTGAACTGAACAATCATAGAATAATCATGACGATAGGATCCCTAAGCGCATTTTTTTTTAAATTCGTATCTCTAAAGCTACACGGTTGAAAAAATAAAAGATAAAAGTGATGGTTACAGAAGTATGCAAGCTTTCGAACAAAATAGTTATTTTTTAAACGGAATCTTGTCTATTAGTAAATATTTGGAGAATTTCCTTATACATCTTGTAACTATAACTATAAATTGCATTTCAGATATTTTAATTATTGTAAGAATTTATTTTGTAAATCAATACACGTTATAAAATCAGTCTTCTAACATCAAAATATCTAAATTTATTGTTGCATTAGTATCACGAAAAAATACTAGCGCTTCGCCCCATTTATATTTATCTATTGTATTTATATTTACGTTTACAACAGTGGTGCTTTGCCCCAGTTTCACAAGTTGGAACTTTGCTTCGCGCAAGTTGATCCTCCGTGAAAAGTCGTGTTTTTTATTTATTTAAACTAATCTATTTTTAACTAAAACAAAATGACTTTGTTATAGAGATTATATTTACATAGGTCATTGTAATTTGAAATAAATAATTCGAAAATAGCAAAAATAATTGAGGTGTATTTACAAATGGTTGATATTGCATGAAAGGTAAACAATTAATTATGATATCTAATACATAAACAATATAACAGAAATACTAAAATTCTAGCAAGTACGTATAAGACAATTGTGTGCTAACCACAACAGATGTTTTTATATTTTATTTCATAAACATAAAACATAAAAGCCAATACTCAGCATAGAAATAAGTGTTGCATAATTGTCTCTTATATTAAAAAAAAAGTGGCTTACGAATTGAAGTGAACAAATTGAATGTTTTGAAATCTATTACAGTTGAACAGGGAATGAACACTTAGCAGTTAGCATGCGTAGTTCCGAATTTGATTCTATTATGAAACATGTTCGGTTCTTAGCATTTTTAATGCGCCTTCAACATTTAAATGATATTTTTGCGTGCTAGATCGCTATTACAGTGCACCCTATACTGTAGGTAGTACAGTCGTCCGACAAAATAGTGTATATACGTAAAATCGGTGTGCATTGGGGGAGCGCGTAAGAAGCTGCGTCGGAACAAACGGCCAGACCGATTCGAATTCTTATGTTTTATATCGAGAAACTGACATGCAATGTTTGTAATTTATAGCTATGTTTATTAGATATGTGTGGCATAATAGTTCATAGATCAAAAAAATTACCTGGGCGGGAAAAAACCAGGCTACGTTCCGGCTAGCCGGTGTGGCACCGACCGCGACCGTGCTCGCTGCCTGCATGTTCTGCCGGTCGCTTTCGTTTTATAAATGTTGCAGGATTTCCAAGTATGCTACATGCATTCGGTATTATACACGACGTCAAATTGTTTTCAAATTTTTAACATGACAAATGAAGAATGTATGACCACTAACACGATCGATCGATCGATGACATTGTGGAAATATGCCTTTCATGTGATCACAGTTATTCCCCCAACTGAAACCCATATAAATCAAATAACTAGATAATACAAACAAATTCCTATTTTTTAAAATAATATTCATCATTTTTAGTTCTATGTACAACAGATTAAAACGAAAAAAAATCAAATTTAATTCTATTTGTAAATAGCAGACACATATTTAAATATTAATTAGTAGTGCTGAAAATCGGTTCCGGATAGCTTTAGAACCATTTCCAACATTTTAAAATATCTGAATATTACAACTATTGAACATCAAGAATTGGCTCCAGAATCTGTGAATCGGGTCCAGGCTCCGTATCTAAAAACTGGATCTAAGAACCGAGACCAAGAATTGGTTCAACCGAGAATTCAACAATCTGGATTTCAAAACTAGTTCCAAGTTTTGACTTCGGAACTGAGTCCAGGATCAAGATTCCAGAACAAATTCTAAAAATCAGATCCAAGCTTATTCGTGTATCGGTTTCCAGAGTGGTCAGATACTTTTGGAGCCAGAAATCCGAATCTGAAATATTTATGATAAAATTTTCTAACCATAAAAAGGATATTATTTGAAGTGAGGGAGGGGGGTCACAAATCCTAAAAATCAACCTTTATACATTGGCATTTACATCTATTTCAAAAACAATTTTTTTAAAACAATAACACAGCGGTCCATTAGACAGTAAAGATTGCTTTGTTTTTGTTGTTTATAATGTTATTTTATTGTTTATATAGTAACAAACGAAGGCTATATTTAAATATTGTTTGTGATTTGAATTAAAAATCTTGACAAACCATTAACACACCACCACCTTTGGTCACTTCTTTCGTCAAATGAATATGTTATCCTTATTAAAAATATATATATTTCAGCAATTTTTATCTTTTTAAATAGTATAACTTATATAGTAAATTAGCAAATATTAACCATTCGCTTTCATATCTCTCTTTGTCTCATTATCATTTATTTATAACTGACAATTATCATGTATAAATTGCAAGATACTGTGTCCAGATTTAATTTGAAAGAAATAGCTACCATCTAAGCTGAATCATGTAAGAATGAGTCAAAATGATCAAAAGGGCATAAAAATGTAAACATATGATATTCATTTTGTTCTATTCTGTTTTCGGTTTTAGGTAAAAAAATATATATACCTACATATTAACAATTGAGACTGGTAGCGGTAAAGAAGATTGAAAAATCTGGTTTGACGTAGGCTCATCAAATATTAATAGGAAAATAAAAGCGACACTCCATTAATTAAAGCAAGAGCGCTACTATGATCTTGAGTCTCCTATGCCCCACAGTATAAATTCAATATTGAACGATAGTTGAGTGAACGAAGTTAGATTTTTTGTTCATTCAACACTAAATTTGACTGATACTATCATGCGTAAATGTCACTGGTATCTTGATGATGTTCCTATCTAAATGATCAAAACCACTAGTCTTCATCTTTTTGAATAAAGCAGAACGTTATGGACCATGTAACGTTTTCAGCTTTTTCTTCCAATATCATTCAATTTACTAGAAAATATCTTCCATTGTACTCTCCTATACCTAACATTCTATATGTAGACAACTGTTATGCTTACCTACTCGACCATATACAATATCCAATTTTAAACGTCAATGTAGGAATAAGCAGTACATATCGATATTTGCGTCCTGGAGTATCCAAATTCTTATAGAAAAACCTCATTCTTTTTCCATTCGCAGGGAAGATTGCAATAATATTTCTTAAACAATCAAATTGACTGGCAGGTTTTAATAATACACTTTTAAAAAATAATCTGTTGTTACTAGAAATTAGTTTTCTTTATACAGTACTAAATTTGTGTGTTATATACAAAAGTATATTTTGTTCTTCCATAAACTGACAGATGTGATGTTGTTTCATTCCTAATGTGGATATTCACGTCGAGTGTGAATCTCAGTGTATTATTATCCCCACGCCGTTCAAGAGATCAATATATTCGTAATTTTGTACATTTCCATGCTATTTTTAACATTTTTCACAAACATGAAGTGACAATTCCAACTGATTTATGCAATTACTACAGATACCTGCAATAACTATCAATACGGCAAAAAAAAACCTGTCAACCTTCTCGAAAAAAAGTTTTGTTTTAAAAATCTTCACAAAAATTAATTGTTGTCAATAATATTTATGATTAAAATATAATAAATTAGTTCCTCCAACCAATATGGTTTTATTATAACAGTAATTATAAAAAATCAAATATTTTTTTAGAACCAGCGTATTACGTTTTACACGAAAAACCATTTAATAATGATTAGAAAATTTTAGAGTTGCCCGTTTTATTCAGCTAATCAATTAATATAATTCCCTTTGTAATTAATTGATTGTTAAATTCGTAAACTATCAAAATAAATTAATCATTGCTTACAAGTAAGCTGACAAGTAGCGTGCATTGCATATGCCTAGGAGTTATTAAGACATTACTTTCACAACATTTAGTTAATTGCCTAAAAATGTATTTATGTTGTGATTTCATTATTTTTGACAAGTATTTTTTTAAATGACGTTAAATTTCATATTAACAATGATACTTAGTAAACATAAACCTATCTTAATCAAATGACACTTTTACTTTCAAATAATTAATAAAATTTTAAAAATTAAATCTCCCATTAATATTAATGTTATAATCGGATATGAAATTTGTTTAATTATCCGATTAAACGTCTTTTTTAGAACTGAATTTTGGTGCTATTACTATAACATTAGCTCTTAAGCATAACGTGCAATTCAAAAAGTAAACTACCATTAATTTTTCTTGTGCGAAAACAAATTCGTAACTTCAATTAGATTTGCGCATTAATAGCCAAGACGTCCAGATAGTGATGTATAACAAATGATGGTAACCAGGAGGGGTGAACTTTTTGAAAAATTGATGTTGTCTTGAATACAAACGATGCATAAAAATAAATGATAGGATAGTGTCAAGGCCAAGGTGAAAAATGCTATTCATAACGAGTTCTTAGACTGTCTAGACTTTGTACTAATATACCAAATTCATTTAATTTTTATACGTAGTACATAATTTTTAATCGAAAAAAAAATCGTCGAAATTAATAACCGGTTAACGGTTGCGAGCCTGTTTTGGAAAACTAATTGATTATCCGATTGTTCCGTTAAAGAAACAATTAATCATCTATTAATTGGTTACCTGCCGGTTAACAATCGATTTCCGTCAATTTACTGGCTAATCGAAAAGATAATAATAGGTTAACTGGTGTTTTAAAAAGCAGATAATCTTCTTAAATATAACTCGTGGTATGTGTATTTTTTACAAAATCGCTCATTTTGATCCCAATCTTTGGAAAATATAACTCGTGCTTCGCACTCGTTATATTTTCGTATTTGCCATCAAAATTCATGATTTTGTAAAAAAAATTGTCGATAATAAACATACCACTAGTGATATTACCCTTGATAATGCTATTCTATCTTGAATTCTGGTTCACTTTAACAATAAGATACTAACTGAAAACTTAGAAGAAAACTGCCATCTACTGCTGTTGAGATCTGGTGTTTTTACAATGTTGCATGCAACGTTGTTAGTACATACTGATGCATACAGTTCACCAAATATAACTACATGGTTGAACTGCGCAGAAGAAAGGGTGCCATTGCACTATAATAGATAAATACAAGAATACAAATAGTACCTACATTCTGAGCAAAAAGAGTATATAAAAATAATAACATAATGTTATGAAGTTTTGCAGTACAATTTCTTATCCGTCTTTTATTGTTATTTAACGTAAATATTGAAATGGATAGCCTATATTGAAAATTAAAAAAATACTACGAACAAAGAATAGTATTAGAGGATAATTTGCCTGTATATTACATTACAATTGCCAGGGAAGTTTGCATAACATTTTATGGATTATAAAACGAATTTTCGAATGTACAGGTAAATAGCGGCCACTAATTGGTAATTTAAACGTCAGTCGGTTTGCATCAACTCATTTTGAGAGGTTTCCATGTCAGTACATATTAAAATTACCAACCACACACAGTTGAAGTCGTCTTTAGGGTTCAAATTAGATTCTTAAAATGATGCTGTTGAGCCGGTATCAACCAATGTAATTTCCATCAAGAGTAATCGTTTGTTATTTTTAGTCGGTTGTAAAAATAGAACAAAAACCGGTGTACCAATTATCTGTAATTTAATAGAAGAAAATCAGTCACATCGGCAGTGAGTGCATCATTATATACAACGTCGCTAACGACTGTTGTTGTCATCTGAGATTGCGGCCCATGGCGTGCTGCAATCGCTGACTGAAATAACAGGGCGCTCAACGCGCCACCCTGTATTTTCCTAGGCAGTTTCAATCGCGTAACTAGTAGGGACGATATGGTTGGCTGTTTGGTAAGGGTGTATACTTTGGTTGCGACAATATAACAAGGCGAGCGAACACGATGTGATGCGCGTACTGCCGCGCGCGTTTCTCTGCTGAACTTAATTTAACTATGTATTTCATTTGGTCCGAGCCAACGGTATAACTTGACTTCTAGTACCACTAGTATTGCTGCTTGTCCTAGGTAGAAAGCGGGGTAATTGTAGGATGAGTACCGTCTGCATTGCAGAGGGTCGCTACATTTTAAACGTTGTGCGTAGTTTCTTTGTTATTCAGATAAATTCAATGTTTTTCACACTTAATGCATGTTTCTGTTTTTTCCCCTATTTTTCTCTGATTCAAATTAATATATTCATGAATTCATTACTGGAATTTTATACCATTTAACATGAATCTCCCATTATTCGCTCGATACTCAGACCGTTTTCAGATCTATTAGTATATTTCTTTGTTGAATTGTTTTGTTTAGAATATTAAAGTTGTTCGAAATACTAACATCCTTTATGAATTTGAATCTTACTTTTTCGGTAATATCAGCAGTTTTTAAGATAAAATGAGACATTGCGATAGAAGTAAACCTGCACTTCTAGTTTCAAAATTATAAATTCTTTCAACATGACCAAATCTTCTAAATGTCAAATTTAAAAGATTTGACCATCATTTATAACTGACATGTATTTCAAAATCACACTTCTCTTACATCCAGATTCCAGAGTTTTTTCTATTTATTTCTTTTTGTTAAACTACAAATTCTTCTCACAAATATGTCTCCCGCAGACCATTTTCTTTTCTTCGTCTTTCATATGCAACACATAATTTGTAAACATTACATACCGCTGAATTATGATGCATCTACGTCCGGTGACGGACAGGATATTTTAGTGTTGTTGAAAATATTGAGGGTTAGATCGAGCGTGATCGACCAAGAGAAAATGTGCGTGCTTGCCTTGAGTAAGGAAAATACGATCTTCAATCTGTGAAGGGGTCGCCCTAAAGTATCTCGAGCGACCGCCAACGTACTACTATAGCTGTTTGATTCCTACGTGAGCTGAACTTCCATCTCCATACTATTCCAATAGCTGTGTATATGTGCGTATTTGTACGTATGTGAGTTTGTTACCAGAGGTTCTCGAAATTATGTTTCACGATACGAACTTTTATGACAACCCTCTACTGATAGGACGTGATTCGCAAACTATAGGAAAACTAGAGAATCAACCTTAATTATATTAAATATCGGAATAACAGTTTTTTATTTGTTATTAAATGTGTTCAGGATACATTTTAAAATGCTACAAAATTATTGAAACTTTTAATTGTTTATAGATGTATCCTAAATAATTCTGTAAATTTTAAATACATATCACTAAATCGTTTAAAAATTATATAGTTTCTTATTGACTATGGACTTTTATAAGAAAATTGTGAATTGACAGATATATGTGAATAAATGAAAGGAAAATACTAAAACAGATTTGAAACTTTAATAATGCATAAAGGATATTTGTAAAAATAGTATTGTAATGTTTCATCAATATTCACTAACTTATGTTCGGGAAATTATATTAAAAGTACTTGAAAACATCCAATTTTGTAGAATGTTTTTTTTTGCCACCAGCGCATAACTGATTAATAATATATTGTAGGCATTATTTTACATACCAAATATGTAAATTTTAACTGAATTGTCCGTATTCCTTCCCCGTTTTTGAAATATTTGGACTTGTGTGATCACGTCTAACGAAATAAACTTACTAAGGTAATATTTGCCAAATCAGTGTAAACTAAATTTTAAAGTAAATTAATTGATGAGAAATAGGAGAGAAGTTTCAACAGATATTTTGGTTTTCGTTCGATGAAACACATAGCAGCAGTATTACTAGAGTTAAAGCATGTTATTCCGTCAAGGTAAATTCTGGGATATACATATACTCTCAATATTGTTAAAAAATAAAAAAATATATTCATACATTCAAGTTTGGATCACCGGTTTTACCTTTATGACTTATGTCTTTTTTGTTACGTATATGTTAATTTTAGTAACTTTTTTCTACGATTGTACTTTCCGAACATGTTTAAAACGAGGAATAATAGTTTTCTACTTCTCATTTAACAATATTAGATTTGCTTATCCATGCTTTAGATCCACTTCGCCAATAAACACTATTTGCGAAAGACGAATGCTGTACACTAACTAAATATTATTTTGGCACAAGTTCTACTACAATCGCTAATGGCATACGAAACGATATCTACCTGGTTGCTTGATCACAGGCACTGAAGTATTGTTACTTGATTACAAACATAATTGGTTTACTCATTCTCGTTTGAGTTTTTGTCAAAATAATGTGCATGCATCAGTATTTATCTCAACATTGCCAGCAAGCCCTTAGATTTAGAAATGCGCACTCAATTACATCAAAATTAGATGTTCAGTTAATTACGGTCAGCTGATCAACGCACATTGAAGTGTAGTCAAGCGGAGGCTTTCGCGACAATATTCCCTTGATAATCTATTGTTCTATGCTGCCGGACGAGCCATTCATTCATCCATGAGTCTCCCACCACATTTAGTATTATACTATACCTTCCATCTCGTGTGTGTATGTGAGTGTGTGTGTGTACATGTGCTGCTACCTATATATCGATTGCCAGCTCATCCTTTCATTTGCTTTGTATGATTAGTTTCATGTACGTTCTCTGCATACGATATAGTATCTACATACATGGTGCGTCGTTCGTTTTACTACGGATTACAGTGCTGTTTATTGGAAACTGACGAGCACGCATGAGTTTTAATAAATTGCTGCAATTAAAGCTTGATTAAACATTGTAAAATTTATACTGTGACGTCAACAACAACTGCACAGTTGAGACAGCTATGCGACGAATTAACGTGTATTTCTCATTATGTTCAACACCTGCTATTGCATTTATTTTACTATTCATTATTCTCATTGTTATAACACTATTTTTATTACAAATGAGTATATGAGTTATACACATGATACCAATCTCTAAATTAATAAAATAACACACATGGATCATAAGCATTTAAAGTATTATTTAAATAATTTATAGACGTTGTCACAAATGATTCTGCAACGATTAATAAATACAGAAGCATTTGTGACGTCTATCAATTATTTAAATAATACTTTTAATGCTCATCATCCATTAGTTATACTTTATTAATATAGTGTTTGATTTCACGTGTATAACTTACACATTTGAAAGCATACTTAAATAAATTTTAAACTTTATTAAAAGGTAATGGATATATGTAAAAATATTGACACAATATTTCATCAACATTCATCTACATTCAACAACAATTGATGACGAGACACACGCACACACACACACACCATGGACTAAAATCTTTTGATAAGCTACAGTGTTATCACAATTAACACTTCTTAGAAAGACGCTTAAATTTGTAATTAATAAAATGAAAAATACATAGTTATTATAAAACTAGAACATGCTTATTTTTATTCATATTTTAATATCATTTACACACACGCATAAAAATGTTATTCCATGAAATTGAATTCAGATATATTGTCAAAAGTTGAGTTGACAAAAAAATAATTTTGCCTGAACATCATTAATATTACCTACAAATTAGTATTAGTTATGTGCACACAAATATGAAATAGATACCACATGAAACTATTCGCTAAATGAATAACGTAGAACACATACATACATAATGACCGTTTAATAGAAAAATGACAAAATGCACACATCACTACACCGTGAAATGTAAAAAGTCTTGCTCACAGGTTGCCAGGTAACGAACACGACGACCGGCGCCTCGATAAAGTCGTTTTACCCCGCCACTGTCTGCGCTATGCTATGCCCACGCCGCGCCGGCCGTCACCATAGCGACCATCCTGTGTCTGTTTAATATCGCATCGAATAGGGACTGGAGCGGAGTGAGCACGTTGCTACTGCTTCTGCTGCCGCCGCGCCGCACTCGAATCAAATTCAAACCGAATTATGTCGAGTTAGGACCCAGGTCATTGCGTGATCTGATTTGAATTTCACACTACGGGGACGCATGGCACTTCTATCACGCTATCCCTGTTTCTCTTTGGTCGGCCAGTGTTTACCAAACGTATCGATCACAGCACATATACATAGGTATGTGTGTGTACATTCTGATTCGATCAAACAGTGGTGTTTGGATAATGTACCGTCCCAATTACGCGCAACGTAACCGCAGACGGTCATTCTGGCGCTCATGAGAATGCGTGTGCCGTGTGAAAGACAACCAAATGGGGCTAACCGAACGCAGCACATCATACACTTGGTCCTCCATAGACGTAAATGAAAAGCCGATCGAACGGCCGGCCGGTAGACGTGCGACAAAGAGACGAGAGATACGAAGCGAACGTCGACAGAGACAACACCACGCACCTTCACTGAAATCCAATTAATTCACCTTCCTTGGGAAACAAACGCTGCACGACAACAATATAAGCGGCCATGTTTGATTTCGAAATCTAATTTAGCCTGACTTTTATCATAATGTAGGTGGTAGAGCGCATAAGTGCGGTGTTTATTGCTCCGTGGCCGTATGTACGGTTGGCCCGAGCGAGTATATAGCAAAACCGCTGCCAAATCTATTACATCGTATGTTGCTACGGCCATACACATACACCTAGGTACTGCTTCCAATTTCCAAAACCACTCGTTATATATGGCACAAATGCTATCAAATTACAATACTCTCTCTAGTCGTGCCAGATATATGCACTAATTTCCTAGTATATCGAACTAATTATTTATATTCTCAATTGCAAATAGAATCTTCCTAATGTGAATATGGCACAGGCACTCGATTCTATTGGCACTGATGTGTACTTACATAAGCATCCTAGTATTTAATATTTATGATATTTACTTAAAATTTTAAAACAATACTGCTGCTTTAACAACTACCACAAGATTCTGATATCCTCTACATCAAAACAACAAGTGAAAGCGAAAAGAGTACGATGATTGTGCAACAAACCAGATCAGCTAAAATCACCAAACTACGTGTTGTTTAGATGTGAGACCTTCTTCCGGTACAGATGCATCAGAAAGTGCTATGAACACAGAGACAGAGAAAGTGCACTTTAATATTCTTCATTTAGTCTAACAACTTTGAAAACGTACTATACCAACATAATTGAAAGCTTTGAAGGTATATAATGTATTATAAGATACTTTGAACACACAAAACTATGGCAAGATAAAGTTTACTACGTAAAACATATAGTTAGGTCAACTAGTGTATGTGCCAATACCAGCGCTCCCGAAGGGTTGTATTCTAATTATTGATAGTCCCTGTGAAACGCAAACCGGTAACGGGGTCAAATCAATTCATATCTACGATTGAAATTCTGCAGGACCAATTTTTACCAATATTCGTATTTGGAGTGACCAAAATTAATTTAAAATATTTCATAAATATTATGTTAAATCCAATCTGCTTTAATTTTATCAACATATGAACTATTTTTTATTATTTCTATATTATTTTAGCGTTCTGAAAATAAAACAAATTGTTCTATTTTAAATGTATGTAAAAGTAAAAATAAGAAATTTTAGTTTATACTTGAAATATAAAATATTGGCTGGTTGCTCAACCAAGCAACAATGAAGAATATTATTAATTTTTCAGTTTAATTGCAACATAATTTAAATGCTTCTTCATTATAAAATAGACGTAGGTAACGAAAATATCACCACCTATAATTATAATACCTAATATAGTCTTTTCTGTAATAACAATATCAGAATTTAATTTTTAAGTCATTACTCCGCAAAAACATGTTAATAATAAAATTTCCATTTCCACAAGACGAAAATTTAGGAATACTTTAAATGTGAAGGTAAACTAAAATCTTGATAAAATAGAAGAGCAAAATGGTAAAAAAAAATTGAGTTTGTCTTTCTAAATTTTTAATCCCCGACTTTTGTTTTATTGCCAGGTCCGTATCGTCTTTGTTGCCAACAAAATCAAAGCTAATTTTGGCTATAAATATGTTACTATTATAAACACGTTGTATTGATGTTGCGTCTTGCAAATTTTTCATAAACATAAACAATTTGGTAGAATATTAAATTTGTTAAAACAAAAAGTAAAGGGTATATTTTTGTTGGCACTCGATTCGATAGAAAGCAAAACCGTAGGCACGATTTGAAAAGACGTTCGACTGGTGAATGCACCACCACTTTCAACGAAAACACTAGTGGAACGCCTTCTTAATTCACGCCTTCGGACGCAATTTCCATCTGATTGAGTCACTTAACGAGAAATAACCCTTTCACTTTTGTTTTAACGAATTTAACGATTTACTAAATTTTTAATGCTTAGTTTGAATGTACTTCATTTCGTTTGCAAGACATTTTATTTAAGAATATATATATATATATATATATATATATATATATATATATATATATATATATATATATATATCTAACAGTTTTAAAATATTCTTTTGTAGTTATTATTTGTATTTGTCCATATTTATATTACAATAATTCTAATTAAAAGAAAGAAGCAATGCAGTTGTTTACATTATTTTTTCGTGATATTTATTCTTACAATTTTTTCTTTGCGTAACAACTTCTGTAATCTATAGAACCAAATCACTACTTTATTTGTATGTAGGACACCGTATATTAGATTATAATCATGACTTGTAAATTATGCATACAAATTCCAAACAATTGCATTTAATATTTATTGTCTTCTAAAAAATAATTACATTTGAATCTCCCCTAATATAACGAGTTGCCGCCCCCATAATGAATGTGTCGTTATTCTAGTTTTGAAAATCTACACAAATCGAGAACTTGATTATATTCTCTTATTTCATTATATTACTTTCTTCTTTATTCCCCTATGCATTTTGTATACGCCTCCTAGTTGCTATAACCTTGATACATCCTAATTATATTTTATGTTTTCTTTCATAAATTAGGGAACATGTACGGCACACATTCGAGACTTTTAATACAAATATTTTCGCCAGAGTTACTATATAAAAACTAGCTGATGTCAGGAAACCCGTTTTTGATACAATCGAACACAATCCTAACGTCGATTGCATATTGAAATTAAAAATTATTCCGATAAATAACTTTTTAGTTAATAAATCAGAGTTTTGTTTTATCTTTCATATTTACATTATTATATTTATATTACTATTACCAGTATTAATTTGATCATATAAATTAAGTAACGCACTTGAAGTTTCTTTGTACTAAAATTTTATGGATTATTTGTATTGAATGCTTTTAACAAATTTCTCATATAATCGGATTTGATTTGAAAAGACGCTTTAAAAAGTAAATTAATAATACAAAAGAACCGCAAATGTTTGTTGGAGTGCGTATTCTTTAAACAATGACGAACCTCATCATGATTTGAATAACTTAATTCCAACAAGACTTTTCTGCAATTAATTATCATAAGATTGCTACGATCAATCTTGGGATACCTTTTTAACATTTTGACAGCATTGGTTAGCAATTTCCTTAATTCGAAATCAGAATCGAAATTAAAATATTCCAGTGTTTGCGTATTTTAAAGACTTTTCTAATTAAGCTTTTATCAGTGTTCTTTATTTACTTGAATCTGATAAAAAAAAAAATAATCGTCAATATATGGAGTTGTACATGCATATACCTTCTTGTTTTATAAAGTCGTGTAAAATTATTCATAATAATCACCATTTTGGTTTCTTATTTTATCACGATTATATATTGCCAGCACTTCTTCTTATCCACTTTGTACAAATGAAAACTTGCTTTGTGGGAACTAATATATTTGTTTTATTTTATGACAGTAATAATAATAATAATGCCAGTATACAATATTTCTGTTCGTACAAAGTGAGAAGTACATTTGTATCCCATCCTAGTTTCCATGAAGGAGAATTATATTAGTCTGACTTGTTTACAATTACCACTCGTGGTATTAGTTTTGAATTGTATGTGTTATAAAATCATGTACGACAAAATATTGTGAATAAAAAACTACAATGTTTAATAAACGGAATTCACTGTTTGAAAAATGAAAGCATTAACGAACTTTAACGAAAAAAAGCGAAATGAAATACACGTTTTAAAGAAAGACAAAATTCCTGGAGTGTTAGGCACGGTACCTTCGTCTGCACGGGCGCTTACTTATAACCATATAATATTGTCGCCTGCAGACTTTCCTATTGAGTACACTCCAACGATTTTGGATCCCGTTTGCATTCATTAGCGAGAACCTTTATTCCATCTCATCCCACATCTCTCGGTGACAGCTACCGTACTGCGTTGGTATCGGTCGACAATATGTGCAGGTGTGGATTCAGATTCAGACTTTTTTCAATTCCTTATCCCTTCTCGGTCGAAACATGATTTTTTATTTTAATTGAAATTATTCTAACTCAAAAATGCTGCGTTTCATAATAAATATGAGATCATTTTAATGACATAAGAATTTATTGTATTAGAGAATAAATATAGTCAGCACAGAATTATTATTCATTTATTTACTTGCTTTTATTTCGCTCGCCATACGTAGTACAGAAGAGCTTCAGTGTCTCCGCATTTTGTCTGTAACATTCTCTAATTTAAAAAATTAATTCACTGAAATTCATTTCATATCGCCCTGATTCCAAAAATGTAAATATCAATATCAAAAAATATTTGATTACATATTGGTCGTGCACTCGTTCGCTAGACCAAATTTTGCCGCATCTTCTCCTCTGAAGATACTGTTCCGATTTCAACCAAATTTAACACACATCTTGTGTAGATGCCCGATTGAATCCGCTCGCATTTTATACCTTATCAGTGTTATCTTTCAGGAGATATTGGGCCCCAAATAAAAGAACAGGCCTTAAAATGCATTTTGAAATATTTTAATTTTACCAAAAATATATACGTAAAACAACAATTTTTTTTAAATCGATTACAATGTCATCGTTGGTTTGATTGTTACTTTGATCATTTGTATATTTAATAGAATTCTAAAACTATATCAGTTTGTACCAAATACATCCAACCAACCTTCATGGATCCTTAAATGTAGTATTGAACTTTTTGAATCCAATATTTCAATATATCTCGTAGCTAATAACCACTGTTGCTATTCTGATATGTAACTGTCCAATTTACATTAACCAAAAAATTTTGCGATTACAGCAAATGGTCGATAGGAAATTTTATGTGAACTTTTCATTTTTTAAATCAATATTTTTCATATTTATATAAGGATGCAAGGTTATGCGTGTACAATGGTGTACTTGTGCCATCGTTGATGTATGAGAGTGAATGCTGGGTTTGGCAAACTAAGCATAAAAAGCATAAAACAGCTGTGAAAACGAAATTTTTAAGAGGTATTTATGGTGTATCAAAGAGAGACAGAAAGAGAAATACGAGGGTGTATGAGCAGAGCAATATTGTAAAAAATGTCGTACGCAAAATAGGCGAGAGTCAAATGAGGTGGTATGGTCATGTTAAAAGAATAGCGAATGAAAGATTAACAAAAAAGGTTTACGTGGGCGAGATGAATGGTGTGAAAATGCGGGGTCGTCCTCAGAATAAGTGGATGAATATGATTGAGAATGAGTTGTGGGAAAGGAAAGTTTTGAACAAGCGAAATAGAAGAGTATGTATGAAGAATACTTGAATAAATACTTTCAAAATAGAAATATATTTCTAGAAAGGTGCTAGATATAATTAACTTTCTGCTAAAAAGCAATTACAGATCTACACTCTTTGCTAGATGTAAATGCACGTAGGATTGCTAGGATACATGATTAACAAATACTGGTTGCTATCGTACCGCCTTGGAAATAATCTAAATTGATTAAAATTATCTTAAAATATCCATCGATTCTAGCACTGTGTTCTGCAGGTGGAATTGACGACAGCGACGATTTTCGTGCGTCAAACTCAAATACGGTTGCACGTTCCGCGCGGTACCACATAGTTCGTTTCGTTGTGAACTATTCGCGGTTAAACCCCGAGCCTGTTGTCGTCCTCCACTGAATGCTTTAGAAATTTTAATCCTTCATCAAGCCGCAACTGAACACGAGCTCGATTCGCTCGCTTTGCTGTTTACTTACCGCACGACTAAATATTATTTTAGCACAAGTATTTTGTTCGTAATCCACCTAGCACGGTATTTCTAGAACGTCTAAGAGCGCTGTGACATGTTTGTTATTACATTAAAACTATAAAATACCTGAAACAAATAATACCTATGGTATTTGAAACGAATATAGTTATCCCACACTTAATTTTATACATACATACATACACGAAAATATATCTTCAAGAAAATACCTCTCTATTTGAAATATTCCAATATAATTTAATCAAAGCCTGCGTCAAACTTTAGTTTGAATGAGATTTCATTATTCATGCATGGATGAGTCATAATCATAACACCCGCAACAATGAATGCGGGTGCTTGACGTTTGATCTTAACGAAAGTCGACGTCATCATACTACATACGTACACGTGTTCACTTAACTAAAAGTTTCCTATAATCTATCGTTAATCATCGCATCACTCGAAATCATTTAATTAAAAATAAAATGCATTTCAAATATAGCTGTCAAGATAATATTTTGTCCGGTGGTTATGCTTGTATATCATTAGCCTGTCAAATTAATTAGCTATTATGACTCGAATTATATTGTTTTAATTGTCGATAGTTAGATATATTTTATAATCTGTGACAAAATAAATTATTTACCAATTCTAATTTAAATTTTAATGAAAACCAATACTCTAACATTACTCGCCTAAAACAGACTTATGATAAAATTGTATCATCAATGATGATTAGTACATATTTTTCTCGATTGTTCGGCCAAAATGTGCTAATGATAAATTTTTCTGAGCTAGCGTCGTGCAGAATGTCTTGTCACTTCATAGCATGTAAAAATGTTGATCGTTATAATTTAATGAGTTACTAATTTCTACACGCATATCTTTTGATTAATAATATAATTTCGTATAAGCGCTCATTAGATTCAATTTATAATAAATGCTTTAATATTTTCTTGGTTTCATTATAGAACCACATGTCAAGGCTTCTGTTTTTGCAAGATAATCGAATTAGGAGAATATTTAGCATATAACTTTTGAGAGATATGCCTGATAGACAACTGCTGTACAGGCATAATTTCTCATTATCTTTGTCAAATTTAATGGCTGTCAAATATTAAACCATCCTGTGAATTTAATGAGCAATCTATTTAACCGTCAGCTATGAATTCATGAATAAGATATGTGTCACAGTAAATGTACCTATAGTCAAAAAAATGAGTATATACGGTACAGATTTTGGAATACTTCTGTTTTGTTAGGACCATGATTTAGGTTTGATTATTTAATTTTAGTTCTGTATAGAAATATATTTGACGATGTATGTATGTGTGAAGTTTCTGGCGACGTTCATGTATTGTAACATACTTACATATATGTATGTATATCGTACAAAACGCCTCTAGCAGATAATCTCTTGGTTAGTGGGTAGATGTATATACATATATGTATATACATACATACATTTATAGTTTTTGTTGGATGTGTGTAAAATGTTGTCAACTTCGTGACACTTCTTCATCTTATTAATTAAATATATAATTTCATTATACCTACTACGAGTAGAAATTATATTTGAAACAACATTATTCGTCTTCCTTCTAACGTTGACAAATAATCTTACAGTTTCCATGTATGAAATGTATATCATAGCACAACTCAAACACGAACTTTGCATTCTCTATATACATACATACATATGTATTTGTATATTTCTATTTGTTTGTTAAAAGGGCAAAGTGCCTAACGGCTGCACAGAGCCCGTGGCTTAGGGGTAAACTTTAGGTTCTTTTATGTTAGTAGCAAACTAAAACGTTCCACTGTACTCATTTGGACAATGGGGCAATGGACGGACGTGCATACACGTGCACTCGATATGTATTCGGGGATAGATGATTAAAAGCGGATTTAAAATGATACATCCGAATTAATCAACGTAGTGATTAGATACAGTAGAGTACGTTTCCCGGTAATAGATAGATGAATGTCATCTTTAATAATGATGCATGTGGGGTTTCTATATTTACAAACGACTCTTTTGCATTGGTGAACTTCATGCTATAGTTTCCCTTCTATAAAATGTTCCCCTTCTCGACATTTATATATATATATATATATATATATATATATATATATATATATATATATAATTATGTAGATTGGGAATTAATATCAGAGATAATAATAGCTACTTACAATAATTAAAATGTGTTTACAATATTAAAACTTCATAAGTAATATTCAATGTATCAATCGAATAAAAATATAACATATAAAATAATTCCACACAACTGTAATACGAAGCAATATACAGAAAAATATTTTAAAATGTTCTCTTCAATGTATATGAATTATTTGAGACAAATATATTGCATTTGTTTCCTATATTTTTTATTGGACTATAGAAAATGTATGTTTTGTTCGTTTTAGCAAAATTTTGTCATATTTTATTGTTCTTACGAACAATGCGTGTTACATCAATACCATCAAATTATTACTGATATATATGTATGTACATACATGCATCGATACAAATTATTCGCATATATATTTGAATGAATTCATCGAAGCTTGAACGATATAAAATCGTTGGCAATTCACTTTATTTCCAGCATAGAATATGTACACTCCACAAATGTTTATGCCTGCATTCTCGTTGCATGTCTGGTGCAATTTTTTGCAATCTTTTGTCAAGCCACGCGCTATGCAGTCAACAAAACAAGAAACAATGGCAACCGACACGAATACCATTGGAAAACATGTTCAATTCAAGAGAAAATAATAGCAACGGCCTAGAACAATATCGGCGGACGATTCTGAAATCGAAATGTACCTGCACACCAATTCAATTTCGAACGGCGCGGCGCGGCGTCAAGCTTGTGCCATCTCGTACCATCGGGTAGCTCTGTGCATTCTTTATAACCGTAACTGTGACCGGCTGTATGTGTGCAGTCTTATATACTAAACGTATGTTTACGTCTCTCTCTCTCTCTCTCTCAAGTAATACATCACATGTATAATATCGAGCATGCGACAGTAAGATATGCAAATACCAAACAGCCCTTGTACCGTTGGCTCCGAACAGTTAAACTATTCATATATAAAGCGAATACGCGGCGCTGGCGCTGTAGCAACGGCAACCGACCTCATCCAAATTTGCGTCAGAGTACTCTTGATGGAGGGGTCGTTTCATGTGATAACTAAGCCAGCTAATTTCAGTCAGGGTGTGATTTCGCTAAAGAATTATTAAGATTAATTGACTTAATTTGTTTAAATGTGATAATTACGTTTTCAGAAAAAAAAATAAGTACTTTTTTTCTGTGAACTTATTATATCAAAGGTTTCTAGCAGTATTATTTGATTAATTGAATAACTCTATACATATATTATATTATATACTAAATAAATAAAGGATGCTACTTGAATCATAATTACATCTGTTATTATGGGCAATCACAATAGCTTTTGATTTTAAAACATTTTTATTTTTTCATCACTATTTCCGAAATAATAGAATGATTTTTTCTCGATTTTTCTATCAAAATTAAATACCCAATATTTTATCTTTTATTGTTATAAAATAAGAATAATTTTGATTAACATATTTAAAAATCAGAAATTAAATAATGTGTTCAGATATATTTTTTCAAGATTACAAACTATGTTCAAATGTAGTTTTCCTCGAAGAAATTAAATTAAACTTGCTAGTAAACATTCTCAATCCATTATTTAAAAATATGACAAATAAGTATACATGTAACTGTAAATCATTTGGTTAAAAAAAGTTTTACAAGTTATTTAAGATTTATGTTTTAAATTATAAATTTGTCTAATTGAGTACCCCTTCCTTTTGTGACGTCAACGTAGCGCTTCAAAAAATTTACGAGTGGCCTTGGTGTGACAGCCACTAAATTTGCTGGAAGGAGATTTCAGATGGAATATAATTAGCAAATTTAATGCTATAGTACATGACATCACTATAAATAATAGAACAATAATAAACTAATAACAGTAAATACAATGAAATAATACGATAGGTGGGTTATAGATTTGAAAAGCATAAAGTAAATATAAAATGTCTTATTTTACTGTTTCACTGACGCAATTTTTTCCTTTCAAACTATATCAATTTATAAAGAATCAAATCGTAATATTGCACGTCCCTCGCTCTAGAATTCCCTGTGGACTACAAACACGCAAGGGTAGAGTATATTCGTATTGTAACAATAGTCGCCGGAGATGCACATCAGTTTCCCTGAACGCCACAAAATTTTAACACCAAAAAATGTTTTCCGATTTTGTGAACAGTAAAACTGTAGAAATGTTCACGACAAAAGGATTATGCTTCCCAGTGGAATTCGTCAAAGCGAAGACGGCTTCCTATACTTATTTGTAATAAATTTACATACAAATATTACATTGGAAAAAGTTGATATTTTATTTTAGTCCCAAAATTGAAAATTACACAATCATGACTTCAAACACGTTACCGCCAACACTCAGATGTATGGCACTGCATCAAAATAATAATTTTTTAGTTGATCACCTCTAATGAGTGGCTATTATAGTTTTTCGATTACATGTTCAAAAAGAAGAAATCATCGCCTATAAAATTATACAAAAATTTATATTAAATCAACCAGATGCCGAAATGTACAACTCATATATTTTGATATATGTTGTTCACTTGTACGTATAGGAATAAAGATATCACTCTTTTTCGGTTGAAGATACTTAACTGATTTAAACAATTGTTCGGAAATAAACACTGAAGCTGCAGACATGTCATGCATCGTTGAATTTCTTCATTAAAAGCACAAATGAAGAGCAGTTATTTTGCAAAAACTCAAATATATTGTTCCATATTTTTAATGGTATCTGTCATATAGAAACCAAAGTAATAAACTATAATGTTAAAGTTTAAAATATCATAAGATTTAAAAAAATCTAATAATTATTCATGTCTTTTAAATGAAAGGTCATTTGAAACGTAAAATTCTCCCGAAAACAATTCTTGGAACTGGAGCCAAAATTTGTTTCTATATAAAAAACTTCTTGTAATGTATACGTACATTAATAAGATAAGAATATTTAAAGTTGCGCGTTAATAACCATACTGATGACGAAATAAATATCTACTCTTTTCTGCACTATACAATTGGTGACAGTAATAAGTGATCAGTTTAGTTTGCCAACGTGTTCTTACTTATATTAACCAGCAACTAATGAGCAAGTACCAAGTGTGAATCCAGCATACGACTACCCATCTTTAATTCTGCAAGGTTACAAATTCGTCGCATGTTTACAGAAACCTTCACTGATACACCATCAAATACAGCGGAAGATAAGTTGTTTATAGAATTTCTCTAAAGCTAACTTGATCCCTTTAAACCATGGTTATCGTAATTTGTTTGGATAATCATTTATCAGGTCAATTGAAAAATTGATTAGATTTTCTCCTGTCACACAAGCAATAAGAAACCCTTTCGTTGATGAAGTCAGTCATGTGTTCCGCAAAGGAGGTTATCTAAGTGAAGATGCAGACAAGTCGTCTGCAGACGTTACCACCACAAAGAACAAGCGATTAGCATGAAGAGTGCTGAGACAAAGCATCCCCTGATAACTGGGAATGCTGGTACGGACAGCAGCACAATATGCCGTAACGACAGTCGACCAGCAAACCAAACGAACGATCTGCTTACCGCGCATGAACCGCTAACCACTTGACGTCGGCAATGAGAATCATCACTATAATCTTGCTTGATTCACACTAAACTGCGCGTGTATGCTGCTAAAAATATTGTAGGCCCAGGAATAAAATTTACAGCAGATATGTATAATTTCTACATCTATAGTGTCTTGCTCTGAACTTTCTTATACGTAATAGGTAGCTGTTTTAGTCTCCTTATTATTCTATTTGACCAAACCAACTGGAATACGACAATTTTATTAGGTTTCCATTTGTTATGCCTAAACAATAATTCTTTACAAACATCTCATTTCCGCCGGTCACCCTGAAGATGACTAATTTCCAAATATCGGTCGGTAAAATTATTTCTACCCTGAAATAAATTGGTACGTTGTGGTAAAAGACGTCTTTAATTAATTTTTTACGTATTTACATGGTTTAAATTCGTATTTAAAAAACTACCTAGTTGCTTCTATTCAAATAAAAGTAACTCGCGGTATTCTGTGAACGCAAAATATGGAATTGTGTTAGTTTTCATTCCGGTGGAAAAAATTACGAGTTATTTTATTTATTTAAGCGTATTTACGTACGAGCTCGTATGGTTGCAATCCAACGGACCACAGCTGTTTCCTCAGGCATTTTCCGAGCCAAACGAGCGACGAATGAACGAATGCATGAACGAACGAACGTACGAACGTACGAGCGAACGAGTAACCGAACGAAGTGACGGAACGACAAGAGAGGACACGGACCAGACCACCCGCCAACAACGACTTTGAATAACGCTAATTACAACGGCTATGCAACCCTTTAGTAACCCCAACGCGACGGTGGAATGGTGTTTCCTGCGCAAGAACCTATACGAACGAACGTGTCTCCCGGTCTTTATTTAATGAAAAACTAATTTGTTTTGTGATTGAATATCGATTTCACGAAGCGAAAACGTTACGTTAGCATAGGACGCGCCAATGACTTGGCGACACAGCATCACTAAATCCTGAAAGTTTTTGTGCGGCAGGGGCGACGAAGGCTTTTTCGGAACGTGGTGCTTTTCTGCTTTCTCGTTTCAAATGCAACCCCAGCACCCCACCCTATCTACTATGTATATATTCTAGCTAGCTCATGCGATTTGACTAATACGCTGAGCTATGCGTTACTACAAGTTTCGATTGCAGCATAAGCCGATAGTAATTAATTTTCACTAGATATTCTATTAGTAACATATATACAGAGTCTACATACATATGTACATATGTATACTTATACTGCAAATTGACCAATACAAAAGTAATCCAAACTAAACTTTCTCATGTGATTAACAGGATATTTGATTTTAAGAAGAATGCTAATGATTTAATGGTATTTTGCAGCGGACGTCAAAATTAACGATTAACTATCACTGCTGGTAGCCAAATAAATAAAATTGAAAAATAGTACAAATTTATTTAAGTCGCATTTGCAAGTTATTCTGTTTATATCCTAAATTAAACAAATATGTATAAACTTATAACTATAATTAAATATATACGGGCGGTTTTAATTGAATTCAGTAACTTTGTTATTATTGACAACAACAAAAACAGAAAAGCTCTTCGAGAACATGTGAGGCATTTATTTGGCAACAAAAAGTCATTTTCTATCAAACTTCGTTTTTTTTTTCTCAACCTTTGAATTTACTTTAACATGTAAAAATGTTAAGCAAACAATAATTAAAGTTAGAATTGTCAGCATATTTAATTAAATTATTTATTGATTCATTAAAAATTATACTTGTCTGCATTTTTTTAACCATTTTCAGCACTTCACCTGTGAAAGTCGGGAGTGTAAGTCTACATTTTAACCTTGTTTTCCGATATAAATAATTAACCATTCATTTTGTGATAAAAAATATATAAAAGTAAGGCTGTTACTCGCTATATTATACAAACTACGATTCATCTTTGCCTTTAATCTAAACGGATCATTGCACACCCAACACTTTAAACCAAGTGTAACACACCACATAGTAATTTATCAACTGTCAATGTTTCCCCATACAGCCATAATAGTCGGAGTTTTAATTTGTCGGTTCGGTACAAGCACACATTATACATAACATGCATGACACATTTATATACTACAAAATACTTGCATGCAACGATGCATCTGTAACACCAGCTATACGCTGCCATTGTAAGCAAAAGCATATTAACAATTTGAAATTGTGAACATTCGATATTACTTTTGATGACACAATAAATATGGAATTATTCTTCTAATTTACAGCATACCTACATATGTACGTATATTTGATTGTTACAATAGATAAAAATGAAACTGTTCGAAGCTCGGTTAAAAGAATGATGAATATATCTAATGCTTTAGTCTGAGGCTTTTTTAAAATATGAAACAGAAAGCAGTGGTGGCTGGTAGGAGTAGGTTTCAATTTAGTTGACGCAACAGTGTAACTGTTACATAATGATAAAGTTTGTGTAAGCAAAGATGAATCTTTAGAACAGTTGGCTGCTTTTATTGTTAATAAAGAAACAAAGATATATGAATTTCAAAGGCATTTTAATATAAAATCACAACTTTTTTACTTATACGAAATGTAATAAGTAAGTAGGTAGTATATATCAGATAAATTCAAAATCGTGATTTTAACGGAAATAGCGTGGGTACTTGAAGCAATTCTCACTATTTTCACAATGGCATCAGTCTACTATGTAAGAAATATCTTGATTTAAATTTGTTGAAAATACAAATGTTAAATTTGTATATTCGCAAGAAGAATTTTATTTTTAAGAGATATATGAATTAAAAGTGCATTTTTATTCTAGTCGCTCTTTTTTTTCATCTTAAAAGCCATCGCACTTACTGAAAATGATTCAAAATGAGAGATATTAATATTTCAACAACTTTTGTTTTGTAAATTTCAGAAAAGTAAACTAATTACAAAAAAGCACATTAAATTTATTAATTGTAGTGCTCGATAGCTTGAATTATCAGTGAAAATTTTGATGATTTCACAATGATTGACATTTTTTATAACATTTACATTTCCGCGAATTTAGGTTATTTTTGGTATCTAGATTACCGAAATATATATACTACGTATAAGAAAGTCGAGTGCAGGACACTCCAGATTTTTTATAGAAGCAGTTGGCGATCAGTTTTTTTTTTTCAAATGTCAAATAATATAAGTTCATAGTTCTCAATATTATTTTATAATCGATATCTAGGTTTTCCGTTTGGTTTAGGAATATTTAAATTCTTAAAAATATTTTACTGACTAACTTTCAAAAATCACATAGTGTTATGAAATGTTTTTAGCAATTTTATCTTTTAGAACAAAAAACTAGAATCACGGCGATAATTTTAAATTTACGAAACGTAATAATAAAGTGATTTTAACTAAAAGCACCATTATATGTTTCAATTGATAGGCTTTAAGAGGTTTTTATTCCCTTAATCAATCTTCATGATGAAATTTCTCAATAGGTTCAACATATACGAAAGACAGCATAATTAACAACCAGAGCAAAACAGACCACAGCGCCGACGCAGACTAAGATGCATTAGATGCAATCCAGCCAACAACATATTAATTTTGTACATGTATACTCTAGCTTTATTTCATAATGGCCTGATATATATGTATATTGATTCCAAAGCTGCTTTTATTGAGCAAAGTGCCATTTCAATACAATATATATTGAAAATTACATTACTTGAGCCATAATAGTCTCAAGTTGCTGTTTTTGGCATCTATTTGAATAGCTGATAAATGAGTAAGATTTTATACAAATCTATTATAGAAAATATATGGATGCAGGAATATTCTTTTCAATATTATTGTTTAAGGAAGTCAGAAGACGTATCAAAATGATACAGAATTATAAAGAATTTTAAAGAGATTAATTTAATTGTAAAAAAAAAAAAAAAAAACTACGACCAGTGTTAAAAGTAGGCTTTCTAACGTTTGCTTATTGAATTAATAATGCCATATTATGACGCAAGTAATTACTTTTAACACTAGTGGCATAACCAGATCTAGTTCCTTATTTGTTACCAACAAATAAAACATTTAATAACTAATTCTTAATTTTTGTTTTGAATTAAAGCAATTTTTTCCATGGTTACACATTGTGAACATCCTTAATATATTCATATTTCAGATATTATTAATAATGGGTGGCATGGTATTTACATGTATGTACATACCTACACAACACGGTAGGCTCCGGATGAACTCGGTATGAAATATTGAACAAGAAGATTCCGGCTTACGCGTCCTTTAATATTAAATTGCTTAAACTATACACGGAAAATAGATTTATAATGTCTACCGGAGGTTTGCTGGCCAAGCCAGGCTACCCTTGTACTGAAGACGACGGCAAAAACGTGATTTGCGTTGCATAAAACATAAAAGGATCTGCTGGACATATATAGGAGAAATGGTCATACGAATTGAGGCAGATGATTCGTGCAATATTCAACAGCGCTGCCGGTCCACGCATTTATAAATCATGAGAACTTCTGGCGGAGAGTTGAGTAATGACAGACAGCCACCATTATAATAAATCTCACTTACTACGCTATTTCATCGTCTGCTGTCTTTTGCCTTTCGGATACATCGACACAATCACCACTCATTCGCACAACATATGTTCGCTCAAAATTATTATTACTTATTCCTTTGCTCCTGAGGCCTGAAACAAATCATTCATAATATTTCAGTGAACAACATTCATTCCTACCAATGGGCACGTTCAATGCATGATAAATTCTTTAAAATACATATTCTGGCTTTGGTTGAATATTCATAGACATATTATACGGCGTTCTACAGATTTGTGTTTGTAATTCGATATTCGTCAAGTTATACCTACCTTCATATTTCTTCCTCATTCAATATTTTAGCAATCTAATAGCATAACGTCCGCTGTGATTGATTGTGAGATTTTCAGATTACGAGATTGCGGAAACCGTCAAAATTTCGTCATTTTAGGAGCAAAACAAAACGTAAAAATCAAACAAATAAAATAAGATAAATATAGCAACAAACTAAAACTGATAGAGATAATCAAATTGAACAACATAATTTCCGTTTGTAACTGCATGCATTGCTGCTTGATTGAATGAATGTCTGAGTGCTTTGGTTCATTGCGGAAACTTTCAAAATTACACAACTATAGCAACCAAATAAACTAAGTGAATTGAACTTCATACTATAGCAAACAAACAAAACTTAGTAAATTTAATATCATACAGTATCTTGTATCTTTTAGTAATATTTAGTTTGTTATAAAACGTTTTTTTTTTTTATGGTTTCACTCATACAAATTAAAAACGCAAGTTTCTCTTTCTAAAGATTTGTTCTATACCAATGCCTCATTTTCAAACGTTTTATTTTATCACGATGCCAGATTGCTATTACATTTAAAGCACTCCTGTTTCTCTGTTCCGCAGAAATGTAAATTTCTTGTACTGGTGTTATTATTAATATTGCTTTTCATTATCACAAAATAAAACAAATTATAAAAACCGTCATTATTGACGAGTCTTTTGCTAGTAAAGATAAATTATTTTCGTTGTGATTAATTACGAAATTGCGAGACTGTGTAACCATAACCATAATAAAACCATATTTTTTATTGCTTATGCAGCTTTGCTCCAATATATTTATAGCCAAACGTTTAATGCACTTATTTGTTTTCCAATAAATTAAATTCGATAATTTTATTAACATTCTTTTGTATAACATTTAAATTGCAGGAGGTAATTTGTGTAGGCCTAAGACCATTCTAATGAAAATGCGTGAGTTGACAGCGATAGGATAGCAGGGCATACCCTCTCCCTAACACAGTATATTAGCCTGGTCCCTTAATATAACAGAATCCTCTGACATTGCTCTGTACTTGCACACATACATGCTTATATGTATATTGTCACAAGTGAAGGGCGTTCTATGAGTCAATCTGGGATACGCACTGTGAACCCGGTTTATTCGCCGGCCTAGTGCAATTTGCCCGGCCCTAGTTTGGCTGATCTTATATACGGCGACATAATGGTGTTAGCGTTACGAATTTACCAATTTCAACACCCCATATATATTTTGGCACGAGATAAAAGTGCACCAGGCTAATGTACAAAGAATGCTATATAGTCTACAATAAAGAAATCGAACTATAAAGTTAAATTATATCGGAAATTTGATCTAATTGGAGTGCGATTCGATGCACTGTGCTTTCGTCCCCTCTAACTAAAACATACCTCACTACTGCGTCCTAAACTCTTCAGCACCACTTAAACGAATCGACATTTGCACTCTACCCTTACTTGTATTGATTAATCCGTTATTTGCATCATGTTTGTAATATAATTTAGACAGAATTCAATATTTTATTTATTTTAATCTAGAAATCTTGTTAACATTTTTATATATTGACATCCGATTAATTTATTTCGCGTGCACATTCAGTGATAGATATTTAAAAATGTATAAACCTCGAAATAATAGCCATCAAATAACATAGTTTCCGTTGAAATTGATTGTGCGATTGCAATTTTGCACGTTTGCGAATTTACATGATTGCGTAAGCTGTCAAAATAACATAGCTATAGCAACAAAACAAAACTTAGTTATTGGCCAGCAATAATAATAAATGTAGAATGCTTACATATTTGTATTAGTGTTTTGCTAGAAATGTTAACAAGTTGCTATAACTGTATTGCTACATAATGGCAACTTTCGTTCACTACCTGAATATGACATAAATCGAGTTATTGAATAATATTCAGAGATTTAATTGAAAAATTGCAAATGAAATATCGGCAATACACATCAGAACGTAATTATCTGTCAATTATATCTGAAGCAGGTCAACATTCAAGTATCCCGCAATGATAAGTTTTATTTAAAATGGAAAATGTCATTTTATGTGGGTATGAAAAACGTAAGCTGTCATATCAAACACGTGCATATTGTTAGGTTTTTAAATACTGTGCACGTACGCATTTTAATGGGTAAAGAGAAGGAGAGTAATGTTATCCGAATTGTACCGTATCAACATTGGACCTTTACCTTTTTTATATGCGAAACTTTGGCAAAATACTTATAAAAACTGTTGGAAAGTAAAGTAATAACATCGATTCCGCCCCCAAAAACGAAATGCCTAGCCTAGCGACAACCCGCCAGCCGGTTTGTGAACATATAACGGCGTTTCGTATATATGTACATCGCGCTGAACGACCAAACTGATATTGATCGGAAATTGATGTAATTTGAGATACAACCAGAGTCCCAAGATATTGAGATATTGCCAAGGGTATTGGGCGGTTTGTCGATATGTAGAAAACCGAGATTTCAGTATCATCAGGATTCTAAACTTATTGTGCTGCACACATGTAAAGGACGGAACATTCAGCATAAATAAAAAAAGAACAAAAATCATTTTATGAGAAATAAAAATGAAATACACAACAAACATATGTACTAGTATATTCTTTAACTTCACACTTGATGTTGACCTTTGATATGTTATGTTTTGTGAATAGCTTTTCTTTATTCGCAACTATTCATTTTCAAGAGGTATACTTTTGACAGTTTTCATTGCACCAAGTATTTTAACAACATAGATCTACATTTATTTAATAAAACATTTTTAAACAACAATTTAAAAAAAAATGGTTCGGGAACATACCAAAATGTTACAAAATTATTTTACCTTTTTCAAAAAGTTTACAAATACATCGTTATTGCTTCTACAAAGTTTAAAAACATTTCACTAAATTGCTTAAGAAAAAGATAAATGTGTACGACCGGTTTCGATTTTATTTAAAATCGAAACCGGTCGTACACATTTATCTTTGATAATAAAGAAACTGTGAAGAATAAGACGTCTTTTCTTAATTTTCCTAAAATTAACTTCTTCACGATGAAATTCTTCAACGATTATACTTTATTTTATTAATTTTTACTTTTTTATACGAAGTAATAAGTAAGTAATCATGAACAAAATCGATCTCGAGATTTTAACGATAATACATCTTTTGACCTTCCCTGAATCAAGTCAGACAATTTTTGGAATGACGTCTGTCGGTCTGTGTGTGTGCTCTACAGCCGAAACGATTGTAGTTAAAATTATGAAACTTAAAATTTGTATATACCTGGCTAGAATGCCATCTATTTTTGAAAAGAGTATTCAAACCGGAAGTGCAAGTTTATTCTAGTTAGTTTTGCGGTTTCTGCAGTAGCTTCGAAACGGCTGCACTTACAGTAAAAATGGCAACTTGTAAAATAAAATATTAATATTTTACACAACTTTTGTTTGATAAGTTACTTTAAAATGTATACCGGTTACAAGAAAATCACTATTGAAATCCTTACTTTTCTTATTTATATTGCCATAGTTACGTAGGTATGAGTAATTATATAGAATAAATCGTATGAACTATGCCTGTCAATTGTTTAACAGGAAAACAAAATAGAATCAAATCATTTGGGATTTCACACTTAACATTTATTGCCACAAATAGATTTAGGGCCGGTCTTATAAACAATTTAATCTACCATTATAATTTATTTAGCAACTAAACTGACAGCAATGATATTTTCTCATAAGTGATTCGATATTCTTTATTTTAACTGAAGAATACATTTTAATGATAAATTAAATTGTTTATAAGACCGGCCCTTAGTGAAAAAGCGTTTCAAATGTTAGTAAAATATTAAAACTATTATATATATATATTTTGTTAGGTTTTAAGTTCATTTGAAAACTAAAAAATGTCCGTCCATAATAATTTCTAATATAGCATAATGAATAATTATATTTTCGTGAATGTTTAAAAGTTTGTATTTTAATATCCCTTTTTCTAAACAAAATATACCTAGTACGTATAAGAAAGTCCAGTGCAAGATACTGCAGATGTTTTCTACGATTGTACCTTTTGAGCATCCTTAGAATACTTAGAACACTTATTTATAGCCTTCCAGTGTCTTGTCTTATTATATAATTTAAAAGACCGCATTTCGACTGTCGTGTGTCTGCTGCCGTGTTCAGCTATCTTCAGCTTTAGATACCTGAAGAAACACAGCAGCAGAAACCTTATATTTTAAATTGTATAAGAGCAATGAAAATCTAAAGCTAGACTTCAATTTTAAACAGACCTGGCCATTGGTTATTGATAAACTATTAGCGGCACCTTGAAGACACTAACCGGCCAGACAGTTGGACAGGTAATCGTTTTGTAGTTGAGTGTACCAGATACATAGAGGAGGACGGCGACGGTGGACGACGCTGCTTGCTCCAATCTAGTGGGGTGAATATGGAGGGTTGTCACCCTGTGTATCGTGGCTTCAATGCGCAAACGCGTTCCCTCATAGTGGTATCGAGTCGCGCAGTCGGCCGTGTAGAGCGTCGAAGGAACATCATATCATATAGTGCTCGAAGACCGACAAACCCTGACTTGTACTAGAATTTCAGTGTGCACCCCCGCGAATCTAGTGTTACAATTATTGAAACCTCTAACATTTGGCCATATACATTACTAAACAAATAACACATACCGAAGTGCTTGTCAGTGTAAATTGTGCTGCTTTATAAAAAGATGGTTGCATCGTGAACCAGGATTCGTAATTGTTACGTAATACTAGCAACAGGATTAAAAATCGTCAATGTACTAATAATAATGTAAATATTACTGAGTCCCGGTTACGCGACAGCACCGGTCGATAGGACTCTCTATAAGTACGCGAGCTCCGCGCGCGATGTGAGTTTACCCCGTTTATTTGTTCTAACTCTATCTCCGTTGCGCTCTTATTTTGTGTTTGTGTAGTGTGTTTGTGTAAGTACATGTGTGTGCCTAAGTACGTACATGAGCGTCCGGTGTTATTTCATCAGGACTTGAACAGCGCGCATTTAACGTATCCGTAATGGACTCGTACGGAGGAGGACCACGGCCACCGCCGTTGCCGCGGCGAGTTCGCAACATTTACGCCGAACCATTCGCTCCAGAACAAAGGTACGACATCATCAAACTCAGTGTCGACGATGATCAGCAAATGCCACCACGTTACACGTTAGTATCATTCATGCATAATCGCACCTTTGTGCCTTGCTGTCATCATGGTACAGGTGTTATTATTCTACCCATGTCAGTGTATATACAACATTAATTCACATACATTTCTATTCAATTTGTTTATTCATAAAAATACAAATTCTTATTTTTTTTTTTTCTAAATTCGTATAACAATTATCCACAAATTTGTATTTATGTACGGAGTTTTAAGGTGTTTAAACTATAAATTATAAATCGAACATTGATTAAATTTATCATTGTTCTTGATTTATACAATGAATTATATATATATATATATATATATATATATATATATATATATATATATATATAATATATATATATATATATATATATATATATATATATATATATATATATATATATATCCTACTGAAAACTGTTTTTATTTAAGAACTTTAGTTAAAAATTTACAGATTTGTTACAACATAAACATTCAATGTGTACGTTTTCTAAACATATAGCCGGAGTTTTATTTCCTTTCCCCAATACTTTAGAATTTGGGCTATAACATACGCAGCATGACGTCATTCTTAATGTTATTCGTTGATTGCCATCAAATACATTATTAACAAATTAAATATTATCTACTTATCATGCAATATCAAATATTTATTTCATATTTCTTTTACTTACGCGATATTATATTCACCATAACAAAGATTTTGAATCTTAGACTCGGCTTATCAAAAGTTATTTCAAATATCTGTTCATACAGAACTTTATAAAATGATATTTCTTCTACAAAATAAGTACATTATTGAATTAATGCATAGGTTTTCCTATACATACAAAAACTGAAATCGGCATCAAGTAGAGTATTTCTTACGGTTGTTCAATTATCAATTCTAAATATCACGTTTCATCATTTTAGGCGTATCTGTTCTTTTTAAATTCAGCGCATATAAACAGACAAACATCATTGTGAAAAATGAATATTTGTTGTTTTACTTAAAGTACTTTTAAGTTTTACTATAAAATAGAATGAAATATAAATAATACGAATATATTATATGATATAATAAAATAAAATAAAATTTATTACATATTATCAAATATTAACATTATTTAATAAACATATATTAAAGTGTTTTATTTTCTAATAACCTCCGCAATATAAACTCTGTAATAAAACATCTGTAGAGTTTTGCACTGGACGTAGTAGGTATATTTTGTTTGGATAGGAAGGATATTAAAATAAAAATTTGAAACTTTTAAGAAAATCTATTTATTCATTACGCTATATTAGAAATTGTTATGGTCGGACGTTTTTTAGATTTCAAATGAACTTAAAACAAAATATTTATATACCTATAATACTTTTAATATTTTAGTAATTTTTGCAACGCTTTTTCACAAAATCTCGAGATTGTTTTTTTCATGATTACAATACTTACTTATGACTTCGTCTAAAAAAGTAATAACATTTCGAAACCTCAGTGATCTCTGAAAATAAGAAAAAGCATTATTTTCCTGTATTTATTTCAAAAATAACAACTATATTTTGCGCATCAAGAAAAAAAACGTATTTACTGTATTTCACTACAAAACTTCCATTTCAACTAAAATGCGTATTTGAACGTACTTGAAATACCTTTTACTTGACAAAAGAAAACCTTTCTCATTTTTATTTCTCGTAGTGTCGCTACTTGCAACTAAATCTCACTAGTAGTTCAACTAAAATGCTTGTCGGGATACAGAACGATATTTTTTTCAAATTTCACAGGAAATGTCACCATCTCCGACTCGATAGAGCTTTATTGATATTTTTATGCTTGTTGTAAGAATCGTATATATCTAAAAGTTAATATGCCATTCGAAATTGAATTGTGCCAAATAAATGTTGTCAACATTTATTCCTAAATATAAACAAGTAAAATCTCACGCACATACAATACACTCATAAAGTGTATTGCTGAATTCTGTATTATTAAGTAGATACTACAGTGATTGTTTCATGTTTGTGTCAGCAGTACAGAATCACATCAACAACATTCTATACTCATACATAATTTAAAAGGAATATATGTGTGTATGTACATACATACTACATACGAGTACATACAACGAGTTCATGTTAAAATTACTCATGGGTACTATACTGATAACAATTGATACAAAACAGGAAATCTTATTTGACATCAAATGTAATTTTATTGTTTTCGTTAGTCTTTTTTTGACAGGACAATAAAATTCTTCTTTGAAACCCATCATAATATCCTAGAAAATAGAATATATTCTAAATTTGTCCACCATAATCAAATCCCCAAACTGTTTTTATTGTCATGAAATGGATATAATTTTATTTAACGTATTTATAAGTTCAGAAATTAAAATTGCATTTATTCTTAATACCTCAAAACAGGTATATATTTATTGCACCAACAGGGCCTAATTTCAATAAATTATTACTTTCTTATACGAAGTAATAAGTAAGTATTGTAATCATTTTAACGGAAATACACCTTTTGACCTTCTCTGAATCTAGCCTGACTCAATTTTGGAATGACGCCTGTATGTGTGTGTGTGTGTAAGAGAAAGAAAGCGCACTACAGCCAAAACTGTTAAAAGTAAAATGATGAAACTTTAAACTTAAGATTTGTATATGACTCGCAAGAAAGCCATCTATTTTTGAAAAGAATATTCAAACCAAAAGTGCAAGTTTACTCTAGTCGTTTTTTGCGGTTTCTGCAATATCTCCGAAACGGCTGCACAAAAATAGATACAACTTTTGTTTGCAAATTTTCTTCAAAGAATGTACCAGTTACAAGGAAATTGCTGTTGAAATCCTTGCTTGTCTTATTTATATTGCCATAGTTGCGTTATAGGAAATTATATTTAATAAATCGTATCAACTATGCCTTTGAACTGTTTTACAGGAATCAAATATTTTGCCATTTAGCATCTACTGTCTCAAATAGATTTAGTGAAAAAGCGTTTCAAAGTTTAGTAAAATAATATATATATATATACAAAAAACTAATTTTCATATGATGTGACTATAAGAACACAAAGTTTTCAAAAACTAAATATTTAGGCTAGTTTATTGGACCATTTTTCATTGCAGGGAATTAAATGAGAAAATATATTTGGACCTGTTAGACAGTGAAATTGCTCCTATTATTAAAGTAAAGATGAGATACGGTACTAATATGTTCTTTAAAAATATTAAAACAGTTTGTTCTGTAATTCGTAGAAGACCAATTCGCCGGCCTCCTGGTTACCTAATTTATCTCCAAATAATTATACTCTTTTAAATAATTGAAAATTGGTCATTTGTAATGTAAAACGATCATACTTCAGATATATGTTTTAGTATCAGAAGTAAATTTTTTAAATGGATTAGGTTGTTACTGTACATATATTAATATTGGTAAACATTTTACTTTTGTCTGATTGTTTTTCAATGCAAATTTAGATCAAATGTATTCTTGTGGGAAATTAACATGTACATTACAAACGTTGTAGAGCGTATGTGTAATTTCAAATTAAGTAGATATAAATGTTCGCTCTGCATAGACTCAATAAATGAGGTATGCTTTCCTAGATTTTGATTTAGGTACTAGATTAAAAAACTTTTAAATTGGATTGCGTTCAAATATTCTTTATAAACTTAAAATTTCTCTCATATATAAAGATACTCAAATAGAATATTTGCTTTAGCTTTTTTTTTTCGCAGAAACTTACTTTTTAAAAGTTTAAATCTAATTTGAAGTACAACACGGGATCGTAAGAAGTGACGGCACACTAAAAGCCTACTAATAGTTTTATTTCCGATGTTGGACCGTCCGTCTGTAATACGAACCTCTCAAACTTGTAATGGATTGCAATCTAATTTATCGTAAAGTTACCGGTATATAGATGGTTTCTACCAAAGTTTGATTTTAGCACCGCTGGTCTTGTGATTAGTAATTACTTCGAATTTATTGCATTTGAAAGACACGAAAATAAAAAGAAATATATATATATATATATATATATATATATATATATATATATATATATATATATATATATATACATATATATATAAATATATATATATATATATATATATATATATATATATATATATATATATATATATATATATATATTATAGAAGTTACATTTATATTATAAACTTCCACTAAAGTAGATTCTCCACAGAGACCTGAAATGATGTTTATAGCAAACGAATTCGTTGGTTTTTCTTAATTAAGTATTTTACTACATATTTTTGTTTTTGTTTTAATGTTTATATATTGGATATATTGTAATAAAGGAAGGCTGTATATCAGTCGTTTGTGAATTATACATCTGGAGTGGCTTGTACTGGACTTTTTTATACGTAGTAGGTTTATTTTATTTAGATAGAAAGGATGTTCATACAACTTTTTTTTTTATTATTCAATGAAACATAACTATTAATTATGACCAAAAATTATTTAGTTTTCTAATAAATAAAATAAATACCTTCCGGAATATATTCCACAATTTTACAATATTTTAAATATATCACTAACCTTTCAAACACCTCTCTCAATCTATATGTGACAATAGATGTTAAATGTTAAGTCCTTAATTATTTGAAACTATTTTGTTTTCCTGTTAATATATTGACAGGCATAATGAATATGATTTATTAAATATGATTTCTTATACCTACGTTACTATGGCATCTTAAATTAGAAATTTATGAATTTCAGTAGGAATTATCTTGTAACTGGTAAATTTTTTGAAGAAACTTTTCAAACAAAAGTAAATACCTATATTTGTTGTAAATGCAACCGTTTCGTAGGTATTGTAGAAATAATAAAAACTGTTTAGAGAAAATGTATATTTTGGTTTTGAATATTCTTTTCAATTATAAAAGGTGCACATCTAGACCATATACAAGTCTTAAATTTGAAGTCTCATAATTTTACCCTCAACAATTTAGGCTCTAGAGCGTTCACACAATCATAAAATAGAAGGAATCGATTCAGGGATGGTCAAAAAGTGTATTTCTGTTAAAAACTCGACTTCGAACATTTTCATGATTGCAATACTTCTTTATAACAAACGTATAAGAAAGGAAAAATCTGTATAAACTATTATCACAGCATTCTCGCTCGTTCTTTTCATTTCAAACATGCCCTTAATTAAACCATAGCAACAAACGTTTATTATCTCTTTAATTGACATTTTACTACACAATTGTAACTTAGAAATAGGTATAGCTTACATGTTTAACTAGGTACAATGGACAATTTTTATTTGGCTAACTAGATTGCATTTAGTTACTTTGTTTAGTTATATGGCACGTCATTCTGACGTCACAAGTTACCTAAATAAAATACACTTTGTAACTGTCATAAAAACACAAATAGCGCGAAACGAGAATTTAACCATCCCACAGACCATAATTAGAGCAAGTGTGTACATGTAATTCAGTAAGTGCATGACGTCATTAATTTGTCTACAAAAAAAAGGGAATTAAATATTAATATTCATCACTTTTGAAACGTCATCAACAGGTACCTTAATTATAGTTCACAAACTCAAGTTTCTTAAACAATTAATATTCAATATATACTGTAAAATCACTCTATTGTAAAAGCACTCAGTAACAAAAGAAAATATCCGCAGTTAACTTACTTAAGTATACATAGTAGGTAAATCAATTTAGATAGGAAGAATAATAAAGCAAATTTTTGATAAATCCTAAGAAATAGAATTGTTCATTACAATAGCCATTTAATATTTATTTTTATTTAATTATAAATTAAATACCTTACAGAATATATTTGTCAATGCTACTATATTTTAAATATGAGCATCACTAACCTTTTAAACACTTCACACTATCTTGTTTGCACAATCGATTTCAGGTGTGACATTCTAAATTATTTTAGTCTATTTTGTTTTACTTTTATTTGCTATTACCTGTTTGCATGTCAATCTATAATTTTCTTAACTGAAGTAAAGAAATAATAATTTTAATTTGTTTATTTAATACCACTAGGTCTGGCAACATTCAGTAGCAATTTTCTTGTACACTTTTGATGATTTTCTCAAACGAAAGTTATGTAAAATATTATTATCTTTCATTTTGACTTACTTTTGGGAAGTAATAAGATAGTATTGCAATAAAGAGAAATATTTTTGAAAATAATATTTACAAGTCTATTCGTTTTTGCGGTGTTTGCCATATTTCCGAAACGGCTGCACTTACAGTAAAAATAGTTATTATATATCTACTAATAATAATAGTATAAAATAATTATGTATATGTTCTTTTCGCCATAGCAAAAGTACCTATGCATCTTCCCTATTGTATGAAATTAAATTCTCTAAGTTTTGTTTGGTTGCTATAGTTATTTGACAACTTACGCAACGAAAACATTCAATCATACCATTGAGCACATGCAATTGCAACATAAGTTAAGTTATTTTTAAACAGCATTAAACGATATATTTGTTATATAAATTAATCAATAATTAATTGATTGGCCCTCATGAATAAAAAATAAAATTATGTTCCCAATAAAGAGATTATGTTCAAATAGAAACGGGTCATTATAAACACAATACAAAGTTTATTAGTGTATTGTTCTTCTAATCGTTTTTCATTAACTACTATTTAAATACACTACACGAAAGAAAAAAAACAAGCATGCTTGTTTTGTCATAATTAATTCAGTGATGCCGATCGATTCCCACTATTGTTTTTGTGACAATCACAATATTAAACTGCTGTTAACACAATGAAGTTCTTCTTTGTCCATTACACTTTTTTATTTTGAGTTTCTTCTTGAATATCTAGATCCTCATTATCATCTATCGTGACCTGACTCGACTCAAAGCTTATGCTTATGAGGTATGTGTACAAAAAAAAAATTAAAATTGTCCCACTCCAAAATGAAAGATAACTATTCAAAATTCGAGCACACGTATTCACAAAATGTAAATTGTGTAACAATATATATAGATCGGGAACAAAAAATAGTTATAAATATGCATATAGATGCATGTCAACATCTCTGTAGCCCGCTAGCGTCATGAAAGTGAACTACGCACAAATGGGAAATACAAATAATGTTTCTGTTTTAATTAAATCGACTATTTCTGTTGGGTTTGTTTGCTCTTCTGAAATCCGTATTCTGTGGTTCTTCCTTCATTCTATAGACTGTCCCTGTTAGCTATTTGTTATTATCTGTTTGCTTGTTTCGTATCTTATACGGTATCCTGCATCACACACGGCTAAATTGATTTATGTACATATGTAAATAGAATAATTATCGACATGAATATTATATAAATGATTCAAGATATTAAGTATTATTCTTGGGTTCATACTGAATTTATTATTATTAGTATTTAATTTAATGTACGAGGATCGCATGTAAGGCACAAATTTCCTGTTCTATTCAGTATGGATCCGATTTTGAATTTGATAGGTATGCTTAGAATATATCCTATAATCCTTCGTTAGAACGAGATTTAGGGTAGCCGATTACGTACTACCTAAACGTCCTAGAGAAACTGGTTTTACCCCATTAACGCTAACTGAATCTAATTGGGTTACAAACATCTGTATTCAGTCAGATGAAGAATTGATTATTTTAATTGTTAATTATAGAAAACGACATATATAGCTATGTACTCCGAATTACTCTTATGCCTGTTTGCACCAAAAACTTAATCAGAACCGTTTAAAATATTCATTCACTTCGAATAATTCAAAATTCTATTTATGTTAATATTTGTATATATACTCGTATGTATATATATTATATAAATAGAATTTTGAATTATTATATATGTATATATATATATATATATATATATATATTATATATATATATTATATATATATATATTATATATATATATATATATATATATATATATATATATATATATATGTAATATTACATATATTTGGTCAAAATTACATGGATTGGTTTTCAAATTTGTAGGTTAATTTGATTGTAAATCTTTACTTTTTAAGATTTACATTTAGGTTTGATTTATTATATCAGTTCAGTTCAGTAATATCGCTAAAAAAAATAATTTTTAATTTAAACTAATCCCCAAAATAAAATACAATCCTTCTGTTGTTTCAACAGGTAACGCGAAAGTTATTGATTAATATACATTAAATTTGACAGTCATATGTCAGTAAGCAAATCCAGCAATGTAAAACTATATTTCACCGTTTCAACTTTTTTAAACATATTGATAAAAAATTATAAATTGTTATTAAAAGGTTTTTTTTTTAAATTACAATTAGATATATTGCACAGACTTTATTAAGTAATATCTTAAAAGCAACAATGTCCAAAGCCACTTGCGTCATTCAACACCGGAAACCGAACAACAGAAGAAAAAATATTTCAAAATTTAAATACACATCATATAAGTGAGTTGAAAACAAAAGAAAGTCATTAAATAACAATTTCATTACATAATTTACGATTTTGTAATTATTTACACTTCAATTTAGATATTTTCATTTTTGTTTACGTAGAAAACAGTTTTGTTTCTGATAAATTGGTAGCAGTTTCTTACTAAGGTTTCCATTTGTCAGATGCCAATTGCGTTTTCTTTTATTATAAATCAGTTTTTTTAAGACTATGACGTTAAAATTGTTCATGTAACTTTTTGAAATAAAAAACAATACATTTTACAGTTAAATCGATACAGATAACTTTAAATACAATATATTTTTTTTAAAACTATATATAAACGTGGTAACATTTTTCGACTATACCCATATGCTTTAATTGTTTCAGCATTATGTAAAATTGTGGATTTTTTATTTTTAATGGTAATATAATAAGGCAAAGCATGTATTTAATTATTTAAATAAACAATGATTGCATATAAAATCACCGAATCATCTAGTAATGAAATCGATAATTGTATAGGATGGTATTGTATCAATATTTATTTTGTCATTTATGAATACATATTACAAAGGGAAATCCAGAACACAAAGTAATTGATTTATTGTGTACCTCGTAGTGTCTCGTAAATGTCAAACGGCCGTATTCGCAATCGCATCCGTGTTTCAGTAACAAAACAAAATTCAACTCTCATTAATTTACAATTCCAGGTGCCTGAATATTGTATATAAACACAATTACACTGATTAGATCCGTGTTGTAACAAATGAAGTACCGGGATGGGAAGCGAACTTGTGAACAACATCCACTGGGCTATTGACGTGCTGTCATACTGTGTCCCGCCATGTTAATTTCATTAATATTCATCAGCAATATTACAAAGCGCTTGTAATCTTTTCAGTAACACAACTGCAACCCGTAAATATATTGAACGTCATACTGAAATATTACATAATTTCAGTTACAATTCTGCATTATAGGCGAACTGGTGAAACATTTAATAGATGTGCTCATAGTTATTATATAAACGTCACTTCATATGCAATATTTTGCTGTAAATATGTATGTTCCAGTTAATGTTATCTAATTATTGTTTATTGCATATAATCATGTCATTTAGAATTCACATATACATATAATACACATTTATGTCTGTGTATTGATTCGTTTATTTCCATATTTTATTTTTCGTTGAATACAATTCATTCTTTAAATGAACTAAAAACCTAACAAAATATCTATTCATAATATTTTTAATATTTTACTAACCTTTGAAACTCTTTTTCACTAAATTATTTGTTATAAATATAATTTCCCATACCTTAGTAACCATGGCAAAATTAAGAATTTTAATAGCAATTTCCTTGCAACTAGCACATTTTTCGAAGAAACCTTGCAAACAAAAATTGTACGAAATATTAATATCTTTCATTTTAATTATAACTACTTTTACTGTAAGTGCAGCCGTTTCGATGATATTGCAGAAACCGCAAAAAATTACTAGAGTAAACATGCACGTCCGGTTTAAATATCCTTTTCAAAAATAAAAAGTTTTCTTGCCATCCATATACAAATCTTAAGTTTAAAGTTTCATAATTTAACCTTCAACAGCTTAGGCTGTAGAGCGCATACACACACACACACACACACACACACACACACACACACACACAGACTTCATTCCAAAAATAGTGAGACTTGATTAGGGAAAAGGTGTATTTCCAATAAAATTTCGAGATCTAGTTCTTCTATGATTACAATACTTACTTATTACTTCGTATAAGAAAGTAAAAAGGAAACATCTTATTCTTCACAGATACTGTGCAAAATAAGACGTTTCCTTTTAATTTCCTTAAATTAATATCCTTACGGTAAAATTCCTCAACAAATTAAAATAACGTTGATTTAAAATGAATGGGATATGATAAAGTCTTAATTATCTATATAAGAATTTCCGCGCTACCTATTACTTATACAGGATCCCAGCTAAGGATAAATTAACGTTTGTTTTATTGATTAATTTTGTTTCAGAATCTGAACAAAATCAATATATAAAATAACTTTTAGGGTTAGTCCTTTTAAAATAATTGTACGTTTCAACAAGCTCCGTATGGTTCAAGAGAAGAATCAGATTCTTTAAGACAGGTAATATATTTCGAATCCAAACATATCACTTGAGGAAAAACTACTTACGCAAGCTGTAAAGCACACATTCGCATCATTTTGCTGCAGTTTTGTCATATTTTGAAGTGTATTCCTTGGTAATATATAATATTGATTTTAGTTTTGTCATATATATATTGCATAGTGTTATAAGTTAGTATATTTCCCAGAAGTAATCTTATTTAGATAGGAAGAATATTAAACTACAAATTTCTAACATTCAAGAAAATATAATTATTCATTACGCTTTATTAGAAATTAGTAAGACCGGAAATTTTCGCCTTTTTTTTTTTTGAAATTTATGACGAAAAAAATTCTATTCCCTAGTATTATTTATTACGCAATTGCTACCTTTTACGTTAAATTAAATGTAAATACAATGTATAATTAATTTGTATAAAAGTACACTTATATTTCATAAAACGCATGAGTGCTTTATTGCTTTCTATACTTATATGCGTGGAAAAGCAGTAGGTATATTAACTGTAATATAACTTAGTAAAATATCCATTAAACTTGATATAATCAAAATGTTCCGTATAACTAAAAGAAATTATTTAGATCGAATCATTTTGGGTTGTACTATTACACTGATAAATCAAAATTATTAGTTATATTAAGGCCATAGAAGGGGGCTATAAAAAGAGGGAGCCACAGTTAATGTAAAAAAGCAATGTGTTGTGATAGGGTGACATTTTTATTTATTGAATTTAATTGGAAACAGCTGATGAAACGGGAGCAACAAATCATATATTGCATTATCGAATTTATGAATCAGATAATGTACTTTTATATTGACTTACCAAATAGGATATGAGCAAAATGTGAAAGGGGCCCCTTTAATAAAAAATTATTACAAAAGTATGTTTTTTTTAGTAACTTAATAACGGATTTCTATTTTAATTCAGTACACATTCTTGACGATTAATTTTAATAACATTAATGCATATATTAAGTTTTATTATTTATTACTTAAGACGTAGTAAAATACTTTAGAAACTTGATTATAATTACTCTTTTGAGGAGTCCCAAAGTAGTCACATAAGTTTCACATACAGCCTTATACATAGAACTTTTCTAAGTGTTCTTAAAGCTAAAGAATATTAATGTAAAACTTCCATATGCTATTTAAAAATCGTTATTCACGAACTACTTTAGCACTGAATTTAAAACTGTTTCACCCTGCATTAAAGATATTCGGAAGACATGCCAAAAGTTTACAAAATTATTGAAACTATTTAAAATATTTTTTGATGTATCTCAAAAGCTTCTGCAACGTTTAAACCTCGCTCTTAAATGGCTTAAAGGTTATATGATTTTTAATTTTGCATAGCCCCTTGCGAGAAAATGATGTAATGCTATTAATAATGCGTTAAGGACACATGTGTATAATAATAATATTCACTTACTTCCTTCCTAGAAATTAAATAAAAATTATTACAAAATACCCAATATGACTGTTTTCATTTGGCACCTATGCATAGTTGATACTGAGTAGATTGATACAGAACATATGTGCCATAGAAAAAGATATGAATCTTGAACTGAATATTGGTAAATCAAAGGTAATGGTGATCTAAATAAATAAATGCAGGACAGTGTGTAATATTGTGATAGATGGACATCGATTAGAGCAAGTTGAACAGTTTGTTTATTTAGGTTATTTATTCTCTAGCGATGGAAATTATGATTGTGAGATTAAGGGAAGAGTAACTATTGGTTGTAAGATTTTAGGGGCTTTAGGAATGCTTACAAGAAAATTTTACATTTCTAAGGATGCAAGGTTATGCGTATACAATGGTGTAATTGTGCCATCGTTGATGTATGGGAGTGAATGGTTAGGTTTGGCAATCCAAGCATAAAAAGCGTATGACTTCTATGGTGTATCCAAGAGAGACAGGAAGAGAAATGCGTGGGTGTATGAGCAGTGCGATATTGTTAAAAAAGTCGTACGTAGAATAGGTGAGAGCCAAATGAGATGGTTGAAAGAATGTCGAATGACAAATTAACGAAAAAGATTTACGGTGAGTTGAATAATGGGAGAATGTGAGGTTGTCTTCGGAATAAGTCGATAATTATAATTGGGAATGAATTTCGCGAAAGAAAAGTTGTGAGCAAGCGGAATAGAAGAGCGTGTATGGAGAATCTAATGAATTTGAATGAAGCACAAGCACTTTGAAAGTTTTAATTGGCGATAGAATAGAGTTGAATGGCGAAAGATTGTCAAGATGAGAATGGATGTAAAGGGTTTTCTGCCATCCCATTTGATGGGAACAAACATGAAGTTAAGTTTGTACGTATGTATATTCGTATATTTAAACTGGAGTATTCATTTATTTATTTTTACTTCTTAATTATGAATCCATATTATTATTGTAAAAAATATTTTAAATCGTAGAAATTATGGACCATTACCTGTTGAACAAATACAGTATTGAACTGTTAACAATTCGCAGAAAGACGCTTAAAATCACGACTTATAAACAAAAATTAGCTTAATAGCATCATTAACTACCAAAAATTATTCCATCTAGTTGAATTCAGAGTGACTCCCCAAAGTTCAATTAAAATAACTAACAACTTTAGCTTACAAAAATGATTAGGGTTGAGCAAATATAATCCTTCATTTACTTATGACTTTATTGTTGTATGTAAAGTGCAGCTATTTCTTAATTTTACATGTGAATAATTTTTTCTAGGATTGTACCTCCTGTGCAGAATATACTATTTATGTTATCGTTTTTTCTATCAAACGCTAATTCACTTTTCCTTCTGCGCTTCTTAGTCTCTGAACTATTTTTGGTGAACAGTAAATAAAAATCATATATCACTCGCATACTCTTGCTTCCCGTTTATTTTTACTTATGGAAAATATATCTTTCTCTGTAGTAATAGATGTATACAAGCTTCTAAATCTTAATTGCATGACTTCCAGTTCTGCCTTATCCTCTAGTTAAAATATATAAAATATTGACAGTCATTTTGGTTAATTTTTGTTTAATTATATCTAGAAGATAAAGATAACTAAAGTCATACAACTGATCCTTAGAGATAAAATTAAGAATTAAAACATTTCATCCACTGATTCAAGTTCTATGTTTATCCAAACTAAGTTTTTCTTGGAGAACTAATAAAGCATTTGTTTTCAGACTGACGCCACAACAACAAACACAACTGTCGCAACAGATCCCTGGCGCCGGTGTTGGTGCTGGGTCATTGCAAGCGGGGGCCCACTGTCAACTGGGTGGCACGTCCCCGCTCGTAATGCCGGTATTTCCGCTGCGGCCTGCACACAACTCTCACACACCACACTACTCACCGTACTCGCCGTCCAGGTTCCACATCGATAAACGTTGTCAACATCGCTGTTCTTGGAAATGTCTAAGCATCGTACTTATTCTACTTGTAGTTGCATTGACAGCAATGCTAGCATATTTTGCAGGTAATATGCCACTTCAGTTAAGGATGTGGTATTTACAAATTTACATTTAATATATATATATATATATATATATATATATATATTATATATATAATGGTACTCGTTATTTTAATTATAATAGCCGTAAGTTCAATGAAACCAAACATCATGGATTCAACTAATTGCATACTCGTACAAGATGCCGTTACGCACGACCAGATAACGCAAGACTCAATGTCAACGCAATCACCAACTGAGGGTAACATAGTTTACCAACACACATTTCAAACCGTGCCTAATGCGTTTTATTGCAGAATCGCCCCCAACAAGCACAGCAGAACATTCGAGTGTAACAACGCAGCACATGTCCCAACAACAACAACAACAGCAGCAGCAACAGCAACAACAACAGCAGTTACCACAACAACATAATCAGCCGCAACAATGGCCTTCCGTTCTAGAATTACGTGAACTGAACGTATTACATACAGCTACTATTCCTCCGTATCAATTCTGGAATTCTGAATTCCGGAACAAACAACCAGCTTTTATTCGTCTCAATTTCACGTTGCCGTGGGGAGCAAATTTTGCAGTTTACGGTAGACGTAATGTAGCTCCAAGTGTTACACAATATGATTTCGTTGAATTTGTCAAAGGAGGCCGATTAGATCATAGACTCAGGAAAAAAAGGGATGTTACAGAAAATGTTGACCGTGTGAAACTCAAGTCAACCAAACCGGAATTTAAATTTATTTATAAGAAAAATGTGCATAGGTCCGATGTGCTAGATAGCATATCAAATTCGTATGAAGGAACCAAGAAAATATTGGCAGATTCTGAGCCGCGTGGTCCGTTTTATATACCACATAGCATTAAAATGGAACATATATTTGATGGATACTCTACTGATCTGCCCCATCCAACACTAGATCATTTAGAAATTCCGTATGATGAAAGACATATCATAGCAAAGCGGTCTACAGTAATTGAACCAATGATGGTGAATGTTAGCTTATTGCAATATCTAGATACCGGTCGATGGTTTCTTTCTGTATATAACGATGAACTACAGCCGCACAGTGTTGCAATGATCGTAGCAGAAGCAGAAGGCGTTAGTACCACTTGTCCAAATGAATGTTCTGGTAGAGGGTCTTGCTACCTCGGCAAATGTGACTGCATTGATGGATTCCAGGGTATTGATTGTTCAAAAAGTAAGTTATATATGCATATTCATTTAACATATTTATCTCATATGTAATCTTTGCCACAGGTGTGTGCCCAGTATTGTGTTCATCCCACGGGCAATATGGTGGCGGTATGTGTCATTGTGAAGACGGTTGGAAAGGACCGGAATGTGACATTCCTGAGCATGATTGTCAAGTGCCAGACTGTTCTGGTGGTGGCCAATGCAACAACGGACGATGCCAATGTAGACCTGGCTGGAAAGGAGAGTATTGCGAACTTGTAGATTGTGTAGATCCTACTTGTTCAAGTCATGGTGCGTGCGTTTTGGGCCGATGTTACTGTAAGGCAGGCTGGCAGGGAGAAAATTGTAGTAGCATTGACGAACAAGTGCATCGATGTCTTCCAAGCTGCTCTGAACATGGAAGTTATGATCTAGAAGCTGGGCAATGTGTATGCGATCGACACTGGACTGGGCCAGACTGTTCACAAGGTAGTGCATACACTTTTCATTAAATAACTTTTAAGAAATAGAAGTAATGCTGACGAATTTTTATTTGGCAACGTTGCATAATTTTTAACATAAGACAATGGCGTTTATTACTCTAGTTTATACCTAAACGGTTCAGATTAAAAGATCAATGACCTTTTGAAAAACTATCTCTTTTTTTATATAGTTGTACGCACAATGGAAATAGAGGAATATTTGTAGTTTTACAAATGAAAATGAATGGAAACTAGTATAATATGTTTCTTATAGAAAGGTATATATATATATATATATATAATATATATATATATATATATATATATATATATATATATATATATATATATATTCAAAGAAAAATACTAGAACTTTATTAACGACTACTTGGGAAACTTGCCAAAATATTTTGCTTTACAATTACCGTAACTTCCAAGTTAAAATTTTAAAAATTTTAATAGCAATGTATTTCTATCGTATGAAATCTCATTTTCGTTAAAGTTTATCTGAAGGATAGAAATATCTGCAACTCATACAACTGGATTTCAATAGTAACGTATATCTAATAATTCAATAACAATACTGGTGAACACCACCGGTTCATTCTACCAGTCCAATGAGTTTTATAAGATTCTCTACTGAAGTATAGATTTTACTCGTTTCCGATTATTTTGTTTTATAGTTATTTGATGTATACATATTTACTAACCATAAATATCTTTCAGCTTTGTGTAGCTTAGAATGCGGATCGCATGGGCGTTGCGATGCAGGTCGTTGTCGTTGTGACCCTGGTTGGACCGGAGCACATTGTGAACTTCTGCCATGTGATCCACGATGCCATGAGCATGGACAATGTAAAAATGGCACATGTGTTTGTTCGCAAGGCTGGAATGGGAGACACTGTACACTGCGTAAGTATTCAATCATTGAAAAGTTCTCATTAAATCTCTGAAAATAACTGAATATGGAGTAAATAATTTTTATTTGATTATTATTTGTTTGATTAAATTTTTAAAATGTTTATTATCATTTTCTTTTAGTTATTTTTTTATTTTTTTATATTCTGTATAGAATGTTAATGTTTCATATATTTAAATTGGTGTGAATATAAGGGCTCGCTTCCATTTAGCGAATATTGCTAGAACCTCTTTAGATCTTTCTTTGTTCTTTTTGCATATTTTTTAAAATTATTTTAAATTATATATCGCATTACAGTTCAAATATAGTTTTTATACATACTGTGTATCTCAAAATAATAAGTTAATGCGCAATTAACACATAATATCAGAAACGTTGCGTATACGTTTTCCATAATTCAGAAGTGCAATATATTTTATAGATAAGGTGCAAATAAAAAGGATTTACAAATTAAAACATGATAATTCATAGTATTTGAACTTTCTAATTTAACATTTTAATCATATATAAATAAAACAAAAGAAATGCTTTCTTAGAATTTGACGGGTGTATTTTAATTACTGTGAATATTAAGTGTGCATTTAACAGGAAAAATGTAAATAAAACAAGAATAGAATAAGATTTTATTTGAGATACATTTAAATACATTTTTACTATGCTTCATTCAACGACCTATATATAAAGTAATTAAATGAATATTAAATTAAATTCATTATAAATTTCTGACTTTAACGTGCGATGCTGGTGTAAATGCCTATTTTTTATAATAAATTCATGCGCGGATCATTTTAAAAAAATAGGGAAGGTCCTACATATGACTTTCTTATACGCAATAAAATGTTTTGTGATTACAATCATTACTTAGTATTTAGTATAAGAAAGTACCTATTTAGCTTTTATTCTGAACATTTACACTTTTCCTATGAATTATATTATCCATTTTATATTTACATTAATTTAAATTAAGCCGTAAATTCCTAAAACTGCTGTAACAATCTGTATAAATATGCATATATGGTTCAGTAAATCTTATTTTAGAACAAAAAACTGCATAATATTAATGTTTAATCTAAAAACTGTATTTTTTATTAAGTTTTTATAATTAATTTTATTCAGGTTATTTTTACTCAATCCAGATATATGTATATCATAGAACAAACATATTTTCATATTTTTCTGAACATTTTATCTGAACTGTAAACCATTATGGTTCAAGAGGATAGTAAATTTGTTCTTCAGCTCCTGATAAAGCGGGAAGTAAATAAAGTGCTTCCTCTGCATTAAAATGAACTTTTAAAACCATGTATGATTTAAATTATTTTTATCACATTGCAAGCAATAAATCACTATCTTAATTCCAGGTTTATTCTTCTTTTTCGCAGTAACCATATAATATTTTGAAATATCTTTTTATTATCAAATAGTTTTAATTCTTAGTAAATACAAGCAATTATAATATATACATATATTTATAATAACTGGTAAAAATATTATTTGTAAAATAATATCTTACTAGGGTTTTTTTTTTAAATTATTAGGCAGACGCGTTTTAATCGCATAAATCATTATCAAATAATCGTCCTTTGATAGTAATCAAGCGATCAGAAGTACTTTGACCATAAATAATTAAAATATTTTAAATATTGTTTTTAATAACACGGACCAAATATTTCTATATATTTGGTCCGTGTAATTAAAAACCAATATTTGTAAAAAATATGCTCTATTCTTTTTAATTTTTATTGGTCAGAGTACTTCTGATCGCTTGATCATTATCAAAGGACGATTATTTGATAATAATTTAGCGATTAAAACACGTCAGCCCAATAATTTTAAAAAAACCTAGTAAGATATGATTTTACAAATAATATTTTGCCCAGTTATTAATTAAATTATTAGAATATTTCTATATTATATAATTGTATTATTTCTCAAATCAACTAACTATTTTTAGAAGTAATTGTATAAAATATGTTTTATTTGCGTGTGTGAACAGCTGGTTGTGAAAACGGGTGCTCGCGACATGGACAGTGTACACTTGAAGATGGAAATTATCGATGTGTTTGTATCGAGGGTTGGGCTGGTTCTGACTGCAGTATTCCTCTTGAAATGAATTGTAACGATGATGTTGATAATGATCACGGTAAGAGAGCCCCAGTCGCCATCCATAAACTTGCTAAATATAATAAGTGATATTTTACAAAATGAATTTTATGCGTTGACAGATGGAATGACTGATTGTTCAGATAGTGAATGTTGTACGCATTCAGCGTGTGCCGATCATATTATGTGTCTGGCGAGCAATGATCCTGTCGAAGTGTTACTGAGGAAGCAGCCACCATCCGTCACGGCATCATTTTATCAGCGGGTCAAGTTTCTCATCGAGGAGAATTCCGTGCAATCCTATGCTCATATGGATGAGTACAGTGAAAGGTGAGTAACACGCACAATCGGACCGCTGCGCTGTCTGCGATCTGTTTAGTCGCGTGTCGTGTAGTTACGTACGTGCTTCGAACTGGCACTCTGTGCACGGGACAGAGAGCCAGATCGCCGCTTAACGACTCTAGCAGGGAATAGGTTGTTTTTTTTTTATATATATATATATAATACTTAGTATTCATTAGTTTTACATCGTTTCTTGCTAGGCTCGTCAGCGATTGTGTTGCGCCATCGACATTATAAATGCATCATACATGATATAATATATCACTTGTGATACACCGAATTTAAGGAACATAAAAGCTCTCTGCACGCGTTTTATGGCTGGCCCACACAATATATATTTATGAAAATGTGAAGTTGTTATTTATTAGTTATACTTTGCCATAGTTTAGCTGCGTTCACAATGAATAATTACGAAATGTGTTTTTTAAGTAAACATACACATAAAATTAAAAGAATCGGTTATTCAGAATAATAAATGTGTCATATTTAGATGATAAACACCTACATATATTATTAATCTGCAAACGTTATTTTGTACTGTATTCTCGATATGTTGATTTTTATTATTATTATTTAAATAATATTCATATTTAAACAGATCAAATTAATTAATGAATTTCTGGATTCGATATCTACGAGTATTAGTAGTGACATTTTATGTACAGATGTACAATATATTTAATAGAATTGACACCTCTCATAATTGTAATATTGTTATGATTGATTATGCATCATCATTAATTATTTAAAAATTTATATATTTAAGATATACATTTTTAAAGATACTCGTCGGTGGCCTTCCTGATGACATAATAAAGCTATCGTTTTCCAACACGCTCATTGATTACCTTAATAGAAACTGAGCTCCATCTGCTCATTCGTAGCACCGTGTTCTCATTTATTTAGTGGGGATATATTTAATGTATTACTTGTGACATTACGAGTATCGAGATAATAACGAAACTTTAATTCGAAGTAATTAATAAACGATACAGTTTTAATTGGAGCAAATGCAATAAATACGAGTTAAATTCCAATTTAATTGTAATATATAGGTTTATATTTCATTTAATGAAAGTTACTTACTAGTTATATTTTTGTAATCATATTTAATAAATTTAATTTCATATTAAAAAAAAAATAATAATAATATAAAAATAAAATTATAATATGGTGCATGATGTTACACGGCATACTCCAATCTCTTCTTAGCGCGTTTCGCTTTGCACTTACCACTTCTAAGTATATCATAACGTAAAACATCAAATGTCATAATTACGTTTAAGCGTAATTAAATGTATAATATGTTTTCATTGTGAACGCAATGTTATACTGTTTTTCGTTTTTGTTTAATTACTTTAGTCCTATTTTCGGGATGAATATACTTTTTCTTTTAAATCAACCCATATAGTTTTGTTAAAATTTTAGAATAGCTAATGTGCGATCTTAATTCAAGTGGTCAGGCCAAACTGCTGTATTGGCACTTCACGACGCACCCGACAGCGGCTGTAACGCACTCCTTAGCTTCCTCCTTTCTCTTTTGACCTGACAGTGCCTCGTTGAGAAACCACGATCGCCGAGTCCTGTCCTGTCCATCTGTCCCTCTCGATGCAGAGTGTGCCTTCAGAGGGGTACGATGGTCACAAAGTGGTCACTTTTCATGTTATTTAAGCATGAATTGCAAGTGAAATCATATAACAGTATTCAAAGGGATTTCAATGCAGTGCGTAGCTCTGTTACCCGACCTCAGACGTACCGTCTGCATCCGAGAGATCATTGTGTCTCGTCTAATGTACCTGTGTGTGCGTCTTACCCGTCTGTCACCTTATCCTCACTGTAATTAGTGTATCTTTTCGATATGCTATAACAAAAATGTTAAGAAAAAACACGAACATGTTATTCTCTGTACAATATGAAAATTCATTTAATCGACGTTTGACGAAGCTTAATCAAATCATTAGTTTGTTTGCAAAGATAATAGAATTTTTATGAAAACGTTGAAACACGATGAACGATTTGCTATTCGTTTTTTTATTTTTCTTCTTGATATTTATATAAATTATAATATTTACTTATGGTTAATAATCAATGATTTATTAGGTACGTATCAATGCTATGGTGGACACAAGTTGAGCATCTAAACGAGCCGTTTATTGTTCAAATCATTTGTTGTGGCAATACCTAAGTTTTTTCATAGGTCTCATTATTTGTTTGTGCGCTAATTTTCAATCATGGCGTTCCACATTTTGGTATTTTGTACTCTTTGTATGTTTGTTTGCTAGTAGATCTGCTAACTTGTGTCTGTCATTGTTTCTGTAGCTAAAAAGTACAATGTTTGTCATTGTGTTCCGTTTTATTATTATTTTATATAAATATATTTTATTGTTTTCAATTATTGAATGAGTGAAACTTGTGTAAATGTTCGTCTATAAGCGCAGCAATGGTTTTTCTCATGACTTCCATTCATGTAAGAAATGCGACAACCATTTGCTCTCGCTCTGAATAAGTGTGCGAGTACATGTATTTTGTTTGTCAAAAAACTGGAATGTGCCACATGCAAATATACGTAGAATTTCTTATATACATACATACGTATATACGATGGTTCTTGATCGATTACTACTAACCATTGTGGAATATAGGTTGACCACCTTTTCACCGAAATTGACTCGGAGATAAAAGAAGCGAAAAATATTTAGATTGAAATACAAATTATATGAAGTGTAAAAACTCAGAGACTCAAAAGGTGAAACCGGGAGAAATGGTTATCCTAATTACGTATGTTTTACGTGTGGCACATCTGCTTATGGTAGTACCTACATAAAACCACATACATATACATAACATACATATAAATATTTTGTCATATTTACTATAGTTTTTTCTACTATTAAATTTATGAACCATTATTTAGTTCAACTCAGTATTACGTATGCAGGTAAGACATACTACGAGAAGAGAACATAAACCAAAATAAATGATGCATGGTCACGTGATATGTTTTTATTCGCTCCTCATTAAAACGTCAAACATAAAATGGCAGGAATTTAAAATTTAGACATTTTCCTTCGTTTACATTGCTATTTAACAATAATGTTCTCAAATATTTATATTCATTTATTATTTCTTCATATACGTTCGTGTTTGGATTCTTTTTAAAAATCTATGTATATACCGTGTAAACATAAATTATTTAAATTCTATTAATTGTATGATATTAAACAATTTCATGTTTTGATTCTGATTTATTTAAACATTTGTAAGAATAAAGTAACTTATTGCTCGGAAATATGTAAATATTATTGTTAAAATCAATTTGATTAAGTTTAATTTTATAATTTAGTTGTTAAATTTATACATTAAAAATATATAAATACAATAAAAAGTAATTTTAAATGGTTTACTTTCGTTAGTTGAATAACGTCAAAATAACGATCTTGCATCACTTAGCGCCCAAAAATGATAAGGTTTGTTCTCTTTTATAGTATTTTTACCTTCATGGTATTACGTTTAAAATTTGAAAATAAAATGTTTATAATTTAAGAAGAATGAATGCAAAAGTAACTAAATATGAAAATGTATGTGGTGTGTAGTGTATTATCGTGTGGTTAGTAATTTGTCCTGTCTTCTCTGTGTCCCCTATGTCCGCTGCTGCGTATACCCACACTTTGTAGCGAGTTCTGGAATTCCTTTACACCGCGGTAAGTGGCAGCATCCTCCTAATGTAACTACTGTACTGTCTGTACTCGTGTCTCTCTCTCTATCTCTCTTTCTATACGTTATTGTGTATACAGTACGTTCATTATTGTTATACGCTGCCTAGTGTGTGCCGCCCGCTATATTAAGCCGCCTGCTGCTGATTTCCTCTCCTATGTATTATGTACTCGTCACTGTCTGTTATTTTGTACTTGTGTATGTCGCATCGCTATTTCCACAATCACACAATCTATCCATATCACACGATTTGTAAATTAAACATAAACAAACATTATTAAACGCATTTTATTTTTGACACACTAAACATTTACGAATAGCTTATCCAGAACTCTTAAATGTCTATTTCATCATGTACAGCATTATATTGAGTTCAATATAACTTGTATGTTGCACGGCAAAATTTTAGGTGAAAAAGTATATTTAAATTATATGTTTATTTTATTTCCATTTAAATTGTTTATTATCTTCTATGAAATATATGATATAAATATTAATAAGGGACAAAACAAGTAATTTACAATTTGAAATCAAATTCTAATTAGTTATAAGCGACCATGGTTAACATGTAGTTTGAATGAGTTTGACCGAATTTTCAACTTTGGCGTCCTTATTTAATTTTATAATGATTACTTACTGGCACGTGTAAACAAGTCAAAATAAAGTATTTGCACTATCGTTAATCATTGCAAAATTATACTTAGATTATCATAATAATTAGTTGGGTAAAGCGGTAACTTACCTCAAGATTAATCATTGGTGGGTGGGTAATATATCTATCCTTTTTTTTTTGACTGGAAATTTATTTTTTTTACTAATGTTTATATGCGGTTTTAGATAATTATAGCGTTTATTATATTTTTTATAAATTGAGCAATAAATTATAATTCATATATGTTTCTATAATTCCGAATTAAATTCGATACCGTTGTCTAAGAACTATGGAATATTATTGGAAAGTTCGTCCCATAACTGTAAAAATTTAATATTTCGCTTCTTGAATAAATAGTTTTAAAGGAAGTTTTATATAAATATTTCAACGGAGTTATGTTTATAAACATATATATGTATAGAAATCAAATCTTTAACTTAATTTTACGTTATTTGTTTTGAATTTAAATATATTAATATTTATATATCTTTCATAGAATATATAATATAAAATTTAAACATAAACTAAATAAGCATACATTTTACAAATCGGCATTTCTTTTTTCACCTAAATACGACTCGATTGATCACAATTTACCGTTCGGCATACTGAATTCCATCTAATTTTATAAATGTTAGGTCTGTAAACTATAAAATGAAAAAGAGGAGCTCTGGATAAACTATACTGAAGTTTGATTTTTGATACACTTAAATCTTTTCTTCTTATTTTGTTTTGTCACAAGTCCTGCTGCAAATGTGAACGTGCATAGATCCTGCCCGCTGTACATGTTTGTGTTATGTTGCCATGTTGTTTGTGTACGTCATGTATGTTACTCATCACAATAAATTATCATTCAGTATCAGTTCTGTCCATCACTGACTATTTCACATATACGTGGCGGGTGTGTTTTATTTATTAGATATACCTATCCATGTAATATTCATTGAGAAAATGTAATTAAACAACTGATATCAATCTTAAAACACACTCCCACTGCAATAATTTTATTTTCATTTACAAAAAAGATACATAAAATACAAAACAAATACAATTATAAAAAGAAATTCAAACGAATAAAAAATACTTTCATAAAAGTCAATAAACGAGAATGAAATCCACGATTATAAAAAAAAAACAACAGAGAACACGACTTTCGGATAAAAATATGGTAATTTTTAATTACCATCATTTTTAACTGACCGGCCTATATGTTTACTTTTCCCTCCTGTGTTTGCGTCTCATTGTGGATTTGTACCTCACCCAAAACCTCCGTCATTCCCCAAAACTATACCTCTGTGTTTTCCTGCCCTGACAACTGGAAAATGTTCAATCAAATAAGGAATATTGCCCTCTTACTTTACAAAATACACTATAAGCAACCAATGCCCCAGCCTGCCACCCCACCAATGTGCCCTTTGGCCTTATACTTGAGTGCGTGCCATGACATTGAATCATTGTGGCCAGCGGAATAAAATAAAGCATAATTGCAAAAAAAAACTAGGCACTATTCAGGCTTAAGTATGAAAATGTAACAGAAATAATGGCAATTAATGGAAAACTGTATATATATATATATATATATATATATATATATATATATATATATATATATATATATATATATATATATATATATATATATATATATATATATATATATATATATATATGTATATATATGTATATATATATATATATATATATATATATATATATATATATATATATATATATATACATATATATATATATATATATATATATATATATATATATATATATATATATATATGTATTATCTGAACAGTAATTCAATGTTGTGCGCACCAGTCGTATTTAATATATATTTAAATATTATTTATTATATTATATATATATATATATTCACTTCACTCGAAACCTTGATGTTTGTTTATGAAATCTGAGTGTGGAACTTATTTATATTATTATATACAAAGTTATTTTCTTATGGTTACATATTTGTAGTCGTGATTCTATTCATACGATGCCTGCCAACTGTACATTATTGCTGTGCTATATGACGTACAAACATTATCATTCTATCACCGAAGTAATTGTACATTAGGAATGTTCAGGAGGCAATACTTTAAAATTGTTCAGACTTTTTTAGGTAGTTTATAGATGTGATTAAATGCCTTAAAAATGTTATGGCTTTTTATTGAATATTAGACAGAAACCCTGAAGGAATAATATTTAAACAAATTTTTTATTTAGTATCTACCAATAAATAATTTCATTTATACTTTAGAGTATTATTCCGTCAAGTTAAATTCAGAAATATATTCACTGTTATCATAAATAACAAATATTCAAAAATAAATAATAAATGAATGAAAAAAACAACCATTCATGCATTCAAGTTTAGGGCGCCAATTTGTTAATTTAGAATTTTTGCATTGTACCTCCTGAACATCTTAAATCTAATCATTTAAGCAACTTAAATATGTATAAGATTTCAGTGATATAATGATAATAGATCTGAATTATAGAGAATAAATCCACTTTTTGAAAACAGTTTATTTAAACGATAATAATGTTATTATAATTTATTTTGTGATGCTGTGATAAGTTGCATGAAGTGCAACACTACTTTTTAATTTAAAAAAGTGGAAATCTTCCGAAATAAATCCTCTAGGGAACTATTTATTATCAAATACATTTGATTGGCACCGTACTGCAGCACTTGAGGATATAATGCTTTGAATACGGCTTATGATCATTGCAACAATAATATGCATGAAGTATTTGTTTTGACTGATCGAAATTACTTTGTAAATTGTACAACTTAAAAAAAATAGTTAGTGACGTAAGTTTGTATCAAACTATAAACGAAATTAGTAACATAGCATTCTTGCATCATTTCTATCAGTCAAATGGATCACAATTGACTTTAATTATGCGCAAAGATCATTTGCACATATTATCTTAAATTAATCTTCGTTTAAAAATTTGTAAAAGCATATATTTCTTGTATATATAGAATATTTTATGATAATAAAATACAATGCAATCTATCGAATATAAATCACGTTGAAAAAATACTAGCTTCTCATCATTGTTTATTCATTTATGTTGCTAGTCGAAAACTCGTTGAGTTTGATTTATTAGAAATTCTAATCAAGTTCTATTAATTTTACATATGTAATTATTTATTGTTAGGAGGGAGCAGTGATCTTTGTAGCATTATGTCATGCTCTTTTGTCCATGTGCGTGAATGAGGAAGTGTACATGAGGAACTGTGTGCAGTAAGAGTGTATTTTTCTCTTGAAAACGGGCGGGGATGATGAATATATGTTGACAGCCGCGTAGCTGTCATGCGGGGCCAGGTTGTCACTCCTCAAGGTCTCGGAATTGTCGGCATACGAGTGTCCGTTGACAAGGATTCACGGTTCGGTTTCACACTCACAAGACAAGGAGGATGGTAAGTCAGGATGATATTTAAATTTAAGAAATACATACTGCATATTTCTTTTCTGTTAAATATATAACATAGAAAATAGTTCTGATTCTATTTTTGAAAACCTGCTTATATTATATATAGCAATTTATTTAAGGCGATTGTTTGACTAAATTAGCTATTTTACGTAAGTATTCTCTTATTGCATAATTGTCAATATTAAAAAGTTACCATATTACGATCACTGTTATGGGGGAAGAGGGTAATAAAACAATGAGTAACTTTAAAATATAATACGTATAGAACGCAAAATTTGTCTAATTTTATATCAGTATTGTCTTAATCCAGATTTTACTTTCTTTAACCTCTACATGTTTAAATGAGGGATTTGTTTTTCTATTAAACATTGTATCTGCATTTAGACTTCAACAGATCTATTTTTTATGTTACCCGGATTGAGTTTGTTATAAATAAATTGTGTCCCTTTTAGTGGTTGTAATTACTTTTTTTATTAATGTTATGTCAATTAATTTTCCATATAAAATAATCGACAACACGTACTATAGGTTTGACGTATTAGTAAATGGTGGAGGAGCCGTTACACTTCAATTTCAACGATCACCTTTTCGTCCTCTCACTCGGACTGTATTCGTACCATGGAATCAAATTGTTGTGCTACCTCCTGTCCATATGGAACTCATTGAAGATGATTCTAATAATCGATTCCATACAAGGTATATATCTATACGCATCGAAAACAACAAAATGCAATAAGAAGATAACATTTTCTGTATTAGTATATTTCCAGCTTCCAAAAACTCCCGAAAATCTTATCTAATAAAATGGCAAATTCTTCTTTTTCAAGCACAAGTCAACTCAGCCGCAATCCTGCTATAAATTTCCCAGGTGTTTCACGATCCTTATTTGGAACATCTGGTGAACTGTTTCCGGTTTGTAATGAACATAACCCGAAAATTTTATCACCTATTATTACTGGAACTTGGTTACCAGAAAGTGTTGGTGGCTTACCAGGAAGGAGTTTAATTTTTGCTGAAACTCAAGTAAAATAAAATGATTTATTATTTCTCTGAAACCAATATTATATATGCTTGTGTTGCATTGTTTTAGATTGTACAAGAATCAATACCTATACCTGGATCTGATTTACATCTTATGTATCAAAGCTCACAAGCTGCCGGCTATTTAAGTTCCGTTCACATGAAATTAACAGGAAATACGGTGCCAAGATCATTGACACATGTTCATGTACGCGTTGAGGTAGAAGGTTCGCTACATGTTCGTACTTATGAAGCTGATCCGAATCTAACGCATGTGTTTGCTTGGAATAAGCGAAATGTCTATAAACAAAAGGTAAACATATTCAATTTATAATCAAATTTATGCCATTTGAATGTAATAACATTGAAATATTAATTTGTTCTCTTTAGTGTGTATTTATAATATTTTTCTATGTTATTATTACACAATTTATTCCATAACAACAAAAAGTAAATAACTGTAGACTGACTCTCCATACGAAATTATGTTCTTAAAATAATAACGGAAGTTCCGATTTACCCCAATTCTTATGCCATTTATTACTTCTTTTTAAGGTCGTTGTGATATTGTTTTGTAATATCTCGCATACTTTAAGTCTGTGTAAGACAGTCGCTATTTTATTTTATCTTTTTCCATATTTCTAATTGCCATTTTCACTATAGAACAAAGTAATAATTAAAATAATATTGCTACATGAAATATTATTCTATCTGACAGTCAACAATATAAGACAAAGCTTCTAAATCATTAAGGATGCATTAGAAATTCGCCATTTTATTTTGTCTTGTACAATATTTATAATTGCTAATTTTCACTATAGAACAAAGGAATTATTAAAACAAGATCGCTACATGAATTTTTATTGCATATATTAATTATGGCCAACAAAAATAGATTTTCAAAAATAATGTTTTCGTCATAATTTCCGGAAAAATATAATCAAATTTTCCTATCACAATTAAATATCTAAACTGTGCATATTATCATGATTTAAGAATAAATTATCTTAAAAACTAAGATCAAAAATTAAAATTGAAATTCTATTACAGAAACCACAAATTTGTATTTATTACAATCTATAGACAGTAATATATGTTTCATCATTGCTGATATCGTAAAGATTTTTTAAGAAAATTACAACTAAACTATTTTCTAAACTTTTTTTATTGCGCAATAGCTACTTTATTACTCAACCTTAACAATTAAATATAATTTTATTATTTAAATATAATCTCATTAGATTGTCCACTATTGATTATAAAATATCAATTTCTGAAACCGAAATAGTAAAATGTGCGTGTATATTATTTCAGGTATATGGAATTGCACAAGCTCGAATATCAATTGGTTATCAACACTCCAGTTGTCCTGAACCTATTTGGGAGACCCAAACAGCTACTCTACAAGGCTTTGACGTAGATATATCGGATATTGGTGGTTGGGGTTTAGACATTCATCATCATTACAACTTCCATGAAGGTTTGGGCTACATAGATTGTATTAAAAGATACATTGAATTTACATTGTATTAATGTTCACAGGAATACTTCAAAAGGGCGATGGAACCACGCTACACTTGAAACAATATCCCAGGACAGTCAAAGTTGTTATGGGCACTGGTTTACAGAGACCGTTACTTTGTCCAAGTTCTTGTGAGGGTCCAGCCAAAGATGCACGTCTACTCACACCTGGAGCACTCGCCAGTGGACCAGATGGCAGCTTATATGTTGGTGATTTTAACTTGGTTCGTCGGATTACGCCAGATGGAAAAGTTTACACCATTTTACAATTAAGGTTATTATGTTTTACTAATAAATATCCGTTAAAAATAACGAAAATGCTGCAACAACAACTTAAGGATATTCAGGAGACATTAAAATCAAAACGCTATAAAATTGTTGACATTTTTTATATTGTTTATATAAATATATCTTGAATTCTTCTACGAATTTAAAAAACATTTTACTAAATGGTTTACATTTTATATGGTTTTAAATTAAAATGGATTCTTATGGGAAAATAGTACGATATATATACAATATATGTATATGAATAAATGCAAACAAATTATAGTATATCGTATAAAATCGAACAAATTAGCTTCAAACCATGGACTGGCAGTTAATAAAAAAAGTACAGCGTTGTCACGTTTAGCACTTCTCACAAAGGCACCTGAAATCGAAATTAATGAAATAATATATATATATATATATATATATATATATATATATATATATATATATATATAATATATAATTGGTGTAGTAGTACATACATACTTATTTTTTACTCATATTTAAACATCATTTTCTACTGTGTGCCACTAAATAAATACGTTCCTTTTAATCCGTCAAGTGGATTTCAGATATGTATACTCACCTTCATAATTTGAGTTGTCATACATAAGAAATTAGTAAATTTATCTAATAAAAATAATTGGGGATGTAAAAATACCGCTTAATCGCTTATGATTACTTTTACTATATGTAAAAAGCAGGTATTTGTTAATTCTGAATTATAGGTTTCTTTGCCGTGATATATTCCGTGCGTATAGTTTTACGTTTTAGTGGTTTATTATTGAAATAATGCCTAGACATATACAACTTGCGGGACTTGTCAGATTTGTTACTATAAGTATGACATTTTTGCAACTTAGAAATTTAATTAATCACTCAATAGCAACAGCAATTATATTATTTGATGATTTATGAATGGTATTTATATTAAATATGTATTCGATAATAATACTTTAAATTAAGTCTTTTGAGAATTGAAAGTATGTCTAAATTTTATAATTAATAACGGTTTCATTTTAGATATAATGCATTCATAAATACATCTGTAATTATTTTACTTATTTATTTACAGTACTACTCAAGTAGCTTATCAGTACTACTTAACAGTGTCACCAGCAGATGGACGTTTATATGTGTCTGATCCTGAGAAGCATCAAATTTTAAGAGTACTCAGTCTAGACCCAGTTCAAGATCCAACAATTAATAGCGAACCCGTATGTTCTATATTTAAAGATGTATGTGTAAACAATTTTAAAATATCCATCAATGTGTAGGTGGTAGGAAGTGGTGAACGATGTATACCTGGCGATGAAAATTTATGCGGTGACGAAGGTCCTTCAATCCAGGCTAGATTGGCGCATCCCAAAGGATTAGCTATTGCGGCCGATAAAACAATGTATATAGCTGATGGCACTAATATTCGTGCAGTGGATCCAAAAGGTGTGATACATACATTAGTGGGTCATCATGGCCATCATAACCATTGGTCTCCTACTCCGTGCAAAGGAGCTATCCCGGCACAACAGGTAATTAATTATTCACCATATAATATTTAGATTAATGCATACATGCACAGTATCATATCTTTTACAATAAATCGGATATCAATTGATATTATTTAAATAACCCATTTCAAGAAATTATGTTTTTATGCTATGTTTCGCTATACAACTTTCTTACATAGTTTCAAATGTGTTATTTTATTCCCCAATCTGTATTTCACTGAACTTATTTGTCAATCAGATTCACCCATTTATACCAAAGGCGATCCCGTAATCTCATTTCATTTATCTGACCCATACATACCTATATAAGTTGCGATACTGAGCAAGTCTGTAATTCTGTAAGGAGTAACTATAAATATTTAATAATGTATTCACTAAAGAACTGCGGGTCTTTTAAATATTTACAATTTCACCTTAAAAAATTACATAGAAATTAGAATATTGTACGTACTTAATGCGTTTAAAAAATGTGTAACACTTTAAGTTAAGGAAATTGACACAAAATGTTAAAATAATTATTACTTATCATTTTATAACATCAACTATGTATTTTACTCGCACAGTATGGGTTCAATGGACCAAATTCAAGAAAATACTCCTTAAAATTATTTTCTCGTATTTCTTAAAGCATCAATTAATATACAGATTTATACAGATGTTCTAAATATTAGTTTATTATGTCACTACATATTAGTTTATAAAACCGCACCGGTTACACACAAAACCAGTTACAGATTTTAATCCATTTTTTATCACATTCTTATTTAGTATTTTTTTTAGGCACAACTACAATGGCCAACTGGTTTATCTCTCAGTCCTTTGGATGGTTCGCTGCATTTTATCGATGATAGGCTCATATTGAAATTAACAGCTGATATGAAAGTCAAAGTTGTTGCTGGTACTCCGCTTCATTGTCATGCAAATAGACCAAGAGAAATTTCCAACACTTCTATTGAACATGAGGAACCTGATCCAAAGGTATTTTTTTAATAACGGTAACAAATTGCTTCCAAAAAACGCAAAAATTACATTTTGAAATTAGTAATCTTTCTCTACTCAAATATCTTTAAAAATTATATTATTTTTCTAATATCTATAAAATTTCTTATTCTAATAAAAAAAAGGTCAATTTTACTTCCTTCCTATGACAACATAAATGTTACACATCTGATATACATATTATATTGAGTGAGTAAAGCGGAAATATGGAGCTTTATATATCAGATGCATATCAACAATATCTTGTTGTGCTCTGTAATTTCTGGATCGTTTTTTTTTAATTATTATTTATGTAATCCTATTCCAGAATGAGGATATATTGGGAACAGTTCTTGCGCTAGCTTTTTCACCAAATGGCAACCTATACATAGCTGAAAGCGATTCTAGACGAGTGAACTTTGTTCGAGTTATTGATTCGGCTGGTCGAATGTCGCATTTTGCGGGAAAGCAACAAGATAAAATCAAACAACCAAATTGTGATTGTAACGCAAGTGTGACAACAATAAATCCAAGAAGTACACAAGATAGTTTGATGGCTTGCTTGTGTGGAGGCACAGAAGAAACAACAAGCAATGCAGAAACATTATTATCATCGAATGCAATCTTCCAAGCTATATCTGCATTAACTGTTGCTCCAGATGGTGTGCTTCACATAGCCGATCAAGGTTCATTACATATCCTAGCGTTAGAGCATTATCTACCCAGCCATGATGAGAGTGGAGAGTTCCATATTCCATATCCACCAGCAGGAGAAGTTTATGTGTTCAATAGATATGGACAACATGTTGCTACGAAAGATTTAGCTTCAGCCAAGACAAGATACTCATTTTTGTATTCGAAAAATACTAGTTTCGGAAAATTGTCAACAGTAACGGACAGTTCAGGAAATAAGATCCAATTTTTGCGTGATTATAGTAATGCTGTAAGTATTTTCTGTTTTATGTTATAGGCTCTATGAATATTTATTACGGTTGTGTAAGAAAATTGCCTTTTTGTTTTGTCTTTTTCAATATTTTAAACTGCTATATTCATTATTATGGAATGATTAAAATTAGATTGATATATAAATTATTATTGCAAAATTTAATTAGAGCTAAACATTTTTTAAAAACAAGTATTTTCGTCATAATTTCCGAAAATATGCAATATTTTCTTATCACAGTTAAATGTGTAAACTGTTCTTATCATCATAAAATAAGAATCAGTTTGATTAACATATTTATAAAATCAGAAATAAAAATTGAAAATTCATTGTGTAAACACCATGAAACACTCTTATTTATTATATTTTTGTAATCTTTAAACAAATCGTATTTGATTCATTCTTTTGTATTCATAACACTTTTGTTGTTGCGCTATTTGTTTAATAATTTGTCATATAGTTGATGTGATTTTGAGAAAAATTTGCAAAAATATAGGCAGATTTTTTAGCTTTTTATTGCATATAATTACTTTCTATATGCGATCTTAAATATGAGTAGTTACATTCATATGCTTACATACGTATAGAGATGAAATATGAGTACATACAACCAATTCTAAACTTCAACCCTGATAAACTTTCTTCAAAAAAGTTGCTAGAATTGTAGTTACAAAGTTAGAATCGTCTCAATTCGTGTGGTATTTTGCTTTTTTTTTATCGAACTGCTACATCCTTATATGCTCAAACACATTTATAATTCAGATATATTGTTTTGGTTTTAATGTTGTAGAACATATCACAAGTACTGTTTCCCTTTTAAAATTATAATATGTATTTTGTAGGTAAGCTCCATAGAAAATACGCAAGATCATAAGTCGGAATTAAAAATATCAGGTGTGGGCTATTTAGTTAAGCTGACTGAGAAAGGAAAATCAGAAATTGAACTAGATTATGATACTAATACTGGCCTCTTAACTAGTCGCTCTGGGGTGAGTTTATAATCTATACTGGCCACCAAATGTTAGATGTAACAAGATATTCCCAATATAATTATTTCTCCGTGTTACCTAATTTTAGCGAGAACTAAAAAATAATATAGCATTTACTTTATATTGCTGTAGAATATTAAAATGTTGACGTCATGTATATGACGACAGCAGTGGATACAATGCAATATAGCTCATGTTTCTATAGTCAACTAAGATATAAATCTATCAAACCTTTTGCAAAGCACCCTTCAAATAAGGCAACACTGTTTCCTAACTGCATCTAACATTTGAATCGCTCTATAATATTTTGTATTACTTATATCATCGGAAATAGATTCGTCAATATAAATAAACCTTAGGGCAGATTACTAATTATTATTTTTGGTTTAGGGTGGAGAAACATTCATATATCAGTATGATTGGTTAGGTCGAGCGATAAGTGTGATTCTTCCTAGCGGAGAAACATTGAAATTAGGAAATAGTCTTACTGATACAGATGGTCTACAAGTTCAGATTATGAAACCTCCTGCTAAACTTAGCATACTTGGCCAGACGGATAAAAAACTATTATTAACCGATGGTAATTAATATAATACATACAATAAGAAACGGGCTTCAATATAGTTGAAAATTAAAGTTTCTGTTAAATCAATCATCATTCGGGATCAATAACTAACATTCATTTAACGTACGAAATTTGATAGATTTTTATTCATTAATGAATATGCCGATAAAAGTATTACTGCTTCGTTTTTTGTTAATCATTGTTTATATTTTATAAAACATTTGATAAAATAATTGCGTGTTATGATTTATTTTATAGGTATAATTTTCTTATTAATATTAAATTACAGGCTTGATGATAACTGAAGCAACTAGTTTTACGAATTCGAGCATAGCAGTAAGCTCTGCTTGGAACGCACGGCTTGAAGCAGCGGCCATAGCAAGACATCCATTGTTAGAAGCAGCGCTACCTGTTGAAGCAGAAATGCTACCAGTGTGGTCGCAACAAACAACCATATTCGGTGATGGACTTTTAAATCACATGTACACAACATTCAGTTTAGTAGGAGATGTAAAGAATCCACAACAAACTTTAAACCGAGAGATTTGGGTGAACGATTCCCGAATCCTTGGAATTGAATACGATCAGTTCACTAGCAAAGAAACATTCTACGATCATGATAGGATACCATTGCTAACAGTCACATTTGATCCGGCTGGATTACCAAAATCATTTATCCCTGCTAATGAGGCGGAACCTCTCAATATTTCTTATGATAGATTTAATCGAATGGATGGATGGAGATGGGGCAATGCAGAGCTGAAATATAGTTATGATAGGCATGGTTTACTTTCTGAAATTACTAGTGCACAAGATGGTTCTACAATATTTACTTATAATGAATTGAATATGGTATCGAAAATTTCTTTGGCTAGTCAAAGGAATTTTCTACTCAGTTATGATGAAGATGGAGGCCTACGCCACGTAACTCTGCCAAGTGGAACGAAACATTCGTTTAGTTTACAACCATCAATAGGTTAGTAATTTAGTTTCTAAATGCAATTATTTTTGTATTATTCTTCGATAATCACAAGCTCAGAAAAAAGTACGTAAATAGACGTCCTTAATTGGTTAAATACTGATTTATTTTATCGTCCTTAATATTATGTTGAAAGTACATATTTAAAAATACTATAGTTCTTTCAACATAATTATAAGTATGTCATAATTAGAATACTAAATATATGAATATCACCTAGAGCAAGTTTAGCAAATTGTTTATTCTCCAGCGATGGAAAGTATGATTGCGAGATTGAGAGAAGAGTGTCTGCTGGTCGTCAGATGTTAGGGGTTTTAGGAATGTGTGCGAGAAATTTTAACATTTTTAAGGATGCAAGGTGTGGGAGTGAGTGTTGGGTTTGGTAAACCAAGCATAAAAAGTGTGTGACTGCTGTGGAAATGAATTTGTGGTGTATCTCAGAGAGACAGGCAAAGAAATACGTGGATGCATGAACAGTGCGATATTGTATAAAATGTCGTACATAGAATAGGTGAAAATCAAATGTGATGATATGGGCATGTTGAAAGAATGTCGATGAAAGATTAACGAAAATGATTTCCTTGTCGAGATGAATGGTATGAGAATACGGAGTCGTCCTTAGAATGAATGGATGAATAGAGTGTTCTGCCACTCCATTTGAAGGGTATAAGCATGAAGTTATGTGTGTATATATCTATATATTGTATATATTTACACTGTTATACCTAACATTAAAACCATATAAATTTGAACTAATTCATTTTAGACAATTATTAAATTAATTAGGTTGGTATTTCGCTCTAAATTTACAAGAATATAAGACATTTATTTTCTTTGTTGTTTTACATCGTAAAGAATTGTATGTATTAAATAACATGAATGCTTATTTGTAGGTTTCCTCCGCGCAACATACACTCCTCCAGGAAGCACTCGTGCTTATCTACAACATTATTCACATAATGGTGCACTTTTACAAACTGTATTCCCCGGTGATGGCGCCCGCGTCGTGTATCGCTATTTAGCCAGTGGTCAACTCTGTGAGTTGTTACATGGCGATGGAAAATCACAATTCATATACACGCCAAGCTCCGGCTTACCAAGTCAAGTGTTACACACAGAAAGAGAACTTGAGTATAAATGGGATTATCAGTATGCTGGAGGATTGTTATTTGAAGAAAGGTAAAATTACTCAAAATATTTAAAACCCACATAATTATAACGCACTTTTTTTGGAATTACAGATTAGATTTTGGTGCTAAAACGGGCCTCAGCAATGCCAAATTCACCTATGAATATGATAATAATTATCGATTAACGTTAGTTCAGGGTAGAATAGGTGGTCAAAATCTACCTCAGCATAATTTAGCGTATGACACGAAAACAGGAGCTCTAGAACAAATTGGTCCGTTTAAAGTATCAAAACCAAAAGCAAATGAAACTGTTGTATACGACGGTACAGCAATATTTTCACGAACAACTGATGGGAGATTTTTAGAAACTCAAATTGCTGTAACGATACATCGAATGGAAGTGTTTCGAATGGAATTTAGTCACGATTCGCATGGGTATTTAATTTTGTTTGCTCTTACTTATATTTTTATTAATTGTTTATTTTATTTTTAGGCGCATATCTCAAACACGTACTTACACTAAAAACGTAGGCGTAAATACTTATACAAATATAAAGAATTATACATGGGATTGTGATGGACAGTTATCAGGTGTTGAAGCTCAAGAACCATGGGGATTCCGTTATGATGATAATGGAAATATGCTGTCTCTTACGTACAGGTAAGAATAAATCCAGTGTTAAAATTCGTTATCCTGCATTGCCTCAAATGCACGTGACTTGTACAATGCAGTCGACTCATCGTTGTTGAATTATAAAACATCTGCAGTGTCTTGTTGCACTGGACTTTCTTATACGTAGTAGGTATATTTTGTTTAGAGTGGAAAGATATTAGAATACAAAAGTTTTCAAATCAAACAAAAACCTAAGAAAGTGTTTATATATAATATTTGTAATATTTACTAACCTTTGAAACACTTTTACACTAAATCTATTTGTCATAAGCAATTTTCATGTTGTCGGTACACTTTTTGAAGGAATTTTTCAAACAAAAGTTGTGCATAATATTAATATCTTTTACTTTAAATACTGCTAAACTTGATGTAAATGCAGCCATTTTGGAGATATTGCAGAATCCGCAAAACATGACTAGAGTAAACATGCACTTTCGATTTGAGTATTCTTTTCAAAAATATAAGGTTTTCTTATAAGCTATATACAAATCTTAAGTTTAAAATTTCATGATTATTGCGTTGGCAGTTATGGCTGTAGAGCTATCTCTCTCTTTCTCTCTCTCTCTCTCTCTCTGACACACACACACAGACAGAATTTAAAAAATTGTCAGACTCGACTCAGAGAAGGTGAAAAGGTGTATTTCCGTTAAAATCTCGTATTTGCAAATTTTCATGATTACTTAAATTACTTAGAAAGTAAAAATAGTACAAGAAGCTACGTCATAGCTAGTTATTTTAGCGCCTATATAAGTCTATTCCATCTTTAAAATAATAATAATCATTTGTATATTTTGAACTTGAAGCTGAGTTCGTTATTAGAATCTGGAGTGTTCAGAGCTAAAAATGGACGTAATACTACAAGATAACTTCGTATTCTGATCATCGTACTCTATTTTGTTCTTGTCGTACTCTAGAAAGAGGCAAACTAAGTCAAAAATTCTTACTGAGAAAAATTTGTACTTATGGCAATATTGTGCTAGAAAACTGGTGCCACCGGCCTTCATTGGCTTCTGGACCACCGAGGTTTCTCCAATAAATGTTGTGGTCAGTCCGTCTGTGATACTAGATTTCAATACCAAATTTGGTAACTTAGCAAAACTATAAGTAAAATATATATTTTAATATTCCTTACTAATTAGAATAGAAAATATTTACATACATACATGACAAGCCTATTCCCATCATATGGGGTGGCAGAAAACGTTTTACATTCATTCATATCTTGACAATTTTTCGCCATTCAACTCTATCCTTACAAACTTCTTTCGCTTCATTCAAATTCATTAAATTCTTTATACAAGCTCTTTTATTTTGCTTGCTCACAACTATTTTTTCCCGTAACTCATTCTCAATCATATTATCCACTTATTCCGAGGCGACGACCCCACATTCTCACACTATTCATCTTGCCCACGTAAATCTTTTTTGTCAATAATAATCTATGAAAGAAATAACATACCTTCATTCTTATTTTCTTTACATTATTTACAGAGGGAATAACATTCCGATGGAGTATAACACTATGGACCGTATAGTAAAATTCGGAGAAGGTTTATACAAGTACGACAGTAGAGGTTTAGTAGCACAAAATGCAAGAGAAGAACGATTTCATTATAATGCAAAAGGGTTACTAGTACGAGCTACTAAAAGAGGGCGTTTCGACGTTCGGTATTATTATGATCACATGGATAGGTAGATATGACATTCTTATATACTTTAATCCAAAAGAGTTTTATGAGAAATTAAAAGCTGTAAATGCACTGCGCTTTTGACTTAGCTTTAATAACAAAATATAACTTCGGTTCCGCTAGTATTACAAAGTAATTCATGCATTTAATTATAGATTAACAACGCGTAAAGACAATTACGGTAATGTCACGCAGTTCTTCTATACAAATCAGGAACGGCCTAGAGAAGTTGGTCAAATTTATTCTCCGCGAGATGGAAAACTCATGACTTTGGTATATGATGACAGAGGTCATTTAATATTCGCACAGGTATTATGTTCGAATATGATTGTCATTATACTGTTATACTTATTTTGATATATTTTAGGTGTACCGACATAAATATTATGTAGCAACAGATCAATGTGGCACTCCAATTATGGTTTTCAACCAGTACGGTGAAGGAATTAGAGAAATTATGAGATCCCCATATGGGCATATAGTTTACGATTCGAATCCATATTTGTATTTACCGGTTGATTTTTGTGGCGGACTGCTAGATCAGGTATGAATAAAATTATGTTTGCATAGAAACGAATTGATACAATTTTCTACCATGATTTCTTTGTACTGGTATAGTACCAACAAGCTTTGGTTGTAACACAACTAGCAATTATTTGACTAAATATATAATTGTTTTCGTTATTTGTTTTTGAGACGGTTTAGTAATCTTAAAAACGACGTTTAGATAAAATGATGACATTCGTTTGTTTTTCAAAAAAGTTATAGTTCACAACAGTCGGAGTGAAGATGCCTTTGTTTTTGTTGTTTTAATGTTTATATTGTAACAAACGACAGCTATATTTAAAAATTATTTGTGGTATTTAAATTAAAAATTTGGAGAAAGTATTATCCACTTTAGCGCATTTAATTTATCTAGTTATTCCGCTCTCATATAAGCGTATAGGGCATACGGTCAATTAAGTTATGCAGAATAGTAATTTTAAAATTTGATTAGGGACATTATTTCCATCTCTGAATAAAGCTCCAGATAAGCTACCTAGTAGATAGTTTAATTGTTCCCATCTAAATTTCCTATACTTATCTGTCAGATACCTATCTGGAACTTATCTAAAGGTAGAAATACCGGGACTAGTTAGATAGTAGTGTTGAAGATATTGATCGAATCAATTTCGCCTCACTACTTCTCTTGACTGAGATTCCTGACAGAGTGACAGAGACTACCGATTACAGCAAATTCTAAACTAAACTATAACAACGAGCGTAAAATATCTTCTTAACGGAGTGTAATCACTTATCGCTGCGACATTTTATTTATTGGATAGTGAAGCAGGGAGAGCAAAAGTCTTAACTTTAAATTTTGAGACGAGTTCTCACGGTTTTATTGTATCGCTTTTGATTTCGCACTCGACTTGTCTGTGACGACTAGTTAACGTTGATTTTTTGACACTGTAGTTGATGTCACGTTAATATGAAAACGTTGGAATTTCGAAACCAGGCATGAAATTTTAATTTCAAGACAAGACATTCGGCATTACTAACTCTGAATATAATGTTAATTCTTTCTTATAGGTAACGTCGTTGGTTCATATGTCCAATGGGAAAGTCTATGATCCACTAATAGGCCAATGGATGTCACCGCTTTGGGAAAACGTTCTGGAAAGGGTAACAAGTCCAACGCATCTTCATTTATACAGATTTAATGGCAACGATCCAATTAATGTCCGTCACTTGAAAGACCGGCCGAATGATCATCTCAGCTGGTTAACCAGAATGGGTTATAATTTGAAAAATCTCGCTCCCCAATTATATCCAGACGAGTTGCCCGGTGGTCCAATGCCACCTACACTCAGTCATCCGTCCACGTTCTGGAAACCATCTGGGGAAACACTCAGTAGCCAGCTTACCATGCAAACCGCATCACCGATGAGTATACAATCAGGATTTCTTGCGCATTTGAACTCACGCCGTATGACAGATGCAGCAAATCTGTCAGCACCACCAAGATCTGCTCTCAAGACAAATGTGATGGATTTAGTGCCAAAGAAAATTGGTGCAGCCTCTGATCCACCATTTGGTAAAGGAATTCTTGTGTCTAGAACAATAGATGGTCAAGCTATTGTGTCTAGTGTTCCTGCAGCGAACGCTATATACCGAGACGTGTACACTTCAGTATTCAATCGGTCGTACTTGTTACCGTTCACGTTTGTTATGCACAGTGCCCAACAAGACGCATTCTATTTCGTGAAAGAGGAAACATGGAGAGCTGCTGAAGACAAAGCACAATTGAAACGCTTACAAGGACAAGTCAATACAACCTTCCATGAAATTGCCAAAGAAAATGGAAGTGGTAATAACTATTTCGATGTAAAAATACATGGTATGAGTGCAATTGTTAATTTACGGTACGGAACTACTGCCGAGAAAGAAAAGCAGAGATTGTTACACCATGCGAAATTGTCAGCTGTACGAAAGGCATGGCATAGAGAAAAGGAGGCATTGCGAAATGGATTTTCGGGTAGTATAGAATGGTCAGCAGTAGAAATTGATGAAATATTAAAAATAGGGTATGCAACCAAATATGAAGGTGATTACGTCCATAATGTCCAAGTTTATCCTGAACTTGCAGAGGATCCATTTAATATTAGATTTATAAAGAAACAAATGGAGCCATCGAAAAAAAAACGGAAGAAACGTGATACGTCTTGCCGTGACCGATGGTGGTTCCAATGGCAGGAAATAAATTGCTAGTGACTGAAAACGTGAATATTCTATCGGTGAACATTTTATTAGAAATGAACTATAGAAACAGATTGATTTAATAACAAATAAAAAAAAACTATTTTCAATTAAATACATGTGATGTACCAAAGAAAAATAATAATAATACTTAAAATAAATTAAAGCTTTTATGACGATATTAATTTTGAAATATGAAAGACATTTTATACCAATTATCAAAGTCTATTTGTGTATGTATTTCAAAGAGGCCAAAAATGTATATTACTATTTATGAATTATCTGTAAGACATATATTGCATAAATGTAATTTGTTACTGTACAGTGTGAAATTCCTATATGTGCTGTAATATATAGTGTACTCTATAAGACTGTCGCTACAAACACAGTACATAATACGCCTACATGATGGAACATAATGATGTGCAATTGTTCTACGACAACGATATAATTTTCATAGAGCTTGAAAGCAATGCACAAAATTCAAATGAATAAATTACAGTGAATTCAGCAAGTGTATGTTTTTCAGTTCAACATTTATTTATTGTTTCATATTTTATTAAACGTTCTATTTACATTTAAAGAATTGCATCTGACGACAGACTAATTTGTTTATAACTGTGCATGATTTTCAATCAGTGTCCAATAATTGAGTAAACATTGTCTAAACTTTATGTTTATATCATGTGTATACAAAGATATTTTTCGTTTATACCGAATTGTAAATCACCTAAACAATTGAATTATTTTAATATGCTACAAGTAGTGTACTTGAAATTATTAGTAAAAATTATGCAAATGAACAAAATATTGTAAATAATCCAGTTCATAAGATTTTTCATAAATTTAATTAACCAAACGAATTTATAATAGATAGGTACTGATGATAATAATAATTAATGTATAATTGTGTTGCTTCTCAATTAAAAAAAAATTATATGTATAATTGGGTTAATGTTCTCTCACACTGAATATTTTCGTAGATGAAACTATATCTGATGTATAACTTGCAATTCAATATTGCAAGGTCTCAACATGAATGGATATTTTTGGTTTATTGATGTAACTAGAAATCAAATATTTTCTTATTATCCATGCTTACTCTTTAATCAAAGCTTTTTCATGTACCTACCTATCAATGTTTGGATTTTTTTATATATTAAAAAAAAACAATAATTGTTTTATGTCTGAAATGTATTCATCATGAATTCAAACCAATTATATGCCGTGATATCATACAGTATTCTTATTTATTTTACTTTTACTTATTTTATTTATATACATACATTCTTCTTATTTTTTTTCATTACCTCATGTCTTATTTACTTTTTATAATTTTATCTTAATAAAAAATAAGTATATATAATATTCTATAACATTTATAATCATTTTCTATTTTGAAAAACTATTTTATTCAGTGTTTTGGAATTTGTTGGAAACTAAATGAGATAGAATAAGAATTGTTGTCTCACGCCAGTACTTAGGCAACTACATGTATTTTAAAGACAACCTAAATAATATTACAATTAAGTATTTGCAGTTTGTTGATATAAATATTAAAATTTAAAAGATAATCGTCTTACAATGGACTTTCTTATACGTATAGTCGAATTCACATATGAAGAACCTTTTTTTATAGTAGGTATATTTTCATTAAAGAGGAATATTAAAATTTAAAAATTTCAAGAAAATATAATTATTCATTACGCAATTATTATGACTACACGTTTTTTTTTTATTCTTCAAATAAACTAAATACCTAACAAAATATTTATATATAATCTTTCATTTTAGTTGTAACTATTTTTACTGTAAGTGCAGCTGTTTTGGAGATATTGTAGAAACCACAAAAATTACTAGAGTAAACATGC
>JADQWA010000486.1:0-11135 GCA_018344505.1 Nebria ingens riversi
ACATATGGCCGATGTTTTATAATTTCACGATGTATTGGAATGGTATATTCATATTTTATGACTTTTCATGTTGATTTTATTGGAATAGTGTTTAGATAAATGTGAAAAATGGTATACTTGTTTTATATCAGTTATTATATTATGCATTGGCCTGTGTATATCCTTCCATAGGTATTTTAATTTACGTGAGGCATGTGCCATAAATATTCAGCCAAATAGAATCCTTCGTCAGTCATAGAAAGAAATTTGTTATTTTAGAGTAAACTATACCTATATAAACCTTCTCAAAAATAATCTTACTTTAATCAAAGTGGTGTCTGTCTGCAAAGAAAAAATACACATGTTCCTTTCGAGAAAGTAGAATTGCTTTTCTTCCAAGTAAAAGAGCTAAGAATAGAGCGCATGCTAAATCCACAGCAATTTTTCATTTCTTTTTTAGTACGACAACGCGATGCGACGCGACATAAAGCTGCTCAGATTGCACTCGTCCACTGAATATCAGTGGCTAGAAATCACGAGATATGACAAGGCAAGCCGAACTAAATTGTCTAGATGATGCGATCAGCAATCGGATCATTTACTTCGAAATTTAGAGAGAAACCCAGCACTTAGATACAAGTACACACAGAACAGAAATTTTCAAATAATAATACTTTTCAACTAGCTTTAACTAACTCTCTCGTTTATTAGTCGAATTTCGGCATAACATTTTATTTACGGATGTTCTAGAAATACAGCCGTCAAAAAGTAGCTAAAAGTAATATATTTGCCTGTGGAAAAGACTATTATGAGAGAAATCACACAGTACTAGATTTTTGTTTAGTTTTTGTTTCATGTAGGCACGTATAGATACCATAAAAGTTCATCTTACAATTTATCCTAGCATTTCGTTACAAAACTGATATATTATTATTCACTCGATAAATTTTAAACAAATAGTGAATTATTTACAAACTTTGCAAATTTAACTAAATGCTATTTAAAATAAATAAATATGTTTTAAAGCTGTTTGATGTACCATTTGAATATCCTTGATACATCATCGCAGTAGTGGCTTTTGTACGCAGCGCAGACATAAAAAATGCCAACTAAGTTAAAAGTTCTTTAGGCCCGAACAACCGAAGCAGATCCTCAGATGCTCGAGAGCAAAAACTTTTTTTTACTGCTGTCTTACTTTTGTCGATTGGACCATTTATTGTCGCTTTAAATATTTTATTTTCATGTTATGTTTCTACCTATGGAGCACTTAAGAATTGAATGTACGAGCAGCAATTTATTTGTGTATTCTAGTGTTGCCTATTTCAGATGCTGACAAAATTTACCCATTTAGCGCCAATCTAAAAAACATCAGATAACTAAATAGCACTGTAGATTTTATTTACTGACAGAACGATATATGTATATATATATATATATATATATATTATATATATATATATATATATATATAAATATATATAGGTTAAGTCCGGGACAGATACTACACCTTTTTTCAAAGTGTAATAATTCCCACCTGAATAACACTAGCAATTTATTTCTATATAGGATAGATGCAGTAGTGATTAAAGTTTACTATTAGGTATGACAAACAAGTTAATATTAAAAGAATTCAACAAAAAAGAGGCAAATGTGAAAATGTGCAAAATGCCATCTCTCCCGATGATGCCGGGTTAGATGACACAGTGTGTTAGGGTGAGATGACACTAAGATATTAATACATGTTTGAATAGAAGTTTATTTTATTTTGTACATACATACATACATACATAACTTAATGCCTATTTCCAACATGTGGGATGGCAGAAAACCCTTTACATTCACATCTTCACAATCTTTCGCCATTCAATTCTATCCTTACACACTTCTTTCGCTTCATTCAGATTCTTCATGCATGCTCTTTTATTTCGCTTACTCACAAGTTTCCTTTCGCGCAACTCATTCTCAATCATATTCCTCTACTTATTCCGAGGACGACCCCGAATTCTCACATCATTCATCTCGCCCACGTAAATATTTTTTGTTAATCTTTCATTCAACATTCTTTCAACATGACACCTTACCACCTCATTTGACTCTCACCTATTCTACGTACGACATTTTTGACTATATCGCACTGCTCGTACACCCACGTATTCTGTCCCTCTTAGATACACCACAAATACCTCTAAAAAAATTCATTTCCACAGCAGTCACACGCTTTTTATGCTTCGTTTGCCAAACCTAACATTCACTTCTATACATCAACGATGGCACAAGTACACCATTGTAAAATTTCTTGCAAACATACCTAAAAGAACTTAACAAATTATATCACATTTGTTTACATATTTATTTTTATTTAGCGCCATTTTTCCACACAGGTCACACAGCATTGTGTACATTGTGCATCTTTCATGCATTCAAAATTTACAAATTATGCATTGAATCTATCTTCGTCTTTTTACTTTCTTTTACGAAGTAATAAGTAAGTATTGTAATCACGAAAAAAAAGTTCGACATTTTAACGCAAATACACCTTTTGACCTTCTCTGAATCGAGTATGACTATTTTTGGAATGACGTCTGTGTGTGTGTGTGTGTCTGTGAGTCTGTATGCGCTCTACAGCCTACACCGTTGAAGATAAAATTATGACACTTTAAACTTAAGATTTGTATATGCCTGAGAGAAAAACCTCCTATTTTTGAAAAACATATTCATACGGAAGTGCATGTTTACTTAAGTCACTTTTTGCATATCTTCGGAAAGGCTGCACTTACAATAAAAATAGCTAGATTAAAATCGAAAGATACTAATGCTTTGAACAACTTTTGTTTGAAACATTCCTTCAAAAAGTGTACCAGTTACGAGAAAATTGCTATTATCCTATTTATATTGCCATAGTTACATAGGTATGGAAAATTATATATAATATATCGTATCTACTATGCAAGTCAACTGTTTTAAATATTCAAACATTTTGACATTTAACATTTATTGTCAGTGTCACAAATTAGTTTAGTGAAAAACCGTTACAAAGGTTGGTAAATAATTTAAAATATTATATATAAATACTTTCTCAGGTTTAAAGTTAATTTTAAAGCTAAAAAATGCCCGGCCATAATAGTTTTTAATAATATGTAATGAATAATGATATTTTCTTTATACTACTATAAAATCCAACATTTAAAATCTAAAATGCATATGTTTTCATTGGAAATCTGACAATAAACTAACTTTACGCTTTATTGGACAATGAATGAAAATATTTTCTTGAAATATAAACATTTTATATTTTTATTTATATACTATCAAATCTAAATATACTGACTACGTAAAAGAAAGTTTAGGGCCAATACATGGCCGATGTTGAGTTTTGGCATAATGATCCTACATCCTCTACATTCATTTTCATTGTTTTCAGAAGAATCTTCAATTTGAATGTTTTTCTGTTTGTTTTGAATGTCTTCTATAGCCATTTTAAAGTCATTCTCATACCATTGCCGACAATTGAAATAACTTTTGCGTTTGTAATTTGGCGGCATGTGTATTTGATCTAAACCCATAATTAATACTAATAAGAAAACTGTGTCGTCTGTGCCGGAAAATTTCGTGTCGTCTCTCCCGATTTATGGGTGAGATGACACGGTCTCAAATTTTGCGCTGGTGCAAATAGTGCGCATGTACTGCTGACAATCTACAAATCTAACCTATACTCATATGACAAAATAAAAATTTTGCTATAAAAACTATGGTAACCTAAGTTATTACCAGATATATGACATGCCCAAGAAACTTTCACACTATAAAAATAAAACAAATCATTATAACTTACCTATGAAACACTGTAATTACAAATTTTCATCAAATCGATTCACTTCCAGTTACACTCTATTACCTATATATCACGATAACAGCACAATCTAACAATTATTTTTTGAAAAATTAACACTGACGTCTATCCCGCCGTAGCATCTCTCCCGGACTTACCCTATATATATGTATATATATATATATATATATATAATATATATATATATATATATATATATACCTATATATATATATATATATATATATATATATATATATATATATATATATACATATATACTATATATATATATATATATATATATATATATATATATTTATATACTATATATATATATATATATATATATATATATATAAAAATATATATATATATATGTATATAGTTATCACCTTGACAATTATATTTATCTTAAATCATACGCAAGTAATGTCAAGGAATATCGAGGCTATATTTGAATGTTTATGGTAATATATTTTTAAATAAATGTATTCATATCACACGGCTTCAAAGCTTCGACTTTCCACAAATCAAGTATTCTGTTTGTTCGCGTTATTTGTATGTATGAGTTTGAATATGAGCTGAAGAATAAAGGCCTTTATCATATTTCTTTTATTAAATATTTAAGATGGTGACAGTTCAAGTAGAGTTGAAATGAAATAGATGCTGATATAAGTACAAGAGTAAGTAACGCAAAAGACAGAATTTGCTTCGGTACTCGTGAATAGTGATACAGAAAGAGGATCCCCTCAAAGATAAACGTAAATTGGAGAGGCGCATAAGGTGGGTAAGTATTTAATGAAATGGAAATGAGTTTTTGCGAATAACAAATACAATTCATTTAAAGTGCATATTTATTGCGAAACCGAAGAGATATACATTTCAATTCTAATAAGAGGTTGTCGTGGAAACGCTCATTATGGAAAGAAGTTCAGATACAGATAGCAAGTGGATGATCATACTTTATGAAAATAAATATCTCTTTGCTATTTATCTTTTTCTCATTTAGGTACTGTTAACCGTATACATTGATATATGGCGCTGTATTCGCTGCAATTTTGAAGCTTACCTTAATTTCCAATGGAAAGTTAAAAGAATATTTTTTCGAAGAATACTTTAATAATCTAGTGTTTCGACAATGGATATATAAAAGCTAATAAATCTTTGGATTGGCAATTATAATCGTCTAAAAATGTTTAGGTTTCATTCAATGTATACATAATAATTATATATAATATGTTAAATATTATACTAACCACAATTTATGTGAATCTCTTTGGTTTCCCAGTAAAAATTAAGTGATTACGAAAAGTAGCTCGGATGGGATTGTGTGATTCAATCGACGTCACAGATCGCAAAGATCGCTCCGATACTTTTGCGGTGTTTACAAACGCATCGGGGTTTTTTCCATTAAATATGGCGCATAGAAATATGAACAGAAACCAAAAAGTGACAATAATAGCACATACACAATTTTATTGATGACTCTTCGGATGCGGCAGATGAGGAAATTATATTTAAATTTTTGAATTACAAACGTACTAATCGGAAGCGGATCAGTATTAAAAACTATATCTAGGATGGGGTTACTAATATGCTCAAATTATTATCTGTTACAAAATAAAGAAAATTTGGGCACAAGCAAGAAAGTGTGAAATAAATACAAATATCTTTCAATTAGTCCATAAGAACTTGTCAATTTATACACAAAACATAAATACTCCATTCTATGTTAGCGCTTGACGCTTATTTGATATCAGCGCCAAATGTGATAGCAACCCTGCTCTTCAAACAGATCCAAAACAACTGTTTGGATTGCTCGGCCCGACTGATCGGATTTCCTATACGAAAGCGTTGAGATCTATCCGACGGCATTTACGAAAGTCTACAGACCAAACCGAGTAAGTTTTCGTAAACGCCTATTGATAGACATAGTGGATCTGATTAGTTAGATATAAAAATAACATTATCAATTTTCCTATAACTGGTACCACTTTTTGAAGAAAAATTTCAATCAAAAGTTGTGCGAAATACTAATTTCATTTTTTTGTGGGCAATCATATATTTACTGTTTTGTAGTTATTGCAGAAATGACAATAAGATTGTTGTTTAAAGATGTTCTTCCGATTTTAAGGTTCCTTAAGCTAAACACATACACTGACCCGACAACACACACAAACAATTATTCAAACACAGATACATTTAAATACAGATAGCCACACACACACACACACACTGACGTCATTTCCAAAATAGTCCGTATCGTTTCAGAGATTGTCTAAACACGTAGGTCCGTTCAAATCTCCATTTCAACATTTATCATGATTATAATACTTCCTTATATACGTTCGTATTAGAAAGTAAAAACACATACATACGTACACCAATCAATAACGTTTTATTTCAATCATATTTATTATATTTTTTTCCAAATTGATCTTTTACAAATATATATAATTTGCACCGCTAGCTATTAAAAGCAGTTGGTCTACGACAAAGGTAATTGTTAATTTCGATTAGGTTATGGGCGTAATTAATTTAAGAAACATCGGCAATGTGTGGCCCTAAACTTTCTTTTACGTAGTCAGTATATTTTGATTTGATAGTATACAAATTAAAATATAAAATGCTTAAATTTCAAGGTAATATTTTAGATTGAAAATGTTCTATTCAATAGTAGTATAAATAAAACATCGGCCATGTATTGCCCTTAACTTTCTTTTACGAAGTCAGTGTATTTTGATTTGATAGTATATAAATTAAAATATAAAATGTTTAAATTTAAAAGAAAATATTTTAATTCATTATGTCTAGTAAAATTGTGGTAAAGTTAGATTATTGTCAGATTTCTAAAAAAACATATGTATTTTAGATTTAAATGTTTGATTCTATAGTAATATACAGAAAATATAATTATTCATTACACATTATTAAAAATTATTATGGCCGGACATTTATATTTATATATAATATTTTAAATTATTTACTAACCTTTGTAACGCATTTTCACTAAACTTATTTGTAACACTGACAATAAAATTTAAATGTCAAAATATTTGAATATTTAAAACAATTGACATGCATAGTAGATGCGATTTATTATATATAATTTCCCATACCTACGTAACTATGGCAATATCAATAAGATAAGATCTTGTAACTGGTACTTTTTGAATACTAATATCTTTGAATGTTAATGTAACTATATTTATTGTAAGTACAGCCGTTTCGGAGATATTGCAGAAATTACAAAAAATGACTCAAGTAAACATGCATTTCCGGTTTGAATATGCTTTTCAAAAATAGGAGGTTTTCCTCCCAGGCATATACAAATCTTAAGTTTAAAGTTTTATAATTTTATCTTTAACGGTGTAGGCTGTAGAGCGCACACAGCCACACACACACACACACACACACACACACACACACCACACAGACGTCATTCCAAAAATAGTCAGACTCGATTCAGGGAAGGTCAAAAGGTGTATTTTCCGTAAAAATTTCGAGAATTTTTTTTTTCGTGATTACAATACTTACTTATACTTCGTAAAAGAAAGTAATTATTATGGCCGGGCATTTTTTAGTTTTCAATGAACCTTACGAAATATTTTCATATAATATTTATAATTATTTACTGACCTATGTAACGTTTTTTCAATAAACTTATTTGTGACAATAAGTGTAAAATGTCAAAATAAATTGAATATTTAAAACATTTGCAGCATAGTAGATGCGATTTATTATATATAATTTTTTCCATATCTATGTAACTAATAACTATGGCAATATAAATAAGACAAGGCAGAATTTCTATAGCAATTTTCTTGTAGCTGGTACACTTTTTGAAGAAATGTTTCAAACAAAAGTTTTTCAAAATATAAATATCTTTAACTTTAATTGTAACTATTTTACTGTCAGTGCAGCTGGTTTGAAGATATGCAACAAGGGATTCAAGTAAACATGCACTTCCGGTTTGAAAAATAGGAGGCTTTCTTCCCAGGCATAAACAAAACTTAAGATTAAAGTTTCATAATTTTATCATCAACAGTGTAGGCTCTATAGCGGTCACACACACACACGGACGTCATACCAAAAATAGTCAGTCTTGATTTAGGGAAGGTCAAAAGATGTTTTTCCGTTAAAATTTCGAGATTTTTCTTTCATGATTACAATACTTAGTTATTACTTCGCAAAAGAAAGTAAAAATAGCGTTTAGAATGAGAATAATAAACCAAATTCTGTATGCATAGCTTTAAACACGACTGCGATGGTATGCTTAGCATATTTTTCTTTAATTTATCTTTAGTCCGAGGTTGAGTTATTGAAACTACGTGGGCGAATTTCCTGACCGTCGTTGGCCTTTATTTGCAAATGCGGAGACCTGACATTTATCTAAAATGCAAGTTTTATGAGAGACGCGTCTGTACTTCCTCGAGTTACTAAGAATAAGTCATATTGGCTGGAGAAGTTTCTGAGCCTCCCTGCTAGCTATGATATTGCTTATAAGAGTGAAATCTGCAGCATCGCACATGACTGTTTTTAGTTCGGAGTACGTAATGCAGAAGAACTTAAGTGTTTGTCTGCATAATCTGTCTGCAACATTCTCTGATTGAAAAATGTCTTTAACAAAAAGTTCAAGTTTTATCGCCCTGATTTTAAAAATGTAAAATTGTTATACATTTGGTAACATGTTGGTTGCTCGCTCACTCGCAAGACCAACATTTTTTCACCTCTACACCTTTGAAGGTACCAAACTTATTTCAACCAAATTTGGCACACATAATAGGCGTTTACAAAAACTAGCTCGGAACGCTCGATGGACGTTCGTAAATGCAGTCAAATAGATCTTTTCGCGTTCGTAAAGTGAATCCGATCAGTCGACCCGAGCATTCTGAGCAGTTTTTTTTTTTAATCTGTTTGAAGAGGAGGGTTCGAGCAGTTGCTGTCACATTTGACGGTTATTTCAAATAAACGTCAAGCGTTAAACCCAAAAATAAAATGGAGACTTGAGACACAATGGAGTATTTATGTTCTCTGTATAAGTTGACAGGTTCTTATGAACAAATTGAAAGACTGTTTTCTTTATTTTACACTTTCAATAATTATGCAAGTGCTACTGCCGAAGTACCAGTATATTGCAATCTTATTTTTCTATAATGGTTTTATAATTTTCTGTTAAATTTCTTATCGGTACTTTTCAACTTCGTTCTATACTCAGCTTTTGTTTACTTATCTGTGTTCGTTGGTCAACATTTCTTATTACTACCTTAAAAAAGTTTTTGAAAGTAATGTGACCTATGATATCCTATTTAATGTTTGAAGGTCTGAGTAATTTTCAAACCAACATCCCACAACGTATGAGAAAATAAAACGAATTTTATGTTTAGGAATATGCACAAATATTCATGTGTGTGCATGAATATGAAATTGTGTGTCGCATGACTCGTTCAAGTTGCTAGTCGACACATTCGTACGCATTCCACACAAACGTACACATCTGCATAGTTATTGAGCCAAACAAGAATACTTTGTGAATACTGAATGACATACCGCCATCATCTTACATGTTCTGACGTCACGTACTAGTGGCAAGAAACAAAGTTTTACATCCCGAGAGGCGGGTACGTGGAGACACATGTCTCCAAAAACACTGAACACTGCATATTGCATAACTTGACCAATTCTGCTATTTTATTTTTAATTCGGTCCCTTAAATAGAGTTTCACTATGCAGTTACCAATTGTTTATTAATTTATTTATCAAAAGCTGTAAATATTATGAAATTCGTAAGTCACGGCACTGTCAACTTTAACAACTCATACATTTGCTAACAAAATAGATGTGTGTGTGTAAAAGGATCTTAGGTGTTCAACCCAAGAAACCTTTTAAAACTAGACAAATTTCGGGATACAGACTAAGTCCTAAATTTACATGTATTAACTTTAAATAATAAAGCAAAAATATTCATAACTTTAAAATCAAATGCTGTTAGTGCGCTTGTATTATGATGGTCTGTGGACTTTGAGAGTATATTAAGCCATACAACCAGTAGCCAGGATCGTATTTGTGGGGCAAGCCTATGAAAATGTAGATGTATGTTTGGTGTCCTATGTTAAAGAACATCTTTTTTACCTTGCAAGAGGTGACAGTATGTTCCTGTTAGTGAGAATCTCGTTTATAGTTGTAAGAAAAGCGTTAGATATTCGTTATCAAAGTGTTTAGACCTCTATCTCTCACCAAATAATAAAACTCAGATATTTTTCATTTGAAAGTCAAATACAAGCATTTTTTAGATATTTGAATTTTTAACCTTCTTATACGAAGGAATACGTAAATATTGTATTCATGAAAAAAAATAGATCTCGAGTTACTAATGTATATATATATACGAGGGTGGTCTGAAAAGTTTCCGACCTAAACATGAAGATAGCAGCACTCGTAAATAAAAGCTAGGGAATTTCGTTGTTCATCTATTGAAAGTTACTCACCAAAGTTTCAGCTATTTTGGACGCGCAGTGTTTATGTAACAGTCGTTTGAGTGAGTTATGTGAGTGTTTTTATGAAAATAGACAAAATCGAGTATCAAGCTGTCATCAAATATTTGTTTTTGAAAGGCAATACACCTACGCAAAACAAAGATGAGTTGGATTCTGTGTATGGGGCTCTGCACCATCATTTACCACAGTATATATATATATAAATATTATATATATATATATATATATAAATATATATAATATATATATATATATATATATATATATATATATAGTAAAGGGGTATTCTTTACCCTGGCTACTCGCACGCTTTCGGGATTCGGTTTGTTCGGGCACCAATACGGGGGAAAGAGGAACTTTAGGAAGCTAGCAAGGAAAAAGGTGGGAAACAAAAGACGGTACGTGCGAGTCCCTGATAACTTGGTGGAGGTTTGATGCCCAGGGTTGTCAGCGTGTTGATTAACGGTAACGATTTAATTGAAACACTAAATATATCTCTCTCAATAAGTGTACAATAAAATTATAGTAAACAAAAAAAATTTCTTATGGTCAACGCTAACCTCTTCATGTATACTAGGGCTGACGGACTGCGTTGGCTACGGATGCGACGCGGCGGCTGCAATGGACAGATGCGGCGTGTTAGGTGACGGCGGTTGTGGATCGCGCTTACGCGCTGCGGAGATAGCGGTGGCTGTCGCTTAGGCACCTGCAGAAGAGCTAAAGCAAAAATTACATTCGGCGGTAATGCCTGCAGGACAACTGGCGGTCTACTAAGCTATAACCTTCAGCGGAAACGCCTGCGTGTACTATGATGATGGTACCAAGAG
>JADQWA010000489.1:0-5000 GCA_018344505.1 Nebria ingens riversi
AAGTTGATAGGGTAAGAGCGTTGTGTTGCTCGTTTGTTTCACACAACTGAAAATACAAATAAAGAAAAAGCGTATCTATTCTGTATAAGAATTCATACACATTTTTAATCCTATTTAAATAAAATTACCGCTGTGCGCTCACTCACTAGGAGGTGGCCCCAGGACATGACAAAACACAGTACTGGTGTGTGTCTGTGGGTTTATTTTATACTTATTATTAATTTGAAACTCAAATAAAATTGTAATGGGTTCTAAGTATACAAAAATAGATAAATCGAATCATTTTATTATCACATTTTATTTTAAACAGTCTTTGTTTATATATTATAAATTTAAACAAAAACTAGAAATGTTTAAGGTGTATCATATCGCTAAACAGGTACAAAAAATATTAATAATAAGCCCTCAAGAGTGCAACTATCAAATAATTCCGTCGAGAACATCGAATTTTTGATTTAGTGATGGGCGCGTCGGCAATGCAACAATTGTCGACAACATACGAATGACTTACCTAGTTTGATCTTGTATTACAATTATGTCTTTTACATGAGATGTATGCTTGTATATTTTGGAAATTAATTCGGGTTCGTTCAGAGCTAAAAATAGAGTACATGTCGTACTCTATTAAGTGATCGGAACGTTCTAAACTTTATCAACGATCCATATTTGTAAATATTGGACTCTAGCAATTATTTATTTAACAGTTTAATAAATCAAATTTAATTAAAAATAAATAATTTCGATCAGTTAGGTTAACTATAAATAAAACAAACGTGTTAATAAATAGAAAATTTATATTTTTAATGCGGAGGAAACGAAATTCTATCACATTTTTATTCTTGCGACTATACAATTATTGCAAATGATATTATTTATACAAATGTTCAATTATATGTTAAAATTGTTTATTAAAAAAACAACAATCGTTAAGAATTTTGATTAGATGTAAAACAGGATACATTTTAATCATATTTGGACAAGACGTTATACTTATTAGTAACATTTGTTGATATTGTCGACGCGCGACAATCAATCGTCCATCACTACATTTAAGGTGAGAACTAAACAAAATATTTTGGCGATAATTATTTAAATATATTTTATATTTAAAATAATTACATCAAATTCGATGTGTTAGTTTATGATGCAAACAATTTTACGATATAATTAGTACAAATAGAGATATACGATGAAAATGTACTAAATTAAATATGAGAAAACTCGAATTTATTTCACAATTTTATATTCTGGAATGATTTTAGCAAATAAAACATTTGGAATGAGTTATAGAGCAGCTATTCTCAACATTTTTATTAACGCGGACCACATTAAAAAAAAGGGGGCGTATGAGATATGTATATATGTAAATGATATGTAGGGTTTGGGTTATATACAAAGTTGACTACACGAAATTTGATTTTAAAGTCACTGATGGCACCATCAGTAGAAACATCAACATGTTTTTTTTTTCTTTTTAATATTTACAAATTACAAAACAATGATATCGTTTTGTTTCAAGATGGCCACACACTATTTTATATTTATTTACTTATTTATTAATATAATATAGATTAAACGAAATATTATTCCCTACATGAGTAACAAATAGTTTCTTTTTCACTCACACACATGACGTCTCTTTCGTTGGAACATAAATTAACAACAACAATGACAACAACACTGACGACAATTCGGATTGGACGGCACGCCGCATCATCGCAATTTAAACACAACTCTCCGGCAACCGATTTGCCATCAATCGCTCCTTAATCGCCATTCCATTCAACTCCAAGTCAGTGACTGCTGGGGTGCGACCCACCGTTGCGTTACCACTGGCAAGACGCAGATCTTTTGGACGCGAATCACGTGGATAAGTTCCAACCATTGCAACAGGATTAGCGTACTGATGAAACTAGATCAGAATCAGAACACACTTTGTGATTCTAATGAAATAAATATCGAGAAAAAAAAACGATTTTTATTTATTCGTTCTAATCTTTTTTTTCTCCCGATTATATTAGATAGGTATTGTTAAAAGAATCACAAAAACAACGTCTAAGAGAGCAAATTGACACACGCAACAATGTGATTAAAATAAATAACAATTATCGAAATTCGTTTTCTAAATAAGTAGAACAATTAATCAAAAATCTAGATGTTTTAAATTAAATTTAAACGTTCAATGCAATCAAAAATGGAGAACATTATATATATATATATATATATATATATATATATATATATATATATATATATATATATATATATATATATTATATATATTTATATATATATATATATATATATATATATATATATATATATATATATATATATATATATATATATATATATATATATATATATATATATATATATATATATATATATATATATAAGTCGTAGACAGAGCAAATTATCTCAAAATATATAAATATATTAATGTTTAGTAAAGTAATAAATAGAATACCATGGGTTCCATAACTGGTGCAGGTCCTGGACTGATCCAATGCGCTGTTTTACTATACTTTCCCGGACTGCTTAAATCATCTGCAGGTGGCGCCGCGGCTTGAGGACCGTTGATTCCAGGCCGTATAGCCTCTGCATCTGGTGAACCTAATGAATCTTACAGTTACAAAACTGAAGCAGTACAAATGCCTTCACAGCAACTGACCATATTTCGCTGGTATCACGTCCGGATCTTGTTCGTCGGAGTCGCGGGGTGAGACGCTCCGAAGCAGCGGTTTCGATGTGACATTTTGCGGCTCCGGCACGGTCTTCTGTTCATTGACAACCATGCCGTTTTGGTTGCGTCGAATTCGGACCGCAACCAGGAGCACGATAATGATAAGCGTGAACACGGCACCGATCACGACGCCCAACAGTGGCGAGATTGGCAGCTCGCCATCAGATGCTAGAAAAAATGTCCAACCAAAATAGTTTGGCGTGTATGGAGGGTTTAATGATAATGGACTGGAGAAAGGATTCCATTATGGTTATCGGGAATGACATGGGATGAAAAGGATAATAGTTCTATACTAGGTTAACGAGGGTACTAACGCAGAGGCGGAATCTACTTAAAATAAATTTAAAAAAAAGCGTAAACGATTTGAAAAATGTTAACCATCATTAATTAATTAAGCTCTATAAGTTATACTGAAATACAAACATATCTGAAGTGTTAATACAATAATATATCTTAGGTGTTATTTACTATGTTTTCAATAACATTAAATAACGAATTATAATTTTATCAAACATAGAAATGAACGAATGGTCTGTACTGTGTATGTATGTATGTGTGTGTATAGAAATGTAGAATTGGGCAAATTAATTTGAAATGATGGCGGTACGACCGTAGCAATAGAACAAAAGAGGTGCCAGTCATAAATTATCCCTTTACCGTTCTGTGTGTAGCTATTTCAGTGTGCATGTGTGTGTATGTATGTATGTGTGTACTGTTTAACAATAACTAAAACAGAATGATTTGTCTTTGACCGGGCAACGCACATAATTCAACACACAATGTCATAACTTATTTTTATTTCCCCAAACGAATTAAAATTGGAGTCTCTGTTTAACCTGTCAAGCCTAACTGTAGTTTTTAAATTATTATATTATAGGAGCGCTACGAAAGCGCGTTTCTTTTTTCTCCTCTTTAATTCGCCGTACATACAATACAAAGAGCGTGAGTAATCGAGCATGTATATGTATATTTTATTTTGCGAGTGAGAATAAAATAAATTAACGCGTTGAGCATTGAATAGGCTGTGGTGTGAAGTGGCATGGGCCGACCCTGTAGTAAACCGTGTGTGAGTACTTCCGGTAAGTTAGTTGGCCCAATTTACGGGTATCATCAGTCGAATGGACAGAAGATGGCGCGAACCGATAATCGGCGAGTAAATCGACACTTTCCTGATATAGTTGGAAGGCGTTTGTGCAACACTCAGATTGCTTTCGGTATAATTGGAAAACGTGCAGTGCCTCTCTAGTATTTTCCGTTCAACAGAAAGCACTGTGACCAATCACATTAACGAATAATACAATTTCGCATACACGGAGTACGTTTTCGACGAAAATCATGACGAAAGATTCGGCATCTACTTTAATTAAATGTGTGTGATTTTAGTTAAATATGTATGTGATTACGTATTGGAAAGAACGATACCTATATACTCGTATATAGAAATACAATTTGAATGTGTTTAAAATTCAATACTGGCGATAAGCCGCCAATCCAATTTCGCTAATCTAAGCCATGAACACTCTGCGGTTCGGGCACACCCTTATATTAAGTTGTAATCAGGCAATCGTGGCAAATAGTTGCCATTCCGGGAAAAATATTACCACTTATCCGCCCGATCACAATACGAACTGTCTGCAAAGCGACAAAAATACGACCTAAACCTAATTCCGTCATCAATTACACAAATTAAAATGGCTAATAACACACATTTTCACTCACTACGCTATTGTTGCCATTCTATTCATTCTTTTAAACAATCTAACACATCTATATATGTATATGCTAACTCTTACAATTACAATATATAACCGGACAGACGATGATACACACACGTGAAACTCATTTTACATCTCTGTAATAATGCTCCAATTCTGAGCAAATCTATAACTCTGTAAGCGGAATTTATAAAAAACCTGTAATTCTATAATGAATACATGTTTACCTAAAAATAATTCATTGTTAAAGACAAGAATTATATATATATATATATATATATATATATATATATATATATATATATATATATATATATATAAATAGAGGTAAACACAATAATATAATGATAAATATATGATCGTTTAATACTGAGATGCATAATATAAGATGAATTTACTTATAGATGAGTGAAGTAATCTATATATAGGTATTGTGTGTGAATTCATAAGAAACATATTTAAACGTGATGACGTCATAAATTATATAGTGTGAAATAGATCGACAGATGGACATATTTTATACATGATTAAAAATGTAT
>JADQWA010000489.1:10000-17500 GCA_018344505.1 Nebria ingens riversi
AATGAAATTAACTTGGATTTATCTGGTAGGACACGAAGACGGTATACAGTCTCCAGGGACTCTTTATTGTTAACGTAAAAACTGCAACAGTCACGTGACCGATAAACTTCCGGTCTGATTGGTTACCGGAAGTATAGCGAACGAGAAACAGGCGGAAGTGAGCGAACAAGGTGCGGACAAATGTAAAGAGGCCCTGCGCCACCAGAGACGGTTTATTCGTGATTCAACTTATGCTGCTATTCTATACAACTCTATAAACAATTCAAGCTCTAACACTAACTAAAGGCCTGACCTTCGCTACAGAAAGTACACATGTATTTTGTTTCCCAATAAATACCAACTATTATTCGCTCGTTTAATTAAATAAACAACCCCTACACCGATATAATTACTATAAATTTAATAACTACAACATTAAATTAAATAAATGATTATTGCGTAAATATTAAATTTAGTCAATGATTAATTATTTAACTGTATAGGTTTATATTTATTTAATAACATAATTCTGTATTGCACCGGCCCTGCAACCTAATCATGTTGGCCAGATGCTTTTGATACTTTTTATTGTCTTTTTTAACGAGAATTCTTCCGGGGTAGAAAGGCTGGCGACTAACCCCGTTTTTGGTCTAATCTTCCGGTCGTCGTGGACGTCGTCTGTGGTGGTAAGACAACCATGTCCAAGATATTTAAAGATTATCCGTATTTTCTTTTTATAGTCCGGACGTATGTTCAAAATCGATATTTTTACTCTGTTAACAGTCGATTTAACTGTATCACAGATTGCAACGTTGCGATTATTATTTCGTGCGCAGAAATCATTAGTTTCGCTGAGTAAATATGTTAGGATGACATTCGCGAAAACGGATCACGATTAATAACTAAATAGCTATTAGTAAAATATAATTCTATTTCGAATACTTAAGCTCTTTGTCAGTTTAGGATCTTTAATAACGTTTGTATATATGTGAAAGAATAAAATAAAAAGCATTAAATGAACCGAATAAACGGCTTGAAAACAATTAATATTTGTTAATAAACCGAGTTAAATGTCGAAATAAAATGAAATTATAACCGTATAAATAATAATTAAACAAGTATTAAGTACTTTAGAAAAGGATAAAACATTGACCGTAATTGTCCATCCGTACGTACGTTGGTTGGTTCGTTGGTTGGCCGTATATCCGTTATTCATACACCCGCAAATTATTTTAATTAATTTATTTATCTTGAAAATATAAACGGCCCGTTTGCGCTGTCTCTGGACGCTAATAAAATACATAATTCTTCTCCAGAACATGCATGCATCCAATGTTCATTCCGCATCCCCGAAACGTGCTTATATTTCTAAAAAAAAAAAAAAAACTAGATTATAATTCCTAGAATTGAAACTTTAAAAGTATCCGTTGTGCCTTTATCACCAGTAAGTGAATATTTTTAAATACTCTGGATACTTCAAGTTATCTGGGAGTAAAATGTGGTTTATGACTTCAAATCTAAGTGATTCGGAATAGACTATACATATATAGCAACCATTGCAATGGAGGTGTTATAAAGTTATACATGCACAAACGAGTGCGACTTTGAAATAATTTAAAATGGTACAACAGTGGTAATAAATAAAAGTGTGGCGAGAGGGGGACGGGGGGCCAAAGTAGAGTGCAGTATATAAATTTCGTTCGATTGTTATAAGATTGGATGAAGTGCAGTGTAAACCTATCAAGCTGTACATACATACGTACGTACGTACCAAAGCTGGGCGTCATCACCACGAAAGGGGCGCTTTTCGTGGTCGATGCGTTCTTATGTTCACTGGCACAGTTCATTAGGTTTCTCATCTCGCTGCTTTATCAGTCTTTAGCCGTTGCTTATCTTCCGCTCTAGAGCACATCAGCCACCCGCTACCACCCACTATTGGCGGAGGGGATGACGGCCCCATAGCCAACTTCGATGCGATAATGATTTTTATTTGATTTCCGTTCAAAAGAATAATGGTCCATTAATTTTTTTCAACTGCGCGCCCTATTCTTAGCGTCTTTTTGCCAGCGGACAGATATAAATTTTAGAAGCGGTAATTTTTTTCGCACATTTCTTTATTTTCATCTCATTCTGCAAGAAGAACGCTGGAAATGGGTTCCGCAAAATGATAATATTATAGCGTGATCGTTTTTTTAAAAATAAAAATTCGTTTTAAATATTACGTTTATGATACTGTTTCTCAATTGGTTCTTTCACGTCTCATCTTACATACTGGTTTATTAAGAGCTTAAGTACTCGCTTTTCTAGTACCAATAACACTCTTACGTATCTCTGGTTGCATACACAATTTTTATAATGAAACATCTTGACGTATACATAATATATAAAGAGCTTACGTATTCGGTTATTAATCTAATTCTAATATGTGTATATCGTACATACAAGGAACTTGAGTATTCGATATAGTGTTTGTAAATTAAACTAGTGAATTGTTACTTTGGGGAGAAAACTTGATGATATATTTAGTTAGTATTTAATAATATATTACAATTTATTATTAGTTTTTTGTTGTTTATTTTAATATAAGAAGTTCAGGAGAAAATAAGTGCAGCTAATGGTTGTTATAAATAATATCCTTGATATAAATCAGTGGTGCATTTAATGTAGATGAGGTCGTACATAAGTACCAGCACGCTTAAATTATGCAAAGTACATTGACATAAATTTAAAATTCATTGGAAATCGTAAATCGGAACGCGAAAAAGGATTATAACGCTGTCTAGATTATTATAGAAGATTATTTATGTTTCCAAACGGAGAAGCTCGAGTTTATAATAAAAACACTGGTTTTTGTAAATACTTGAAAAGTAACTTGTTTTTAGTGCGAATAAATCGATTTTTGGTCCATAGAATATACCTAAAAAGTCTTCTTATCTATGTAAACATATACCTATATAGATATTATTATATCGCTTTCGAGAGAGGGTTGAAGAGGGTGTATGAGAAGAATGGTGAATGACGACGGAAGCAACACACACACACACAATCGTTTCTAACATCAATCAAGCAAAACATGACATATGCGAGCGAACGAAGGGTGTATGTGAAGAAAAGTGTTCCCAAACAGAGCAGCAGACGCCATTTTCTTACATCACGGTTTTGTTTACGTGGAGTGCACATGTCAAAATGTCAAATGTACCCCTACACACCACCTCCTGCCGCCTAGCAACACGTCAAGCGTTAGATCACGCCATTTCACAAAGTTTCAAAACAACCATTCGCCGATGCAATGGAATTTCTCATCATTATCTTACGATTAAATGCCTTACCATTACGACACACATGGACCAATTTAAATGATTTTTTTTTGCGAAAAATATGTAGATTAACTTGATTTATTAAGCACAGATAAATCAGGGAAAATTTGCGACTTACATCATGTAACCAAGTGAGCCGTCGCCATTGAGGATTTGCTCGAACATGACACTCAAAATAGACGTCATCACCCTCTTTGATGTCATCTGCGTTCAGTGTACTGCCGAGTTGCAGCGACACAATCGGTGGATCTGGAATATTTATACATATAGGTAGATACGTAGTTTGGAAATGAATAGACATAGAGACATTTTAGTTAAATAAACTTACAAACAACGTCGATCTTCCAAGTGGTTTCCAGGAATAGTCCGGTGACATTAGGGTTTTCTGCACGACACGTTATGGACTTACCATCATCTTCAGTGGTGGGGACGAAACTCAACTCAGATATCGTCACATTCTCATGAGTTTCTTCCTAAAATATATAAATATTTGTAGACAACACCTAGTAGTTTATATATATATATATATATATATATATATATATATATATATATATATATATATATATATATATATATATATAATATGACATTTGCATCTCTATAAAGGTTCTTGTCAATCCCCTTCCACCGTCTTGCAACGTAAAACAAAATGCTAAACAGATTTATAACTGCCAAATATCAAGCTCAATATTTATGGTGGCGCTATTACTGTCAAGGTATGTAGTTGTGTGTGTGTGTGCTGATCGGCAGATATAAATGGCTACGCATCGATAGGGAATAGGGTGGTGGGTGCTTATGTATGTATGTATTTATAATCAGATATATTCCGTGAAAGATTTAAGTGTCTATATGAAACATTACTGGTGATTTGTCATGTAAACGATGTATAGGTAGATGGAATACAATACATATCTATATTTATTTTTATGTTTAAACACGACATTAGTTATATAGGTACTACAGGGTGCCATTAGCAAACGGACTACCTTCGGAATGAGTTGCGTGATTAGTTTATGAAGTAAATATGCGTGTGGAAGGAGTTGTTTCTGATTTAATCGAAACTATTTGTGTGTGTTTGTATTTTGTGCACGTGTGTGTGTGTGTGTGTGTGTTTGGTTGAGTTCGTTTTAATTTTAGTATATGTTTGGGTGTTAGAACATACATGAAACACCTAATGATTATTTCATGTGACCGAAAGCATTCGGTAATCGATACCGGAACCGTTCTTATATTTATTAATCAGAAGCCCCTTTCGATACTCTCTAACCCGTTAGTGTGCAAGGAGCTACCATAGCACACTGGCCCTTTCACGAACGGGACTTGATCGAAAATAGCTCGTTGCATTATTTATTAGGAACCACCAATACGCCAGTTTTATTTTTCAACATTTGCTCTCTTCCTTACTCCTATAACCCACACCCCCCAAGTACATACATATGTGAGCGGGTGAAATGGGGGTATTACCTTAAAACGATCGGTGTACTATTTCCGGTTTAAAACTATTCGAAGTGTTTCGAAATTGGTATAACATTAATTTGCACGAAACATGTTTCTAAGTTACGATTTCAACAAATTCTACCTACATTATATAAATAAATTTAGAATACTCACCCTAGTTCGTTTTAACTGGCGCTTTCCTTTATACCAAGTAATAATGGCTGGAGGTCTAGAACCAGCTGATTCGCAAGTCACCTCGTACCTACGATCTGCCACAAGGGTACTTTGTGTCTTCAGAATACGTATAGTCAGGGGTTTTACTGTAACAAGCAAACAAATAAAAAACATTTACTATATTTCAAACAGATCGATTACTTAAGCTCTACATATATTTTCTACAGCTGTACAACTCTATACTTAACCAATTACTTAAGTTCTTAGCAATTTTCTATAAGTTAATATAAACATCGGCCATGTGTTGGCCCTAAACTTTCTTTTACGTAGTCAGTATATTTTGATTTGATAGTATATAAATTAAAATATAAAATGTTTCAATTTCAAGAAAATATTTTCATTTATTGTCCAATAAAATTGTAAAGTTAGTTTATTGTCAGATTTCCAAAGAAAACATATGTATTTTAGATTTTAAATGTTGGATTTTATAGTAGTATAAAGAAAATATCATTATTCATTACATATTATTAAAAATTATTATGACCGGGCATTTTTTAGTTTTCAAATTAACTTTAAACCAGAGAAAATATTTATATCTAATATTTTAAATTATTTACTAATCTTTGTAACGGTTTTTCACTAAACTTATTTGTGACACTGACAATAAATGTTAAATGTCAAAATATTTGAATATTTAAAACAGTTGACATGCATAGTATATACGATTTATTATATATAATTTTCCATATCTATTTAACTATGGCAATATAAATAGGATAATAGCAATTTTCTCGTAACTGGTACACTTTTTGAAGAAATGTTTCAAACAAAACTTGTTCAAATCATTAATATCTTTAACTTTAATTATAACTATTTTACCGTAAGTGCAGCCGTTTCGAAGATATGCAAAAAGTGTCTCAAGTAAACACGCACTTCCGGTTTGAATATGCTTTTCAAAAATAGGAGGTTTTCTTCTCAGGCATATACAAATCTTAAGTTTAAAGTTTCATAATTTTATCTTCAACAGTGTAGGCTGTAGAGCGCATACATACACACAGACACACACACACAGACTCGATTCAGGGAAGGTCAAAAATTGTATTTCCGTTTAAATTTAAAATTTTTTTTTCGTGCTTACTTCGTAAAAGAAAGTAAAAATATATTAGATTTACGATTCTAGAGTTATTATAAAATATGGTAGATCGATTACTTAAGTTCTACTATTCATTAAACACCTAACCACCTTCCTAAAATTCTTTATACATATCATAAATTATAGTTATGCTTAGACTTACGCAATAAAATATATAAAAACTTACAGTGCAAATCCAACATAACTGTAGCATCTTTAGGCTCTGTAAGTATGGTGTTGATGGCTTGACAGGTGAAGACACTGTCTAGGTCACGACGAGCGACCGCCGGCCACGTAAGTCTATTCTCGATGACGTCACCGGCGTTATGCTCATATTCTTCGTCCACCAGGACACCGTTGACCAACCAGCGCACTGTAGGTTCTGGGTGACCACCAACCGTTCGACATGTAAGAGTGACGTCATCGCCTTCTTCGTGGGGTCCAACCGAACCGTTCAGGTGGCGACCCCAACGATCCAAGATAGACGGTTGTTCCGGAGGAACTAAACGAAAATAAAGTTATTTAAGTAGAAATAAAGATATTGTTGGTTTACGTATTCAACCTGTTTCTAGTTTGATATACGTAAGTGTATTATATGTTATTTATTTATGTGGAAACCTGAGACGCTAAAAATGTAAATAGTTCTGATGTAGCGCTGGAATTTAATAAAAAAAACATCTGCAGTTTATTGCACTGTACTTTCTTATACGTATTAGACATATTTTGATTAGATTTTGTATTTTAATAACCTCTCTATCTAAACAAAATATACCCAATACGTATTAAGTCGTTAAATGAACGAAGAACCTAACAAAATATTTATATATAATATTTTTAATATTTTTACTAACCATTCAAACTCTTTTACACTAGAACTATATGTCATAAGTATAACTTCCCATACCTACGTAACTATGGCAACATAAATAAGACATTTAAAATTTTAAATAGTAATTTTCTTGTAATCTGTAGACTTTTTGAAGAAATGTTTTAAACAAAAGTTGTGCATAATATTAATATCTTTCATTTGATTACTAGTATATTTTCTGTAAGTAGAGCCGTTTTAGAGATATAGCAGAATTTTCAAAAAATGACTAGAGTAAACATGCATTTCCGGTTTGAATATTCTTTTCAAAAATAGTAGGTTTTCTTGCGAGCCATATAAAGTTTTAAGTTTAAAGTTTCATGATTATAGCATTGACCGTTTTGGCTGTAGAGCGTTCACACACACACACACACATTCTGAAAATAGTCAGACTCGGCTCAGGGAAGGTCAAAAACTGTATTTCCGTTAAAATATCGATTTTTGCTTTTTATATGCATTCGTATAAGAAAGTAATAATTATAAACTATTAAAATTCCTTTTTACTTTCTTATACGAATGTATATAAGGAAGTAAACATGAAAATAAATGCCTAATACGTATAAGAAAGTCCAGTACAATAGACTGCAGATGTT
>JADQWA010000491.1:0-14845 GCA_018344505.1 Nebria ingens riversi
TATATATATATATATATATATATATATATCGTTCAGTTTTAGTTACTAATGAAAATTTATAACTTTTCAACAGTTGGTGTTTCTTAAAATTACGGTAACATGAATATCACAAAACAGCGCACAACACGAACAATCAATTTTAAAACGAGAATATTCGTTACTGTATAATGCGAGCAGGTTGAAAGTTACAAACATGCATATTTGCATCTAGCACAATTTAAATATATCTTTATATGGCTTTGTCTTACGAATAAATTTTGATTTGCACTTTTTTATAATCATAATAATAGTAATAATAATCACACAAGATTTATCATCAAAGAAAAGGGGTGTTATATAATCCCGAGAACAAGACACGTAGTTCTTGTGCCTATGCCATAATCCGGCCTAGCTTACACAAACCAACCCGACACGCAAACGATATTTGAATATTTGCATTTAGTAGGTATACCTTGTAGGTGCCGAGATTCTCAACTACGCAGGGTAGACTCGCATCTCGGCCAAGCGCCACTGTCACATTTGGTATTGGTTCAGAAAATCTGGGATCGTCTGTCATAGCTATAACAAACAAATAAAACAAGATCAGATTAATAATTGAAAGAGAATGATGAATATATAAAAGCTAGAACATAAACCGGTGGTCGCTAAATATCTGTATATCTACTACTGTTTTTGATGAGCTTACAGAAATAAAACTCAGTGTACTGTACTAGTGCAGAGATATATAATATATACATACATACATACATATATAGAAGAAAGGGAGACGCTGAGCTCGATGTTCGAGTTCGTACGCGGAAACGCGGCTTCGCGAGTATTAGCATTCGCATTTGGAACATTTGTGTTTTACAAATCGTGCGCACACTAGCGCGTGAAACAGTTCGCGATGTACGGAGAGCCGCAACCATTTGAAAAACATTCAGTTTCCAGTTACATTTATAAAGATAATGAAGGGCGCATAACTAAGATTAATGATGTGAGACTTAAAATACAATCAATGTTATGAATTGTGCATGTTCCAGACGTTTTGGCACTTCGAAATAATCTCCCCGAATAATTTATGTGTGCAACGGAAACCACCACTACAATGCAGTGTTAACGCGACGCGGATTCGATGTTGCCCACATCCGATATTTAACTCTTTAAACATGAATTCTTCGACATTTTAAGGTAGTACAATGTCATAGGGCAAACATATTTACTCGTAAATCTTGCAAGCTTTAATCAAAATTCATATATCAGAGGAAAAATAATTGCAATTTTAAATATATGTGCTTGTAATCAATTTAGTAATTAGTAATTAACTGAAGTATCATACCGAGCGAACTTCACTTCCGTTTAATAATTTTTGCAACTTGAATGACATGACCTGATTGGATCTGTAAAAGAGGAATAGATTCCGGGTCAGAGAGATAGTAGACCCGTAGGGCCCTTGCAATTGAGCCCATTGTGTATCTCCACATTTCAGGGACCTCTAAAAGTTCTGTTACTTTAAAGAAATTCAATGCATATCGTAGGGTTCTTTGAACCATACATTTCTAGAAATTTCGAGATTTCGTTACCAAACCGACACGAGAGCTTGCATGAGCAGAGAAACATGTGACCAAAGTGACCTCTTGTTTTTGACTTCATCGTTTCAGTGAGGCGAGATCAAAACAAAACTCTCGACAGTTCTCGTTGTAAATGTATCACTAATTGTAGAACAATGGTAGAACACGAGTATCGACGTTAATAAAGGGTTAATAGTAATTGTGATTGTGTAGTTGTTGTTAGTCAAACATGAAACATAGATGTTGACAGTAATAACGATAGCCATGCATCACGCATAGTTTGCACACATAAATGAGCCGCGACAGTGAAACACGTTAAATGGCCACTTGAAACATAAAAGCCAAAATAACTAGCTTATGAAGGGGAAGGGGTCTTTTTCTTTTCTGATCGGTTCTTTCTGTCGACTAACGCATTCGCTCGTGCGTAAGTACGTTTGTCGTATTCGTATACGTATACAGTCGGTCGGTCGGTCGGGTCCTCAGCACGAAAGGAATCGATCTCGTAATCCTGCACCGCGGGCGCGGACTATATATGTACGTGCAGTAGCCGGCAAACTGTTCCCCATCCGGTGAATAAGGCTCGACGCTTTCAGAATAGAAGATGGGCGAAATGAAACTCTTAATCGGTTATACAAGAGACACAAAGAAAAGAAGAAACAACAATTGCAAATTGTAAACCAAACGTTGATTACGAAATTGGACGTCGTAAACTTCTGCAAAACACATTAAACTCGAGTAGATATTCTGGAAACTTTACGCTACCTACAATATTTATATTATCAATGGTTTAGCAAGCTGTTTAAAAATGAAGTGCACGACTCTTCCAGATTACAACTCTGCTCAAAACTTTGCGTATACGGTTCATTAATAATTAAATAGTTGCGCTTGTCTTCCAGAAGAAACGGTGCGTATAAACAGTGGAGGTGTCAGTGGGTCATGTCAATTATTTATTATGGTTCTGACGCTAATTTTTAAAAATACATTTGAAACTTCGTTATGAAATATTGAAATCCACTTGTGTATATAAGAAAATTCCTCTGATATAGCAAAAGTTTTACAGATATATTTTATTTGTGTGTTTTCTTTTATAAACAATTTATTCTAACATTAATTTACTTAAGTATACCTATTAACTGAACTTTAATATTTCCCCGACCTTCTTCGCGCTAAGTTTCTATCGTTTTCTAAATTTGACATCGAAACAATCTTTGTATTGGTAAGTTGTGTCTGATAAAGTAGACATTCGTATATGTGTTTAACACGCATCTCTTCAGATTATAGTGAGTGTTGTGCTTCAGTATACGAAATTTTCCGTTCATTGAAAAACGTCTCTCATTCGGGCGACACTCCAATTTTAATCTAGCTGGAAAGAGGAAATCCGACTGTCATGACGCGGCCGGATGCGTTTACCAGTGGCGGCTCACAAAAGCAGGGCGATACTGCATCGTCCTTCCTGCCCTCAAAATATCTTTCTCCTTTGTGATTATTTGAATAGGTATTTATCTGTTATTTATAAACAGACACCAAATGCATGCAGTACAAAATCTAGCTAAGTCAATATATAACATAATTGAGTAAAGTATACTTTTACACAAACTTACTCTCTTTTACGAGGAAGAGACTCTTATTTTAAGAAATCCTAAATTAAATGAATACATACTTAGAACTATAAAATCCAAAGAGCTAAAACTCGGTTGCGCTCGAGATATGTGACCAAAGAAAGATATGCAATCAAAAATTCTCAAAACCAGGCCATTTGTTTTAATTATAAAAAAATTAAAACGTATTAGCACTTTCCCCAATATGGTATAAAATAAGTAAGTTCTATATCCATTATTATTTAGTAACTATGGATGATATGAAACATAAATGGTCTAGGATTGGTCGCACAAAGAGGAGACACTATTTCATTTAATTTTGAATACTTTTCATGTAATTTAGGAAAATAGGAAACATTCTTAACCATCAAATTTCTAACTAAATATACAAAGGGGCAAACACAGTATACAATTTTATTATGTAAAAAGGAGCAGGTGATTTCCTTCTGTAAGTATATAATATTTGTAACTAAATTCAACCCTTGTCTAATGTTTTGAAACTGTCACTTATACCGTTATGAGTCTTACCCATTCGCATATAAAGGGTTTGCTCATTCGAGTTTCAAATATTTGCGGTACGGGATATACGACGTCAATTATATACATATTAAAGCGTGACAATCATTAGGTAATAGGATCGTAACGTCATCTTTGGTTGACGTTATACTTATGCAAATAAGTAAACAGTGATATATGTACATACATACATACATATTAATTTTGAACCCATGTCATATGTTATTTTTAATAAATTAAATAATAATTCTACAGTATTAAAAGTTAGGTGATTTTAATGCAATCACATGTGTATAAAGAAAACCCACTAGTTTTGTATCAATAGATAAATATGAATGATGTACATTTGATAACTTGAGTGGCTTCCTACGTAATTGGTATAAATGTATGATTGATACAATGTTACATATAAAATTTAAAAATATAGTGTATTATGGTGGATTCCCATATAAAAGACGATACATACTTATCGGTAAAGTGCCGTGCTGATTCGCGTCGAGTTTTATAGTTCACGTGTATCTGTATACTTCTATTTGAATAGAAGCGTACAGATCTATCAGAAGCTCCATGAAGCGAAACGCTGCTGAGTGGCAATTTAGTAGGTAATACCAACAAATAATAAATACTATAACTTGTTTTGTAACTTACTTGCTTACTTATATATATATATATATATATATATATATATATATATATATATATATATATATACATATATATAAATATATATATATATAAATATATATATATATATATATATATATATATATATATATATATATATATATATACAATATATATATATATATATATATATATATATATATATATATATATATATATATATATATATATATATATATATATATATATATATATATATATATATATATATATATATATATATATATACATATACATATATATATATATATATATATATATATATATATACATATTCGTTTTTTAGAGTCTGATAATTACATAAGTATACAGTCTGTTCAATTTAAATTGTGAATTGATGATTGTGGGTATTGTGTGTTTCGAGTATACCAAATTTGATTAAAATCGGTTGAGGACCTTCAAAGGTGACAAATTTGGTCTTACGAGCTAGCGAAGTTCAGCCAAGTATATGATTTATATAGGTATATTTTCAATTCCAAATATTTTTAGACAACTGAATGTATAAGTTCTTCGAAGAATGATCTAAAGATATATCAAATATCTACTCATTCAGTGTGCTTAAAAGTAGCCTACCTTAATCTAATTTCTACCTAATCAAAATCTTAGCTTAACGTTTATACTCATTATCGGCCAGTATAACACGGTATGATGTATTTTTTCGCGTTATAATATATATATATATATATATATATATATATATATAAAAGAAGCATTCAATATGTTGAGGTGTACATTATGTGCTTGATCTAAAGCAATTCAAAGAACGGGGATGATCGCGTCTAAATAAATGTCTTTTCGGTAGAAAATTGCTCCAAAATAAGAATGTTCATAGTCAACGAGCGATAAATAACAGAAAAGTAGAAAAAGAAAACGAAAAAAGTGGAAGAAAGACGGTACATATATTTTTTGTACGTGTGCGGGCGTTGTTTGTTGGTTTGTTTGTATGTATGTATGTATGTATGTAGGTGTACGTGAGTTTAAGTATGTGTGTGCGAAGGAGCGAACGTGAACTTATATGGGGAGATTTGGTAGGGTGGTAGGGTGTGATGCAGTGGCAATAGCTGATGTTGCGGTAGTGTATATACAGTGCCGGGCGGGCGGACGCTTTAGTGGCGAGGCGAGGTGACGGCGCGGCGCGGCGGCTAGGTGCCGGCGAGACAGTGCTTTATGGCTAGATCGCTCCACCTCTTCACTTTACACAAAATTGTTTGCATTCAACTCAACGGACGAAGAGCCAGGCTAGAGCCATAGCCAGGTCAGCGCCAGCGTCTCTAGCTGCGCGCGATCTGCTATGTGTGTGGATAAATGAGCCGGCTCCGGGTCCACCAGGCGGACCCCACGCACATAACTCTCCTCGAAGAAGGATGCTTGCTCACGCGCAACGCCGTCGAGTGCTAAACGCCAAGCCCGTGTGTATTTATTGTTTCCTGGGACGGACACCGCGCCGCGCCGCGCCGTGCGAACCTTGTCGCATCCGTCGCGTCGCCCCTTACGTTGATGATGCTGTTGCCATTCCTACTATTATCAGTGCTATTAAAACTGTTTTGACACGAAGTTTCGTCATTATTATATACTCACTAATGCATTACAATTACGACGCAATTACGTCATTATTATTTATGACAGAAACACATTAAGAAAACGGAACACAAGCAAATTTAACAAAAGTTTACGTAGCTTTAACACCTTCGATATTATGTGCTGCCGATAGCGGCATCGCATTGGCTATTACAGCTGATCTTGGATGAGTTTAAAGTTAAAATGAAATCATTTGTTTAATGAAATCAATCATCGATCACTTCTACAATTATCCGTAAATATAAAGCAAGTTTGATACCAAAGTAACATAGAAAAACTAAAATAGTAAATTTAAATTAAGACAAAAATAACATGCTTAAAAGTCTATGGCATATATTGCCACATATTGTGGAGCTTATTTCACTTCTTAATTATGTACATATGTATGATAGGTGTATAAGATTTGAAAGAATATTGTTGCGGCATAATAGCGAACAGTAGTTTTTGTTACCTCATTTACTAATTCTGATACTTACATACATACATACCTACTATGTTGGCCATAATGCTTGAGCGAACCGATTACGTGCTCAGAATATGTAAAACAAATTCGACTAATTGCATAGCGCTATGAATACTGTGACAGCATATCGTATACCAATGGATGTATCATTATAAAATTATAAAATGTATCACTTCATGATTAAATAGCATTTGGAACCTTTGAACTGCAATCCAATTTATATAAAAATAAGAAAACCGATTGTAGAGAATGCAATCTTTTTCCCTCCCAAATAAAGGTCTAATCGATAGATTTGAGGGTTGTGAAAGTGTGCACTGTTTATGTGCAAGCTTGAGACAGGGAAGCGTATGACGCAATAAAATCGAAATGGAACGGGGTCAGTGATTGCAACGCGAATAAAATTGGCCATAGCTCTTTCTTTTGATTCAGAGTGTTTGGAAGATGTATACCAGTAGAAACAGCAGCAGTGAGCACCATAGAAAATGTTATATTGTGAGAGACCATCATGAGATGGCCAGCAACTGAAACGGAACCATACGCGGCTCTCTCACAGATCAAGAGAGAGAACGTCGCTCCGCGTTGGGAATAAACAGGCTCCCCGTACAATTCCGATAATGGATGCGGGACGGTATATAGACTCGGAGGGACGCCAATGTTCGGAGGCATAACGGAGCCATTGGACATACGATGAATTCGCTAGACAACCTTTATATATAGGTATCTTTATTTTATCTACATTATATATATATATATATATATATATATATATATATATATATATATAATATATATATATATATATATTGTTGTTATTTATAAAAAGTTATATATGTGTATACATATATAAAAAAAGAAAATACACATTTGGATGACAAGGACGCTGATCGTTGAGCATCCATCAGACGGGTGTGGGATGTCACATTCAAGAAGTCGTCACCGCTTCCGGTTGCCAAAGTTCCTGAAAACAAACCCAAACCTCTTCGAGCGCAGTGCGACTCATTCGCGCGGAATAAATAGGCGATTTTGGAATTTTTTGTTACTTACGCATGAGAGACAGAACCATAAATTTTTTACTGCCGCTTGGGGAACCGTGACGTGCAAGCGGTAAACTTTTTTGTTGTATAAACATTTCAAAGCTAACACGGAACGCGCAGAGACCCATTGCAAAAGGAAAGTTCCCGTCTCGTTTCTAATTCCATCTCGGTTATCCAGCAGTTTAAGGTCGGAGCCGCGTAACGAGGAAGAGTGGAGCAAAACAGAACAGACTAGAACGAAATGAAACGAAACGAGACGAGACGAGACGAGACGGATGAGATGAGATGAGAGCAACGTGTTCTCTACAATTTCATCTGTATTGTTTGTATAGGTGTGTAGTGTAGATATACCGATGCTAGCCAATGCAATGTGTGTAGCGATGAAGACAACGACTATTCGGCTGTATGTATATATGTATATACATACATATACCTACAACAACTATATATGATCGCATTCGCCTGTTTCGTATCATGTTCTTGAAATTACAGAGACAACTACTAAGCGGCCATTAACTTAGTGCTATAAACGAAGACATCGCCAAAGATCATAAACAAGGATATTGAAAATAGCTGGGTGTAGGGTAGTGTAGATAGGTTAAGTTGCGAACATGGGTACGGTGAATTCAACAGGAACGCGCCACAACTTGGCTGCCTTACCTACAACGGTTTTTGTCGGAAGCAATATCCTGGCTTACCTGCAACCATCAATATCGAACGAAACTGATAATTAATGTACGAACGTGCATCGTGCTGGTGCGAGAAACTACGAGTTCGAGGCGGCAAGGATGAGAGACACAGCGGCACATTGGCTCGGTACGGTTCGGGTATTCAAACTGTGTCTCGGTACGGTTTGGTATGATGCGGCATGGGGCATGGCGAACATGGCGCGGTATGCCGGTACTGAAAAATGGTGTGATGTGATGCGATGCGATGCGACGCGATACAATACAATACTGAATACTGCATACTGCATACAGAACTACACTATGCGATACGCTTCGCTAATATTCATAGTGCATTTTACGCTTTTCTGGTCTCTGGTGGTTGGGAACGTACCACCACTACACTACCAATATTTTCATATTTTATGGATTATCAAAATTGAAGCTATATATTTATACTTAATTATTAATTTCGTCAACAATGTTGCTATTTTCTATTTGTGCAACAGATTGGCACATTACTCACATTTGAATATTCTTGTATTTATATATATATATATATATATATATATATATATATATATATATATATATATATATATATATATTTATATATATATATATATATATATATATATATATATATATATATAAATATATATATATATATGTGTGTGTGTGTAAATGCGCGTAAAAGCATAGATATATCTAGCAATTCATCTCGCCGCCATCGAAAATTCAGTTTGTCAACATTGTCAGAGTATACAAGCAAACGGTTAGATGAACAAACAAATACACACTCATGGACAAAAGAGCTAACGCACGAGCAGCCGACCAACTGGCCGACGAATGGACGGATAGGCAGACGAGGACAAGGAGGAAGAGGAGGAGGAGAACGAACGGATGAGTTTAGATTATGGGTGTCCGCTAGTGGACAGCGCCTGACGCTTACTCGTATATATTTGTGTTTTATGCAAAATACTTGACACAAAAACCGTGTACCGTACGCTGGTGGCTGCGTTCTCGTAACACCGTTGTCGGTGTCCATGTGCCCTCGATTCAATCCGGGCTTATTGTATGTATGTACACACATATATGCATACATACACCCTACATACACTTAAAGATAGCCCCAGCTAGACAAGTAGGTATAATAGCTATGGCACTTTCCAGTGCATGTATACCTATGTATATGACATATTATATAACGTATATCTAATGCCCGAAGTATTAAGGGCACAAACAGCGACCGTGCACAACTCAGATATTCGTATCACTTACACAGTAACGAGGAATTAATGGTCTTTTTGTGTCATAGATGCCATCACTTTTCTAAAGCACAACCGGTTGCGCGTGTTCTACAATGGGCCTGCTACTGATCTAGCCAAGGATTGGGACAAGCAAATCGTGCGCGTACTACCCATTAAATTCAGATATTTACACAGTACGTACATCTTTATTACGACTTTTAATTAATAAAATATACGAAGCACTAATTAAAACGAATCGATTGTAACGGCAAACACCTACGTTTGCATCAGCTGCTTTCGAGGGCTCGAATGATCGAACCGCGAACTAAACAAACTTGTACATCCAAATCGAAACGAGACCAACAAACGTGATACGGACCAGGATGGCCGCGATGAAGACAACATAGGCGGGAAACCATCCAATAATATATATATATATATATATATATATATATATATATATATATATATATATATATACATACATATATATACATATATATATATATATATATATATATATATATATATATATATATATATATATATATAACATATATATATATATATACATATATATATATATATATATATATATATATATATATATATATATATATAACATATATATACATATATATATATACATATATATACATATATATATATATATATAGATATATATATATATATATATATATATATATATATTATATATATACATACAATATACATACAATATATAGATGAGAGAGAAAGAGCAAAGGGGAGAATAGACGTCGGTATAAAACACGAAACACATAGAAGTCCCTGTGGGTCGAACGGTACGGGAATGGGATCGAGGTCTCTTATTGTGATTACGATCATAGCGCACGGGACGGAGCCCCGTTGTTTCAACTAGAGGAGCGAAACGAGAAGACAGATTTCGCCCTACTGCTGCAGCAAGTTTACCATGAAGTTTGATCAATGGGAAGATGGTAGTGACACCAATGGAACGTATTCTACCACCTAGCGCACCCTGATCCTTATATACTGTATGTAGGTACTATATATATAGTAGGTATACAAACCTCCCGGCAAAGGACAAAGCATCGACGACTTTCATGTCCGCTTCGTCTGTCAACCATGAAGTGAGGAATGAACAAACGAACAGAACCCCTTACTGCTCACTATTCTACTAGGTACTATATATCTAATAGCTCTTCTTGCCAATTAGTCCGCACTAACTGTATATACATACATACATAAATACATACACAGACACATATATACTAGTTACGTTTAGTGAACGCGTGAAAATGCAATTGAACGAGAGCCGCGGGTTTCGCGTCACGTCGTTCGCCACTTGGTCAACAATGCGCGTACATACAAATGCAATAATCATCATTCAACTAGGCTGCAATTTATTACACAAACAAAACTGCCGGGGTGTTACGCGTTTGAACCTCATTCTATCCAAATGAACCGATTAATTTATTGATTCGAGAGGGATTCTAATGCCGACGTGTCACGTTGAGAGTGGCTGCTGTGCTGCTGATGCTAAAGGGAAACCCCGATCACCTCTGCTACACCATACCATATCGCACCGCACCGCACCGCACCGCACCACACAACACCACTCCACACCGCACCCGCTTCTATACCGTTGACACTGCTACCGCCGTTACGCGTCGCGCTACGTATGATTTACGATCGGTCAAGTCTAATATCCCCTTGGGTCATGCGACCGGGCGCGTTTCTACTTCGCGTTCGCACGCGCGTCTCACGTCAAATGAAAGTGTATCCGGTGACATAAGAATAGGGATGGGGAGAAAGAAGAAAAGTATTGCACGTTACAACGTTACGAGACAAGCGATCACTCGCCGGACAAGAAAAAAGAGACAATGTCTTCAGAGCAACAACGAGAGAGAAACAACAGTGCGCACCTACGGGAACGGAATTACTTTCTAAGTGGATGATAAGAGGACTACAGATCTCAAACAAAAATGTAAGTTATATCACTTTCATTCAGTAATTCATATTCTTATTAACATTGGTCATATAGACATGATTATCTAGTATTTATTTAATTTCTCCGACATTTGTTTCTTCATGTACATACATACATAAGTATATACACCTGAATGTATGTAGATAGTTTGCAATAATTGTCCTTCCATTCTCCAAGTACATAGAACGTACAATTGAGCTAAAGAAAATTAGTCTAGGGAAGTGTAAAATGTAGAATATGCTAAATGCTATGAATACATCTCTTACATACATATCCTAAACAATAAAATTAAGAAAAGATCCCAAAGTAACTTACTTGATTAAATGAATTTTTGAAGTTACACTCACATTTTAAATAAATTATAAAAATAAAACAAAACTGTCGGCATCTATTCATGTTGCGATCAAAATAAGAACCTCTTGGAATTCGCGCGCCAATGTACTGAATCATTTACCAAGGAATATATTTAATTATTAACGCTCCAAGAATAAATGACAAATAATGCAACGAGTTGAAATTGATGGTCGTAATTCTAACCGGACCTTGTTCTGAGAGACATATTGTCGAGTAATATTCGTGTACCCAGGTCTCATTGCTGCAACATCATTGCCCCGGTTCACCCGGCGGACAACGTCTGACATTTATGTACGAACATTTAATGAAATTCGTTCTGATTTGCGGTTATCTCCTACTTTTAAAAGTACCCTGGTCGCTGAGCGCCGCCGTCATCTGTCTCCCGAAGCAAGACGTCATCCAGAGCACATTCCACTAAATTGGACTAATTTAGCAAATGCGTAAATACGCACAATTACATATATTATGTATGATTTTACAGAACTGTTCGAATGGTCTCGTGATACGAAACACATTTACGGTTTACTCTAACGCAACTTCAACTTACATATCTATTAGTAGATACCAAAGTTTTATATATATATATATATATATATATATATATATATATATATATATAAAAATTGATTAGTTTGGTGGTTACGAGAAAATAAGCAATCATTATGTGATTAGAATTTCTATTCAAGTTACCCATGTCATGTTTGTAGTCGTATATAAACCGTTTGATCGTGTGGGTTCAGTATCTCATTTTCTTTATCAGATCACGTATTACACATGTTTGTTGTGCTTTTATTGCATTTAGGTAAGTGTATTACTAGATATGTATGTATACATTTGTAAATGGAGAGAGAACTGTGGTAAAGGATAAACTTGATGCCGGTGGATGTCGAAAGTCGCGTACGTTCCCGTCACAAGTTTAATTGTGTCAGTTCGCGCGCACTGACTGAGAACAATCCGGTGCAATATTGATGCGGAACGTGCGGTGCTCGTCGGTTCCAGTTTTGTACCATACCATACCATACCATACCATACCGACTTCGGATGTAAGGTTGCTTCATTCGTTCGTTGTCGTCAGACGTCATGTACAAAACAGCTCCGGGTCGAGAGCTAGCGCCGAATGCTATTTTGCTTTCCACATACATTAGTCACGATCATTCGGCACCGGCAAACTTTTCTATTAAGCGCCCCGGGCTGCACAACAGCATTATACAAATTAAATTACATGCGCCCCGTTCTGACACAAACCCTTTGTTCATCTCGATGAACGATAGACGCTCAAAAATACCATCCATTAGCGTGATTACACGTGCACCAACACCAGGTACGAGAGACGTGCGAAAAGGTGACAGGTGACGCACACGAACAACGGAGACAAACGGCGCTTGCGCGAAAGATCAAACATCCACCAACACTCAATTCTCTTCTCATCTCATGTGTCACATTTGCTTGTAGCTATTATGACTTAAAAGTAGAATATGTTTTATATAGCAAATCCAAAGAAAAAAGGAAAAAGAAGCATCAATATACATGGATGATGAAGGCATTAGAGTGGAGAACAGATGTACAGATGTGCGAAACTCTGTTAAAACATATAGCAAAGTTAGTCAGCAGGATTTTCGCGTTACCAGCTTTTCTTCCAATACGACTGTGTATACCACTATAACGTAATATATAAAAGAAGTTGAAAAACTTCCAAAACAGCACCCATAAATTGTATCAAGTGTCGGAAAACTTCGGACATACGTTATTTTAATCGCAAAATTATTTCACAGGAATCGACTGCCGTTGTTCCTGTTCTGTTTTCGATTCAATTGTGAGAAACGTGTGTTCTTGTTTGGAACAGCCGCCAGATAAAGACGCAACGAGAACGAGGCCATAGAACGGTGAACGGTGAACGGCAACGAGCGCCGCGCTCGTTGCCAAAGGAGGGTGAATCATGAGCGACGACGAAGAAGTGGAGAAAAGTGGCTGGATCCTTCTTGTAAGGTAGTAAGTGATGCGCATAATAGTGAGAAGTGCAAGAAGAAAATTCGTACCACGTCACATATCATATCATATCACGAACAAAACTTCGACCCACACATCACGGTCGGCTTCTGGTTCTGTTTCGGGTTCGGATTCGGTTTCGGGTTCATATCCGGATCGTCTGCCCACAAGAATGCCGCAATGATAACTTGCTTCTCAACGGCAATCTTTAGAGAGAAAAGTCATCCGAGCGTAGATGCAGCAAATGAAAGTTTATGTTGAAACTCGTAACAACACGGGAAGTGGCTTGCGGTCGCGCTCGCAAGCGGCTCCTGAAAGGCAACGTTCTATGCCCGTTGTCGACATTAACCTGGCGGTTCCAGCAAATGAAATGGTCCCGCCAGAACAACGCGTCGAACATTAACGACGATCTACGGCTGCGTAAACACTATACACATACATACATACATACATACATACATATGTTCATATACTTACGTATAAGTATTTCCAAACCAGTGTATGTACAAGTTAAACAAACAAACAGAAATACCTGGAGAAAACGTGTAGGTAGGTAGGTAGGTAGGTATCATATTATAACGCTGGAATATCTATCTATGTATGATGATGCGCTAGTTTCCACAAACTCCTACTAGTTTGCTCACGCCAGATCACATGGCGGAAACGATGTCGACGGAGACGGAAATGCATCGCATTGACAACTAGAATGTGAACTAGGGGATACCTACATATATCTATATATAGATACCACGAATGCAACGACGCACATACGAGACTCACGGGATGAACGAGCGAGCAGAGCATAGTAGAGAAAAAGAAAAGAGAGGAAAGAAAGAAACCAACGAACAAACGAACGAGCAGATAAAAACAACGAGACGTAAACTTATCTACATCGATTTTTCAACAGACGCGAGTGGCAGGAAAAGCATTGCCTCAGACCTAACTAAAATGACTGTTCAAAAATTTACAAACCGCTACACGAAAACACGCATTTCTCCTTCTCAGCTCAGCTAACGGTTACGGCACAGACGCTACACTACCCGCCCATTCGATCTTCTACACGTCCTCACGGACCTCGTTCGCTTATTCTGCACCAGATGCTATCCATTTCTACCAACAAATAATGTTACTCTCTCTCACACACGCGCGCGCCATATTTATATTTATATTTATATAT
>JADQWA010000492.1:0-135000 GCA_018344505.1 Nebria ingens riversi
TTAGTTTAAAATGTATTTGTTTCATATACACACAAGCATGCATTCTGTGACCAGATGTAATAAATTACTGGCCCGTTTAGAAGCATTTATAAATATCTCCAGATACTTTACAAAGTACATCCACTTTTGTTTATCTTATGGGCAAAATGTTACTGGCGTCACGTATGCATTTAAGCGTGAAACAAAATAGATTTAAGGTAAATTGTTGATGTTAGCAGACATTTTTTTAAACATTAACACAAGTGACTCAGTCCTCGTTAAACATTTTTGGCAACGGTTATCTTCGAAACTTTATTTCATTCAAGAATAACGCACAGGTCTACATGTTTTATTTACAAAAATATTATGTTCTCGTGTTTGAAAAGAATTTCTTTATATTCATCATCGGATGCTCTTTAGACCTTCCAAACTTATAATGCAGAGTTATTTCATCATAACAACTAATCATTCGTCACAAGTCAAACGTTAATAGTACAAAGTGCCAAGCGCCAAGAAAAAAAGTTAAAGTTAAACTTCAAAATTCATCAAAAAGATCCTGATATTAGTTTTAGGTAATCAATTAGAAAACAATTATTATAAATTAGATAATCATCTAAATTCCATTTTTTTTTTAAATATATAGTTTTTTTAGTATAGATTTTATGATTGCAGATATATAGTGTTGATGCATTTTCTTTGGAATACTGAAATAGACCAAGATACTTTAAAGAGGAAATGTTCATCCTAATTAAACGGTAACATATGATAAATGGGATCAAAGTTGTTTTGATATCCGTGTTTTTATTTTTTCGTGTAGACAGTCGCCGCGCCGCGCTGTTCGGCGTGATTTTTAAAATTATCACACTGTTATTCATGAGCGAAAAATGTATATTGTGGACCTCGATACCTATATATATATCGCGCAGAGGTTCAATGTTCTTCGTAGACCGTGAAAATTTAAAAGCAAACGACACATTTGTGACATATATGTATGTATGTATGTATGTACGCATGTGCCACAATAAAATATCAACACGACCAAAAGTATTTTCGTCTATTATTTCGATGATCAAGGAGGCAAATGAAGTGGGCCAAGGAAATATTGCCGAATCGAGTCTGTGACTATTGGAATTTTCAATTTGTTATTTTTGTCAACCACTTTGAAATTTGAACATTATCGACGCCTTGGTGCGTCAAAAGATGGAATTTTGAAATGGTTCTCAATATTTTTTTGTTCATTTTTCGTAATATCTAGCACGAGTGATATTTCTGTCTCCACTTGAAAGAATTTTATGTTTTTGTTTGTGTTGTATGCATGAGACACCGTCCTGACACTTTTTATAATGAAATAACACTTTTACCATGGATTTTATCATTCAAAGTGACAGGTTTTCAACGATTCTTTTATATATACAAAAAAAAAACTATTTTGATGAATATTTCTTACATTATACAGTTCCTACTGTAGTAAAAAAATTATTCATCTTTTTGCAGTTTACAAACATATTCTATAAGAAATATGATTCTATATCGTATCACTCCATTATTTTTTAATTATAGTATATAATTTCAAATTCAGTTAAAATATTTTTTCTTAACCTACTACAACGTTGATAATGGCTATATTTATAAAAATAGAAATGTAAAAAAAGCGATATATAATTTATCTACATTATTTTAGTAACACCTGATTTATACCACTGCCTCCATTAGCTTGAATGAATTGAACCTAATTTCTGATTATTATTTGCTTTCTAAATTGATCGTATAATGTTCTTCAGAACATTTTCCACGAATTTCTTTCTACAAACAAATTCAAAAAATTTAATGATATGGGTCATGGAATATAGCAATCTTTTATATTTTGACTTGTTTTTTCGTAAATACAACGATAAAAGCATCCAATTAATGTTTCGATTTTCGAAACGGAAAATTTATAATGAAAAATAACATCCACGTGCTGAGACGTCACAAGTTTTTTTTTTTATTATAGTTCTATAAAAATTTATCCTGACACCATAGCCATCTCAAAATAATGTATCGGCGAACATTTGGGGCACTACTATATTTGTTTTCACTTAAATCAAGAAAACGTGTTTTGTATTTCGTTCTATAATGTAGTCGCACTTAAGAAACACATAAGAATAACAAAAGAGCTGAAAAAGAATTTGTAAACATAGGAAACATTCTGATCTTGTGATACTTGGAGTCTAACGTTTAGTTTTCAGACTATTTTGATAATATTTGGTAGAATGTTACAACAAGGCGTATGATTTTAATAACAAGTGAAGAATGTATTGTTTATTTTATGTTGTGGGTAATTTGCAGCCGGTTGTATGGTATTGTATATGCATATTTTCAGTTAATGGTAAATAGTATTGGCTATAAAATCTAAAAATAAATCACATGCTTTTGCTATTACTATTGCAATGGTTAGTTCAAAATACGAATCGTAAATTCATTAGTTTAAAAGTGAAATTTCATACATCCAAATGTATCATTTTCTTACACTACCATAGATAGATACCATTAAGATTCAATGCAGAGTACCACGTAGTTATGAAAACGTAAATTTTAGGAAAGTAAAGCTTTACAAATATTGGATATTTTGTCATGATTAGGAACTAGATTTGCCCCTTTTATGTGTATTGCGCGTTTGATTTGGTGGAATCAGATCCTAAACATATTATTTTGTAAGGAGAAGCTTTGTATGCGTGATGCATTGCCTAAATATCAAACTGCAGACAATTGTCTTGCTTCCTTGACGAAGTTTTGAAATAGTTAAAATTCTTTGCTGCAAGTGAAACGTGCGATATTCAAGTGTCGAGTGTCGCATATATGTGTGTGTTGACAGGTAAAAACCTCGGTTATTTTAAGGAGAACACACGATTTCGTTGTGTAACACGCGCAACAACCGAAATTTTGACGAATCTTTGCGGCGTTCGTTGTTGGCCGCCTGCCGAAATAAATAAGCGAAAGATTCGCATTTTTCTCACCGATGGGGGAACGGACACATTCCAAACTAATTGTTTTACGTGCGCTTTCGCCTCGTCTTCTATACTCCATTACTTCTTTAGAAGTATTATTGCTTTTTTTTAAGTTATCGATTTCGACAATCGTCCGTCGTATGATTCATTTACGGTAATTAATTACTGGGTGATTTCGTGCCTTTGAGCATTCTTCTAGTAAATTAGTTTATCCTACTTGAACATTACAAGTTTCCTGCTTTTTTGTCCCACTCAATCTCAATTTAGGTTAGACTTTTTATTATTTGTGGGTATATTGGCAAGCCAAAAACTAAACCATACCTGTCACAATATTCAATGCAGACATTAGGAAACCATTTAGAAGTTCCTCTTCCATCTCTAATGTATACATAATTACGCCTTCCAAAAATATTTGCGTATCTTTCAAAGATCCTTTTCTATATCTAATACAAACATATTTCAAACTATTTTGGAATGCTCTTTCGGAAATTTTTTATTCTTGATTCTTTGATAACGGATCATAGGTATTCTAAGAATAATTAGGGCCAAGTTTAGCAGAATAAAATTATTGATTAATTGAATAGAGAATTGCAGTTTTTAATTTGAAAAATGTTTACAAAGTAAATAAGCATGAAGTAAAAGGTTAAAGTTTAATATTAACTTTACTGAAACCGGGTCAAAAGGCCTTTAATTAGCCGTATGGAATTGGAATGCAATGAAATGTACATGCAACATAGTTTGGTATACATAGGCGTAGCATATTCTAAATTCCTCTGATGGATTCTCCAAATCTATATAATTTAAAAACAAAACAGAAACATTTGCAAATAGTTTATTGATTGTAACGATTTACATTCTTGAGGCTTGAGATAAAAAAGCTTATGAGCATCTATTGTGCAGGAATGCAACCCTATTTTGTAACTTGGTCTGCACGTTCATGTTTAGTACAATTAGTAGACCAGTAGACAAGAGTGTCCCATAGTCTCTGTAGGTGACTTAAACAAATGCTTAACATGTTTGTTATGACACACGGACAAGAGGAATGAAATAAAACCGCATTGAGCGAGCAGGATGTGTGTGTGAGCAGCTGATACACCGTCGCAAGAGAGATAGAAAGATTGGAATTCGACGTGAGTTTGCGCAGAACAACGGCATTCCCTCTTAAAATGCGCAGGTGAGCGCCGTCCATGACTCAAACTGGCGTCTATTCAAACATTCAGTATTCAGTCGACCAACGAACTATATACACACAACATTCAACCCCTTTCACAAAATTAACATCAAATCTATACCAAACACCGCACCCTTAAATTCTCCGAATTAAACCATAAGCACAATTAAACATTTATGTCAAAAATTTCGAGAAAACCTCAAAGAGAAGTGATTTCAAAAAGTTCGCGGATGTAAATTAAGCTGTTACTAATTTGTAATTGATAAAATAAATTACTCAAGAACTACAAGCTGTTTGAGTAACAGTTTGGCGTAAGGGTTGTTCCAGTTTATTGTTGTTTTGTTGAGAAACATGAAAGTACATGGTGATAATTTTGTGCAATTGCCTCAACTTGACGAATCCGAAACTAAAAATAAGAAAGATATTCAAGAGATTTTGAATGGGAATGTTCCTGAAGACACTCTGAAACGGTAAGTGTTAACAGAGGCATCACTCTCCAAGTAAAAGCTTACAATGAATAGTAGAACCGGAAGTGAATGGACACACCTTTATTTAATGCTAAGACATTACTATTTACACAAGCTAAAATATATCAAGTTTTGTTTTTTGAACATCATTATCAAATTACAATAACTTGATCTTGAAAATAATATATATAAGCGGATATATAATATAAGCGGAATGTAATATAATTTAAAAAAATAAGCGCGTTTAAAAATGAATAGTTAACAGTTATATTTGAGTTAATTAGAATAGAGAATAATACTGTCCTAGACCCACACATTTCCTCCGGAATCTCATTCATCTGACTGTATTACGCATTCTATTTATATATAAGATCTAAGATCGCTTAAGCAGCACTAGTGTAAACATATAGAAACGTTGTTTCGTTTATTTTTTCTTTGCACTTTTGTTTTTATATCGACCTTGTGTGAATCATTTGCAATAAGTAACGCTACGACTTTCGAACTCAAAATTTGTGACAAATAAACGTAAGATATATTGTTTCCGGCAAACTTGAACCATTTACTTTATCAAGCTACAGATATTTGAAAATAATATAATTTATATTCGCTCATATAATCTCTTAGAAGCAGTACTTTGATCATTTTGTTTGCATTATAAATTTGTTTAACGAGCTGTAAAATGTAACCCAAATGTTTAAAACTGTGGTTTATTATGCCATTCTAATTCGAAATGGCACTTATGTCATCTATGATGCATGATAACTTAATTTAATTTATGCCATGATTTTACGATTAAGTAAATCTGTTGATAGTTATTTTAAATATAGAAATATAGTATAAATATGAAAAAAATTATAAATAATAAATAGAATCTCAGTTATCTTATAGTAATTATTTTTGTTTTTAATATAAATAAAAACATAAATTAATTAATAATAATTCAATATATCACAAAAATTAAATAATCATTTTTCAATCTGGGTAAGATGATTAAGAAAATATTTCCGTCTTCCAGATGCACGAACCAAGCGACAAGTATATTGACCGGCGTAGCTGAGCTCACCGATTCCCTGTTCCTGTGTTCTGCCGTAGCGATAAGGTCGGCGAAGCTAGCAAATCTAGGCGTAACATGTGTCGTAAATGCAGCTGCCGAATTGCCAGACACTCCCTTACCGAACGATAGCATTGTGTATTTCAAGGTTGGCGTATTGGATAGAATCAACTCGGATCTTCTGGAGCATTTCGATACTGTATCTGATTTGATACAAGAGGTAATTGGCTTTTCCGTTTGCATTATTTCTATGATTTGAGAAGTTATTTGTTTCGGTGTATTTTTGATCTTGCCTGTACATTAATTGGAATGCAGAATGCAATTACTGGTGTGTGTTATTACGCTGATTAAAATTGGCCATTCAACTGACTATTTATATATATATATATATATATATATATATATATATATATATATATATATATATATATATATATATATATATATATATATATATATGTATAAAACATGCACATGGTTCAACCAAAATACTCGGCTGACATCATTCTGGCGGATATAAATCATAACATGTTACCTTTGCACTCTTCTGTTGATTTGTGTTTGGTTTACTGATGATATTCATTAATAAACAACACACATGAGGGCCTGCCAGCTTCATGGACTAAATATAAACGCGAAACACAACCAAAATAAAAAAGCTGCACGCGCTATTATTTCGAAAACAGAATGATGCATGCATGGTGTTAATGATCAATGAAGTTATTTCGAAATTCTTGCAGTCCCGATATACTATGCATTCTATATATAGATATTTAAAATTATTTTTCCAACATGTAATTTCGAAGTTATTTACTTAATTTATTATTAAATGTGTTTAATATCTTTAACTTTTATTTGTTCTCAAGATAAATAAATCAGGAGGAAAAACACTGGTCCATTGTGTGGCTGGTGTTAGCAGATCTGCCAGCTTATGTATAGCTTATCTAATGAAATACCGAGGGATGTCCCTACTCGACGCGTTCAACTATGTGAAAACCAAACGACCCCAGATTAAACCAAACAACGGCTTCTTCCGACAACTCATCGAGTTTGAATACCGAATATTTGGCCAAAATAGTGTGAAAATGGTCTACAACGATTATGTAAACGCCGAGATACCCGACGTGTACGCATGCGATTACCAGAAAATGATTTGGTTCCAAAAAACCTACAACAGAAATTCCGGGCGACATTAAATTATTTGTTGAAAAACAAAATTTATTTTTGTATATATTTATTTGTATAATTGTAAATATTAGCGTCTAAAATGATATTCATTTATTTATTATTTATTAGTTTATTATTAGGGACCAATGTACTGATGAAGAATATGATTAACCATTATGTTTACTGTTGCATTTCTTTATTGAAAGATTTAATATTACTCTTTTATTTAACCATGATAATATATTATATTTATCAAATTGTGTAAGTGCTTCATTTTAATATTATCTAAAGTTAACAACCTATTTTCTTACAGCAAATCGCGTATCACAATTTTTTTCTTTTCGACAACGTTTCTATATGTCCAACTTAATTCCTGCTATTAATATTAAGTTAGAAGGAAAATCATAACAATTTTTGAGTTTAAATATGATTATATATATATATATATATATATATATATATATATATATATATATATACTTATTATTTCATCAGACTATATTTTCAGCCAGTGATAAATGTGTTAATTACCTGAAATTTGCAGCTAACAGCTTGGTCATAGATCGCAGTAGATATCCAGATAAGCTGACATAGTTATTGTGATTGGATTGTAGTACGTTGTATGAATGTAATTAATATATTTATTACTAGCTATAATTTATTATTTTGCTAAGCTTATGCTGCATTATAAATTATCTGATTCAAAGGTGGTATTATCATGTCCTTGTATGCTACCACCATTTTTCACAGCACTTTTCAAAGGTTGAGATTCCATGGCCCATGGCTGTAACTCACCAGACGCGAAGCATCCATAGATAATACATCCAAAGAAATAAATACTACTTGCTATATAAAATACTATCTTCCATTCATCTTCAGTCTGAAACAAAATGTAATATAATTATTTTGCAAGTAACTGATTACATGGTTACAATTACGCCATTATTCAGTACGCAAGTACATTTAATAAATCTATACTTACTGGAGTAGTAACAATATATCCAGTAATGGTAGGGCTTAAAATCCCAGGTAAAGTAGCGAACGTATTACTCAGTCCCATAAGTACACTAGCGTGTTGAGGAGCTATATCTAAATGATTAACACTACAACAAAAGTCACGGTTAGTTATAAAATATCGAGCTAAACTGAACCAAATTACCTAAAGCCACACCAAGCAAATGCGCCTAGTCCTACAGCGAAAGTCAAACAAACCATACTTCCTACAGGCGATAATAAAAACGCTGCTCCTAACATGAATACTGTCTGAGCAACAAAGGCTCCACAATTAAATATTCTCCTAACTTGCGTCGTAGTTAAGTACCCTTTAACTTGGAACCAATCCGCGAAATGCCCACAAAATTGGATCATAATTGCCATAGCAAGATAGGGAACCGCAGACATGAAACCTGATTTCGTCAACTCAAAACCCAACGAATCTAAAATATGTTTTTATTTTTGTTATATTCTTTTTTGTTAGATTAGAAATTTAAATTATCAATTCACACCTTTCATAAACTTGGGTAGTTGGGTGAGAAGCGTATAAAATCCCCAATTTTCACTAAAATGCGATGCTACGATCGCCCAAACAGGTGCTGACGTTAAAATACTTTTCCATGGGTGTTTAATATTTTTATTGACCTCTGCAAAATCACCCAATGATTCTTTGATGTATTTAAGCTCAGATTTAGTGATATGTGGATCCATTTCAGGAGATTCTTTCACGATAGCAGCCCAGAACACCCACCAAACCAAACCAACAACTCCTACAATAGATGATATAAGTAGCTGAGGAATTATTATTTCTGGAACAAGAAACTTACCGAAAATATAAAAAATACTTTCCCAATTAACATGAGTAGCTAGTAATCCACACACCGGCATGGCAACCACTGTTCCAACATAGCTTCCAGAAAATGCAATTGTTGCCAATCGACTTCTTTCTAATGGTGGAGCCCATCTCGCCCACACGGCATGAATACATGGGTAAGTAACACCCTATTTTAATAAATTAATTTCAGTTAGATATTTAGTTGGATGTGTTCAACTAATAATATATTAATAAACACTTTCTGTGACGTACTTCAAATATTCCCTCAATAACTCTCACTGCAAGAAATAAATACACACTGGTATGCGCTAAGAATGGCGTAATCAAAGTTAGGAATGCTGTTGCCGCAATACCAATTCCAAAGACTTTGTTGCCGCCAATTCTTGCAGCAAGCCATCCTCCAGGTAGTTGTGTTAAAATGTAACCGTAAAAAAAGGAACTCAGTAGCCAGCCTTGCATTCCTGAGTCCCAATCGAATTCTTTTTCCTAGATTTTAAAAGTTTTACAACCATTACTATTACAATCAATTTATATTTTAAAATTGTTTGTAGGAAATTGTGATAGCTTACATAGATTGTACCATTTTTTGTTTCAATAGCTCGTACTTCTGTCATGGCTACAATCGCAATACTCAAATTTACCCGTAAAGCGTAGACATTGAAGAATCCGAAGAAGGCCAAAGTAGCGACCACATATCTGCGCTTCTTCCAAAACATCCATGAAGGATGTTCTGATTGTTCTTCTACTCTACAAATAAAAATTGTTAAGTATAAAATCCTTGACAATAATCTTTTTACAATTATTTTTTATAATTGCTTAAAACTATGTGAATTTCTGTATGAAAATTTAATGCAACTGTCAACAAATTTTATAACAATTGTATCTAAATTACCTGCAATAAAAAAGAATAAAATGTATAATTAAAACATTTATAATAGTATCATAGTTAAATCTACGTTAACAGTAATTGTTTGTTACATCAACAATAATAAAACAATTCGACAAGATTATTATTTAATAATTAGTACTCCAAAAAACTTACACATATGACGATTTTGAGTTTATTTAAATAAGATTAAATAGTTATTTATGCTATCAAATCTCTATTATTTGAATGTCAAGTACATGTTATGTTTATTCAACAAACAACAATAAATAATTTTAATAAAATAAAAATTTTCTATGATGACTAAAATAGTATATACATTCACTTTGCGATTTTATATATGAAAGAATTTTGCCTTGAAAATAATTTTAACAATTTCCTGTTATGCAGATGCATAATTTGGATAGATTTAATAGAGCAAAACACAATTTCTGTATTATTTTATAATAAATTATTTAATGTTTTTAGAAATTTTTGTTTTAATAATACATTATTCAATAACAATGAGTTGTTACGGTTTATTATTTTTAAAAGTTCTATTACATGTATTATTATTTGTTTTAATTTATTTTATGGTTATTACTATTTAAGTTTTATATGTTGTTGTTAGTATTATTAAAAATATAGGTGTAGTTTGACACTATAAAGAAAACGTATTCCAAGAAAAAATTCCTAAAACTGAACTAGTTTGATATTAACTTTTGTTTATTTTAATCCTTGCTATTATTTCTAGGAAAAGAATATTGTAATAATATTACAATTTTTTCCTGTTACTTTATTGATATTTTGAAGTATATGTATATATTTTTTATATGTAAAGATAACGCGATAATAATACCTATGAATATACTCATAAATATTTATAAAATATACAAAAATATATTTACTATTTTTGGCTATTGTGGAGTATGTTATAAAAACTTGTTTGCCAAATTTCAACAATGGAATATTAAAACACATATTTTTTTAAAATATATGTTTAATATTAAAATGATGAAAGGTATATAATTTAATATACTATAGTTGTGTCTATAAAATAATATTTTATAACAAATATAAATCCCACCAAATTGGGTGACAGAAAACCCTTTACATACATTCACATCTTGACAATCTTTCGCCATTCAACTCTATCCTTACAAACTTTCAAATTCATTAAACTCTTCATACACGCTCTTCTTTTAAGTAAATAAAATTGTATTAATAATATTATTCTAAATAATTTTTACTTTTTCACGCTGGTATCCTCCCATGATGATCCATTTTTCTCGTAGTCTGTATCCATTCTTTATTCAACACACTACACTCACTCTTTATCTATTACTCATGACAGACTACTTGATGCTTGCCCAAGAGGTAAATGTCAATTGTTGAATAGCAACCAACAACTTTCATTATTAGTTACCTCCATGAAAAGAGAAGTGGTACCAGAAATAATTCTAGTTTTGATAACATTCAGGCCACACAAAATGATTGTGACCATGGAATGGCTGTTTGAAATAATGTCGTATCGTCGTCATTTAATATCGTGAGTAAATCAAAATAATCATATTGATTTTTCGTCACATTTTTGTCATTATATGACATATAAAAGACTGATAAGGGATGTTATGATTTCGTAACATTTAATTATTGTTTTCCAATTTTTCATACAGATATATTTTCAGTTGTTTGAAGTATTCATCTAGAAGAGGACCCTCAAAAAATACGTTTGAGTATGCTATTATTTATTTCTCTTTAAAGTGTGATTAGTAATTAATTAAATTATATACCTTGCAATAATTACTTATATGTGCTATATATTTATTATATTGTAAGGGCTATTTCTACAGGTGGTAGAAGGAAACCTTCCTTCGACACAGGAATAAGTTTTAAACATTGAGTATTTGGGTTGTGTTATTTACCAAAAAGATTTTGAAATTCAAGTTACGTACTCATAATAGTATATAGCAATTATTAATCAACACCTCTTTGAAAATAAACATAAACAAAACTTCAAAATTGTTGAAAACATTTTGATTGGGACATTCTAGAATATTTATATTTTTACATGTATATATCAATAAATTGCTAATTGTTTATTTACATTTTACTTTGTAAGAGATTATCTTTTACAATAATCTAAACTAAAAATGGCGAAAAAAAATAAAATAAAATTAACGCCTGCCGAAAGAAAGGCTTTGAAAGCAGAAAAGAAACGACTGAAGAAACTTGCAATTGAAGAAGCAAAGCGACAAGTCAAAAGGGTAGAGTTCTAAAAATGATACATACACACACAAACACACACATATATATATATATATATATATATATATATATATATATATATATATATATATATATTATATATTTATATATAAATATATATTTGAGTATAGGACCATTTATCAAGAGAATTAGAATTTGGCAGACGAAATCGTCGTAAATTAGAAAAAATTTGGCGTCAAACTTTGATAGATATAAAAGAACCCGTTTTGCGAACTGAATATCAGGTATAATATAAACAATTATCTGGTCCAAGAACAAATTAGTCTTTCTAGTTTCACAAATGTTTTATTGTTTAAGTTGGGGGTAAATAACTTGGAAAGATTAATTGACGCCAAAGATTTTACAATCAGTTTATTACAAGATGAATTAGATGAAGCAGAAGAGCAATATCGAATGAATATACGAGCGCATTGTGAAAGAATCGATGATATTATTGGTATTATCATTAAATCATTTTAAACATAATTCGTTTCAAATGTATTTTAATATTTTGCCTTAGCTATTTTTCATGACAGATTGGATGACTTAAAAAATAAATATGACGATGAATTAAATAATCTAATGCAATCTACTGATGATGAAATGGGAGATTTGAAAAACAGACAGAGAGACGATGAAGATTATTTAAATGTAATGATTTTCGGCTTGGACACGATAGAGAAGAATATGGAAAAAACTGTTCGTTCTGAATATTTATCTAAATTAAATGAAGAAACCAACAAAGTAAGTTTTATCTGTAAATATATACTGTCCTCATACGATCTTACAATAGATTGAAGAAATTCGTAAATACAAGTTCAAATGAATAAATGTTTAGCGTTAATTGAAGAAAATAAATTGTTTGTCTAAATTACAAATTTAATCCTACGGTATGTTTCAGAATTCCGATGAACTCCAGCAAATGCGAGGATCTAAAGAAAATATATTCGAAAATTTATGGAATAATTACAAATGCACTCTAAAAGACTATATAAATAGCACAGTAGATCGTCGAAAAGAATACGATATATTGAATAAACAAGATGCTTTTATGCGCAATAAAATTAAAGAACAATACGTCCAAATTTATGATTCATATGTAGGAAGCATTAGACTAATTTATTTCTATGCATTCTTGTAATAGTAATAACTATATTCCTTTTCGTAGGAATCGATTAAAAGATTTAAAGAACGTCAACTAGCTGATAAAGAGAAGATAATGGTGCATTTAAATGATTTAGATTTAGAATTGAAATTCTTTTCAGATCATTTCAATGATTTGAAAGATACAAATACTTATAATATTGAATTTGATAATCAGCAATTAACGTTACTTGTGAATGTTAGTAACAAGGCAATAGAGGTGATTCGTTTACTATCTTATAAAATCAAAGTTAAATTTTGGATATTCTCTAGTTTCTAAAGACATTATGCGATAAGGCAGAAAAAATCCTACGATTCAATTCTATATGTCGCAAATATGAAACCCAAAAAGAAAAAGTGCTACCATTTCCAAAATCTGAACCAGATATAGAGACACCAATAAAGCATCAAGTTCAACATGTTACGGTATATAAAAACAGAGGCTTATTAAATAATTTCAATTATTTAACTCTGAAATTATTCGAGAATTGTCTTATCAGATATTCTTTCCTACAATTTACTATTCTATAATCCGGCCCTGTGAACGATTAAACACGTGTTATTTTTACAATTTAAATTTGTTTCAGTTGTACAAGGAATTAGAACCATTTTGGCAAAAATATGGAAATATTCATGCCTCTCACTATATTCTACAAGAAGAATTCGTCTTACAGAAGGAGATAAATATGTTTGCTAAACAAAATATTGAAGAGGTTTGTAATTATTCTATAGTGGGTTGCTTAGCAATGAAAACTACATTTACAGTATGAAAATAAATATTATTTAATAGTCTATTGTAGAACATTTATTTTGTGTAAATTGCAAATTATAAAATTATTATTGTGTATATTTTGCATTTCATATTATCCTGGCGAGCACCGCCTGATAAAACCTAGCTTGGGCATAATTTTAGTATAGCGGTGCAACTAGAAGAGCTCATGAAGTTTTGCCTGTGATACACTGTCACATGCCAGCCGCATGCGCTACGCATGCGTTCTAGATTGATTCTTTAACCTACATCTTTTAAAATTACTCAAACTCTTTGAAGCACCACAAAGGAGTTGAAGTGAAGTAGTAATTTGGTTATGTCTCTTGCAAATGTAGACAATACCCAAGTGGTATTTAAAAACGATCCGAAATACCATAAAACTTTGCTAAATAAAACGGTTAATATATTGACAGTGAATGGTAAAAAATATGTGGGACAAGTATTGGTTATTGACCCTATATCGCAAACTGTCGTTTTAATAAATAAGACAAATGGCAAATCGAAAGTTCATATTTTACTTGGGCATGCCATTAAATTAATGAGTGTATGCAAAGTAAATGAAAGTATGGAGATATTTGTTGAGAGAAGTCCGCCACAACTTCAAACCGAAGATATAATCATAAAAAAGGAAAAATTGAAATCATGGTTGCATAAAAACTTTATCCATGTCGAAGAAGATAAGATGTTACTAAAATTAGGGGATGATTTAATTATTGAGCCACCCTATGATCTAGATCATTGTTATAGTAGTAATACAATTATTTTAGAGCGTGTACAAAATATTTTAGGCAAAGCACCTATCAACTAAATATGTATTTTTTTTTTTATATATACTTGTATAACTGCAGTATTATTGTTATTAAATTTTATAAAACATGGTTCAATTCTTATGATTTTCTATGCCTAATTTCCGACAAAAATCTATTAATATCATTAGTTTCTTCAAACATTTTGGTTTTAAAAAAACATCTTTGTTGGTGTCTTAGATTCTTATATTAGTCGTATTTCTTTGATCTATCCCAAATATTTGATCTTGTAAAGTAATACAGCCGTCCGGTTCAGGTACTGTTCGAACAGTACAATGCAATCGCATTCTGAATGTGTTTAATAACCATTCTAGATCTGTTCCCTGTACCGTTCACCAAAGATATACGACCTATGTAATATAGGAAACATCATTTAAGCAATTTAATTATATTCTTTGTAAAAAACATTAATAAACAACAATAATGTAAACATAACAATTACTACATAGATATTTGTATATAAATACTAAATAATAAAATGAATAAATATTGTATAAGTATATGGTAGTCTAATAAAATGAATGAGAATTTAGCTGATTTTTTTACAAAATATTTTGTACTTTTGTCTGTTGGTCCTGTATTAAGAAATAGAATGTATATATGTTTTTAAAAACTAGAACAATTTGAAACTATATCTTAATGAACAACAGTTATTTAGTGACAAAAATATGTGATGTTGCTAAAACATTGAGATAATAGTGTAATATTACCACGCCGAATAATTTATATTTGTGCTTGAGTCAATTTTCTGTGGAATACACAGATCCTCATCATCTGAGTATGATGTAATTTGTAGAGGGTTCATGTTATCTAAGAAGCATTCTATTTTTTCTAATAAATTAGTGGCGACATTTGCGAATTCATCCCAAATGATATATTCCTGAGACGAATACATTGCCGAATCTTCCACATCTGTTATTCCGAATAACTTTTCCTCATCTAAATATCGTCAATTATTCATAGTCAATTTTATTACCACATTTCTATTCTTTGAGCTATACACGAGAAAATTATTTACCTAGATAATCAGCCAAAACGCTGAGCAATTGTTCCACTTCATTTCCACTAAATACTTCATACAAATCCTTACTATCGATACAATAATTCCACAATACTTGACAAATAAGCATACTCAAAGACCAATCATATTCGCCATATAGTTGTAAGATTTTTATTAACTTTACAACACCTTGATTTTCTTTGAATATCTCACGATTTTTGTTGTCAGCCATCAAGTTGACGAAGACACCCATTGTTGTCCTCAACAACTCCATATCATCTAAGAAATAAAAGCAATAACATTTATGAATAATAATACATAAATAATATAAATTATGACCTTTGTCAAGAATATCAATCAACTTCTTAAACGACCCATTATCATTAACAAAATCTCTGGTTACTTTTGATCGTGATAAATTTCCTAAAACTCGTATCGATTCAATGACACAATCTTTATTGTCACAGTCAATGTAACTACATAGTGCTGTAAAATATTTAAAATGCATATATTATTTGTTAGAAAAGTTATTTAAAGAAATGTTAAAGTACCATTCGACAAATCGATTTGCTTTATGTGAAATGCATCTTTCTCGTTCTCTGCTTTGTAGTAATATGATAAATTATTCAATGTACTTAAAACGGATAAAATCAATTCGCCATTATCTACTACTGATTTTGTGAAGAGTACCATTAGAAATATTTCTATTAAACCTATTCCGTATGCGTCTATCAGTTGTTTACCAATGTCTGCATTTATTGCCGCGTTTGCTATGATACGAACCACCTACAAACAATAACATGAATGTATAAAAGACTTGAACACGATATATATATATATCAATACAAAAATTCAAATCTATAAATATATAAAATTGAAAAGCAATACTTACTTTAACAATCACATCAGCAGACGCATCCTTGATATTCTGTTTCTCATCATTTTCAATTTCTTTTTTTACCCCTAAGTTCAAATACTTTTGCAAATAAATATTCAAAACATTTATCAAGCATTCTATTGAGTTATGTTCCGTGTACAACTAAAATAATAGACATAATTTGAAGCTTCAACACGAATAATAGAATTATATTTAACTTACATCAGTTCTTGCAGCATCTAGTTTAGCTACTAGATTTCCCATCATGTACCCTAAACGTACAATAATCTTTTCTTTACCTGGATACTTTTCAAAAAGTATAACGAAAGTTTTATAAATATTTTGATAACCAGCAATCGTTGAACAACAACCATCGTGCGTTGAGATAATACTGTAATAATTGCTCTTTTAGATATACATATCAAACTATTACAAACACAGATTTACCTAAGAGTACGCGCAATATTACTTATGATATCAATATCAGAATGGAATAATTCCATTGTTTTACACAATTCAATCACAACACCACAGTCTACGAAATTATCAAACATTTTCTCTTCAGATGCTAGATTACGTAGAGCACCCGTCATTTGGTATAAAGCATGATTTGTTTGTTCAGGAATTGCTGAATTTTCTTTACGCTTTAATCCAAATAGATGATTTTACAATTATGTATTAGGATAAAATATATCAATAAACATACCGTTACATTGACTAATTTAATATGTAAAACCATCAATTGTAAAATACCAAGATTCAAAATCTTTTCTAAGAGACTCGGATTCATAGTTAAAAACTTGATAGCACCGTAGCCATAAACACATGCTTCAGCATCATCTAACGGGCTTGATCTTCCCAAAGCGTCCACGAATAGTTCTAAAATTCATAGTTAATAACTGACTTATAAAATGTTTTGATCGTAAATACCTAAAATATTATCTTTTAAAAATAAATCGTCGTTCTTATCGTTCCGAGAAACTTTGAATACTAATTTACAAACGCCCGATAAGTTATTTCCTGTCACACGTAACTGAAATTAAATCATATTCATATTATTATTACAAATCGATAGAATAAATTATGTTACACACTTCTAATATAATTCTTGCGACTTGTAACAAAATCTCTTCATTATGTGATTCAACTTGTTTATATAAACATTTTAATATCTGTATCTTTAATTTTGAGCTAACTTTTGCGGCAAATAAATTATTTTTCTCCAAACAATAATACAACTCTCGCAATAAACTCAAAGTTATATTATCATTATTTTTCCCTGCTTCAACATTCAACCTCATCAAAATATCATTGACTAAAGATTCAGGCGTTGTAGCTTCTTCTATTTTGGTTTTATGCGAATCCGCATTTCCTTTAGTAGCTGATTTATCAGACCAAGAACTGTTTTTAAGAAACAAATTCTCTGAATCTTGAACTATTTGTTTGTTTTCGAATATTTTATCTAGATTCCTTGGGCCGAGGATTAAACTTTCTGAATTTCGATGCAATTGTTTAGACGGACGACCAAATGGGGTTTCGGTACGAGGGGCTTGCAAATCAAAATCAGTTCGTTCTTTAGGACTACTAAAAGCATTCCGTTTAATTTCTGAATATGTAAGAGCTGGGTTAACTTCATTTTCTTCTGGTACTATAATATATTTTAGATAATAAATGCAGTTTTGAAATAAGTAGAATAAGTCTTACGATTGTCTAATGAAGATGAAGCTTGAAATAATTTATTTTTATTTTTAATTGTACCATCTAAAGATGGTAGTTTAATTTTGTGTATCAAGATATCTTTAACATTTAGATTAAAGATCTTTTCATTGTTTAAATCAGATACAGAACTCGACCGGTTAATTTTTATTTTATCTTGTTTCGCATCTTTCGAAGGTGACCCGAGCGGTTCAGTGTTTTCAAATTGTAGATAGCGTAAGCTATAAATAAATAATTATTATTTACTTCCGATTGATTGACCTCAATTATCGGTGAAAGAACTTAATAAATATGAAATATAATTATATAAATGTCACTGACCTGAATGAACTTGGGGGTCGTGGATTTTTAGACTTTCTCCCGAATAAAATGCGCTGTTTATCCCTGGGTGTAAAAGGTCTTTGAGTATTTAATGGCTTGACCGAAGTCGAAGCATAAGCGTTATCCCCCATGTGTGAGGAATCTATACACATAAAATAACACATGGAATATTTGCAGTAATAAGACATATATTTATATTCTTGTAGGTACCTCTTATAGCTGCTTTTGCCTCGTTAATAATCTCCGCGCTAGTTTTGTGAACGTATGTTGGAGGAGCGTAAAACGGTTGAGCAATTTTGCTTACAGCGCCCAAATTTGTTTTCACATTTTTACTATGTACATCCATTCTATAAATTCATAGCACTTGTTCGTAATACCGTACAGAAACTACACAGTGTTGTGAATGTTTGGTATGAAATTGAAGAGACACAACAGACTTAACATACTTGGCGAAGGTTGACGAATTACTGGTATTTTATACATACATTTCACACATTATTCCACGTAAATGAGAAATATTGATTATTTTCTAAGTGGAACTCGTCATGGGACGGTCGAAATAATCAATATTAGGTACATTGTAAACAAAGGCTGAATCCATTCTACCATACACACAAGAAAACCATTTTATCAATATTTATTTTAAGAAAAAAACAAAACATAATGACATCTCATTTGACATTTATGCTTATTTATTGTTCATTTTTAACAGCTGCAACTGTACGAATGTGAATATATTTTTTATATCATACTAACAAAATATAATATAGCCTAAGTACTAAACAATAATTGTTGGACACTTTAATCGACATTAGTAACTAATTCAAACCACTGTCGAAGTGCATCACTTAACACAGAGGGTAGGGAATTTATATCACGTAAGATCATATAAAATGGGAAGGGAAAACTATCTAAATATGATTTAATACCAAGGAGATTTCCCTCCTTGAAAACAGGCATTCGAATATCTAGGATTGAATTCTAGACAAACACAAACACAAAATGAAAATGTGAACAAAGAAAATATATTTAGAACTTACCTTGTTGTCTGGGTTATCAATAATAACGAACACCATAAATATATTTGCAAACTTCGCTCGCCTTATGGCTTGCTGCACATAAGTCTCTCCTTCCGAAAATATTCCTCTTCCATCACTGACAACAACCAGTAATTTCGCATTGGGCGCACTTGTATGTGTATCACTAAACATAGTCGTAACGAAATCAACCAAATTCGCAACACAAGTCTTCTTCTGTGTAAACTGGAACTTCTGCAGTAACTTTACTCCACTTTTCTCCGTAAAAGTATCAGTCAATTTATGTAGTATCTCCGTAGTTTCACCAAAGCTCAATACAGATAGCTGACCAGATTCTAACAAACTCAACGCTTTTGAAATAAGTGCAACACTTTCAAAAGCAAGTTCTTTCGAGTGGTTATCATCCATACTGGAGGAATCGTCGATGGCCAATACTATCTGATATTCGCGTTTAGATGGTTTTGTACGACGCAACCAAATTTTGTCTTTACGGAATTGGGATGCGATATATGGGATAACTTTACGCATGTTGATTCGGCGACCTGTTCGGAAGTCACCACGTAGACGAGATGCTTGTGTTGGTTCTAATACGAGACGCAGTTGTTCAGAGAGATCCCTTGCTAATGATGAAGTAATTGCACTGAATTTCTCCCAAGTCTGCTCAGCTTCCATATTAGGTGGAGGCTACAAAATAAATATTTTTTAAGACACACTTAAACATATTATTCTAATATAAAATAAATATTTTAGTAAAACATTTGAAGAAATACTACTTCAATGTTGTTTATAATATTTTCAATAAGTGCCAATTAAACTTACCTCATTCCATGTTCCTAGCTGAATCTCAAGTTCTGTTCTTAAATCCTGTATCTCCAATGTGCTCATACGTTCCACTTGGTTTTCACCCAAGATTTCATACTGTGTGTGATAGGTTGATTCGTTTCCTCTTGAAACTGTTGTAGTATCAACTACTTCACCTTCTATTTCAACATCCTTTATTTCTTCTACAATATCTCCTTGTTTTTGCTTGCCATCAGCTTTTTTCTGTGATTTGGATTCACTTTTCTCTGACTTCTGTTGCGGTGTTTCTGTCACTTCTGGTTCAGGGTCATCCGTATCCATTTCCGTAGGTTTATCAGTAGGTTCTTCAGTTTTTTCGTCATCTAGATTTTGAATCTTTTGGGTTTCGGCTTGTTCTTTAGTTGCTGCATCCATTACCTTGAAAAAAGAATTAAATCATTTTTATAACATAAATTGGCAAACAACTTTTATTAATCACTTTTATTTTGTAACAGTCAAATTTTATATACCTGTGTATCAGTTTCTTTCGCTTCTTTGATATGCTGATACATATCAGCATCTTTTCCTTCAGACGCACCTTCGTCTTCTGCGTCGTCAGTGTTGTCTTCCTTATCTTGAAGATTAACCGTTTTCATTTTCTTTTTCACTGGTTCTGTTGTTTCCCCTAAACTTCGTTTTGAATCAGATTCACCAGGACGTTGTCGTTTTTCTTGGGGTTTCTCATTTTCCTTCTGTGCACTTAAAGCGTCTTTTGCAGCGTTAACTTCACCACGATGTCCTGTTTCAGATTCTTCCATTTGAGATTGACCCACGCCATCCTGGTCATGACTTTGTTCCTGTGAAATCTGATCTGAATTCTGTGCGTTTGTCTGATTTGGATTTGTTTCAACCTAAGAAGAGAAGCAATAATTTAAGAATATGAAAGATTCATTACGATAACAACATTTACATTATCAGATGATTCGATGTTATCGACATCCATAGGTTGAATATCATCTTCATTTGATTGCTGATTATCAATCGCACTATCTTTCTTCTCCTTTGTTTCTTCGTCTTTTTGCTCCTTTTCTTCTTCTTCTTCTGTTTTCTGCAATCCTTCATTTTCTTGATCGTTTCCATTATTTTCTTCTTCCTTCTGTTCATCTTCTGCAGCTTTGTCATCAGTTCCTTTATCTGGAGTAGAATCTTCTTCATCACTGGAATCACTATCTCCTGTTTTTTCTTCAACTTTGGTAGATTCTTCTTTGTTAGCTTCTTCTGGTTCTTCAGGAGCTTGTTGTTCTGTAATGAAATGAAATGTTACCAACAAATCTGGGATAAGCCACTTGAAGATTAATTTTTAAATATTTTTTTTTATTTAAAAAAAAACCACATTTTACAAATTAAAACTTACCTTTCATAGCATCAATATCAAATGGATTTTCTTCATTCGGATCCCCTTTTTCTTCGCCATCATCTAATTGAAGATCATCCGGCAAATCCATTGGTTCTGGTTCAGGTAGTTCAGGTTGATTTCCATGATAAGGATCCGTCTGGTCTTCATCATATTCAGGTTCATCCATTTCATTGATATCCTTTGGTTGCGGTTCATTTTTCTTTTCTTTTTGCTGATCGTCTTCTCCATCTTCTTCATTTTGCTTACTTTGATCTTCTTTTGCTGCCATTTGTTGGTCTTCTAACTCACCACCTTCACCACGTTCTTCTTTATCTTGTTTATTAGATTCTTCTTCTTCTTCGTCGTCCTCATCATTCTCTTCGTCTGAGCCCCAGATTTGTTTGTCGAGTCTGTCTGCATCAGGTTCCGTGTCGCCCATTTGTTTCTCTGCATCGTTATCGGAGTTTGATTGGGATTCGTTATCTTCAGGTTTCTCTATATCCTATTAAATATGTATAATTTATTGTATAAATTGTATGTTTTTTTTTCGGTGTTATATCAAAATAAATACCTGTAATTTTCCTTCGAAATCTTCGCTCATCTCAATCCCCTTATCTTCCTCCTTGCAATCTTTATCCTCATTTTTCTTTTCTTGCCCTGCAGGCTGCGCATCTTCTAACTGGTCCTCGGATTCTATTTTTTCTGATACATCTTTCTCGCCTTCTCCTTCACCCAAACCCATACCTCCTGATTGTTGATTCGTTTGACCTTCAGAATCCATCTCATCAGAAAATTCTGGAGGTACGCAAAATCCTTTACTTGCCAGTTCAATGAAAATGTTCAAGAGAACCGCATTCATTTTACAAGTAACTCGATACGCGGAAACTTGCTGAGTTACAAAATATTGGTACAATAATACAATTTGTTCCAATAATGGAATACAATGAGACAATAAGCTTTTGCACTGTTTGATATCAGTAGCATTCATTTTACATAATTTTTCCATTAATTTCTTTACTTTTCTAAACACTGATTTCATTTCTAATGTTGAAATGTCAGTGAATAAATTTTCTACGACTAAATCTTTTAGGTGATTGTCTTCGAATAATTCAGTTTGTACAGTTTCTTCCGTAGTTTCTGGTTTCTGTTCATCATCTTGTTTTGCTGAATATTTTTTGTAAATATTTTGTATAACGAAGAGTATATTTTCCATTAATTTCTCTACATCTAATTTGAAATTATCTACTGATACTTCTGATGTTTGAGTTAAATATTCAACTTTGATTAAGTCGAAAATGAGACTGAACTCCTTCGATAGCCAACGGATACTATTGGACATTGCGTTATCACCGAATTGTTGTTCTAAATTATTCATTTTGTCAGACAATGATTCAAGTTCTGCTATAATACTAGACTTATCCTGAATGAAAATATATTTAGCCGACTCTAATTGTAAATCTGACGAAGGGAAAATTGTTTCTAATTTTTCAACTGTTATTTTTAGTTTTTGTGCGTTAGATGTTATTAATTTTATATCAGCTAGCGCCTTATTCCATTTTGTATCGTATTTATACTTGATCGGTATCTCATTTTCTTGATCTAACACTGGAATCGCAACCAAATCAGAACTGAAATCCGATTGTGCTGGACAAGATAGTAGAAGAATTTTATATTGTTCCATAACCACGATAATGTTAGTTAAGAATTCGATAACTATTTTAATAGTTTCAGAACTTATTATATGAGATCCATCAGTCCATTCTGATAACTGGTTGAGACAGTTACGTAAATAGTATAAATTTCTAGACGTTTCAATTAGTTTTGATTTTTGGTCTTGGGCTAATATCATGAGATGAGCTGAGAAGCCTTTGCACCTCTCGATATTTTGTAAACCTAGATCAGGAGCTGGTTGTTTGAGAGCTGTTTCCAATGCTGCAAATCTGGCGATGGTACGCATAAAATATGTTTCACATCCATCCCAAACGTTTAATAATAAACGATCACAAGATCCCTTGTTCTTGACGTAACTGAAAGATGCTTTCAAATCTAGAGGCTTCAACAAAAACTCTGAATTTAATTTTCCTCGTATGTTAGTTTCAATAATCCCAGTTCTATACGACAATCCACATTTCGATAAAGTTTTAAATAAATCCGCCAACGCTTTGCGTTTTTGTTGTAAAATACTTTTAGCTTGCGACTTCTGTTTGGGTTTCGTCAATTCTTTACTTACTTCCAAATTCCGCAAATGTGTACTTGTTTCAATAACTTCAGTTATAAAACCATCCAAATTTTGAATCAAATTTGGATATGAAGTATTTAAAATTGTATTCTTACACAAATTCCGTGATTTTATAAAATATTTTTCGCTCTTACTCAACAGAGTATCATCGTCTTCTTGAATGCTGGTGTTGGGTTCATTGAGTAATTTTTTGAACTTCACGCTTGCCATATAATTAGAAGCTTCCAAACGATAGTGATATTCGCTTGGTAAGTGTCGCATTGGCCGGTCCCAAATGCCAACTTGTTCACTAGTATCGCTGGTTGAGTTTACCAAACAATCAGTTACGCCTTGTTTTAAAATTTGTTCGAATTCTTTTATGTATTTGTGTAATGTTCGGTGTGTTTTTTCAACTGTTTCCTTTATAGACCAATAATTGATGTCATTCCATCTTGCGATTTTTACGAAATCTTTAAGTTTTTTCTCGATTGGTGATCGGAGATTTTTTATTTTAGTATCTACGTTATTTGAGAATTGAGCGTAAAAATTGTGTAAGTTCCATAATACTGAGATTACTATATCGGTTTTGTTTGATTTCGGTAGATGTAACACTTGGCAATGGAAAGCATATAATAAACCAAGACGACTCTCATATTCTCCAAGTGGGGACTTTTCCATGAACTCCTGGAAGATTTTTATAATTTCCTCGGTTGTGGTCTCATTTTGAATTTTGATAAATTGTTGGATTGTAGAGTAGATATAAAACCACCATTTGGATGCTCCGTTTCTCGTTCGATCAAAAGCATTATTAAGACAATCCTTCCACCCAGCAAGTTCCAGTTTTCGCCACGCAATTATCTGCAACGTCACACTTTGAGAATATTCTGTTAGACTTACGCCACTATGGGCGTTTTCTTCCCACTCGTGACATTTGGAAAGCAGGACTTCAAAACCGGTTAGGAATCTTGAAACAGGACTTGTTATGGAGAAGGAGTAAACTCTGGAAATAATTGTTGAGATAGACTGTAGAGTTGGATGTTCAGGCCATTCGTTCAGTAACTCTTGAATACGCTTATCTAATGCTTCCAAAATATGCAAACACGATTTGATCTCTTCTACTTTTTGGTCTTTATAAAAATCGAAATTCTTCTCTTTCAATTTTCGTGGACTGGAATTTGTATTCACAAATAAATCTTCACCTTCACCATAACTTTTCGTTATCGAAATTAATAAATTCAAACTTGTTACAATTTCATTATCGATCTTGCTATCAATACCGTCAATGATTTTATTTTGCATCAAAGTAAATAATTTGAATCGTTGCAAGAACGGAGTAATAAAATTCGGATCTAAATTCTTCTTTTTGGGATTCAACCATTCGGATTTTGTGTATAGTCGCATCAACTCTGAATGTATGGTAGCTACAAATAAAACATCATCTGATGTTATGACTCCGCTTAGTTCAGATTCATCAGATAAAGTCGCATCATCAATCGTGTCCCCGAGTTGATTTTCTTGGAAATCAGAAAAATCTTGCTCGTGGAAATTTGGGAAAAGTTGTTTCATATCTTTATATGTTTGTTCGTCTTCAGTTAAGTTTTCACATTTCGTTCTGGAATTTTTCAAATTAACTAGGAGAAAATTTATTTAAATAAAAATAATACTTTGTTTTGTATAGACTTTGTTCGTCCTCCATTTTCTTTTGTCGATCTAATTCTTGAGTATGCCAAGCTAATACGAATAAATTAATAAGGCCTTCTAGATATGTAAGCATTTTATTGTGGGGTTCAATATAGTTTGGTGACGCCACAACAAATAAATTATAGATTTCTTGTATTCCACAAAGCAGCATTCTAAAATTGTATTTAGTTTTAAAATTAAAGTTACAAGAAAAGGAGCATGCATTACAGTACAGACGAATAAAGTTTACCTTACATTTTCTTGTTTCATTAAATTCGGAATATTATCATCCTGAATCAATTTCGTAATCAAACTTATATTTTTGCTATGCGTACATAATTCAATTAAATTAATAACTGATTTTTGTGTATCACTCAAAACGGGAAACTGTACCATATTCATCATAAATATGTCTAGATTGTTTTGTTTATATTCATACTGAATCAACAACTTTTTAAGTAAAGTATTAAGTAATCTTACACCATAAGAGAGTTCAGTTATGTTACTAAGTATAGGTTCAATGATATCTGGATATCCAACACGGTATTTTACAAGTTTCTTGAATGAATTCTCTTGCGAGTATAACCAACTGTTTGACTGGCTTAAAACATCATTCGAAGCTTCTAAATTGGTCATTGTTTTAGTACGAATGGCTTCTTTTAAGCTAAGTATGCAACTGTTTAGTTTTTCGTACATATTTATGAAAAACTCTTCAGATAATAACGTACTTAAGTTATGCGACACATCCTAAAATAAATAATAATTTCTGAATAGATTTTAATCCAAATAATTTTTTATATATGTATATATGAAAAACGTGTATTTTCCATACATGTAATTTAGATCATATATTGTTTCAAATCTAATTATGTTTTTATATACAAATAATTAATGATTCGAACAAACAAAGTTTCTTTGTAATATTTTTTACAATAGTAGATAATTACCTTGAGTAATGATTGATATGGTATATTTGTAGGCCTGACTGCTACTAATTTCGACAATATTTCTTCTTTGAGTTCATAATTTTGTATTTTCAAAGCCAAAATAGCACAGTATGGATGTAATGTTTTTGAATTTCCTGAGTATATTTCATTTTGTAAAATAAACGCTTCTTTCAAATTAGAACAAATTTCTTTTTCTTCACCACAATATTTTTTCTTTAACACAACTTTTTCTAACGGGTCTATGACTTGCAATTGTGTATTCAACAATATTTTTATATAATTTAACAAACAAAAAACATTCCCTGTCTCTAAGATTAAGTCGGCATCAACTACAGATTTTAGTTGTACAATTTTTAAATTTAACTGTTCAAATATTGTCATAATTTTATTTTTATTTGATATCATTTCCGTAGATTCTGTATTTTTAACGTATATTTCATTTATTTTATCGAAACAAATAGTTAGTTTTTCAGCAACGGAAACAGAACTGGATTGTCCTGTGAGTGCTTTTTCTAGTAATATAATAAAATGTTCGTAACTCTTAACAATATATTCGGCGTCATTTTTACTGAAATAAAAATAATATGTTATGGTTATGATTTCGGAAATATATTCTAAATGCCGAGAGGAATGATTAGATTCTGTAACTTACATTACGCTGTTGCTAGTAAAAGTTGGTAAATTCTGCCATAAGAGTTCATTTAAATATCTTAATTGTTCTGATTTATCTTTATTCTTCCCTAAAGAAGTAGTAGCTACCAAATCTTTACTATTTTGAGTTGGAACACAAATAAAACTTATAGAATAAGTAAGCGCTGGTACATGAGTTGATAAATATTTCCCTGCAAATGTTTCCTCATCTTTTTTAGCTAAATTCAGATAATCCGAAGGTGATAAAGATATACATTGTTTGAAATATGACGTTATGCAAAACGTTAGTTCATGCAAAAGTTGTTGATCTTTCGTTTCAAAATAACTCTCTAATATTTCACATAGAGCTATTGGAACTGTTGATATATTCTTTAAAGTTTGACATTTTTTCTCCACACTAATATTCGTGGTGTCAAATATGTAGTTTCTCAAATTATTAACTAGGCATAAACCAAAATAATCTGTAACGGGTAACATTTGCAGTTCTGTATCTTTGAATTTATTATCAGAAGAAGTTAAATATTCCTGAATGCTTTTCAGTTGTTCGGCTGCGTTTTCTGGATTCTGGCGTTTTTGTTTATTAACATCAAAAATCTGTTGTCGCAATGAAATTCCATTCAACGGTAAATCATATTTATGATGGGAATTTATGTCAATGGCAGCTGTTAAATTAACTTTATCTGCAAGTTCTTGTATACTTGTATTCACGTCTATTTGTTCTTGGCTAGTTAACGGTAAAGGTCGGTTTGAACTTTTAGTAAAATATTTAGCGATTTTTGCAAAATTAGAAAAATTATTTACGAGGCTTCCATTAATTAATTTAATAATTTTCGATAACTCAATTGCAATCTCTTTATTAGAGCAACGCATAAAAAACTCTACTGTATGTTTTAAAAACCATTTATATCTAACAATTAACTGCGATAATACTTGGTTCAAATTCAGATTCTTATCCTTCTTATCATATATCACTAAATTTCCGATATCTCGTAAAACAAAGCGCCAATTTAAAACTGTTAAAGCTACGACAGCATCGTTTGAATCAATATTTAAGCTCAGCTTTGTCAATAACGACATCAAAAATCTATCGAAAGTTATGATTAAATTCCAAAAGTTTACTATGAGAGGTTGCTGTATAGAAGACTGTGATAGTTTTTTATCGAATACTGCTTTCGAATACTGAAGTACATTCATTTTTGTATACTTTTTCCCTGGCTGTTCTACATCTAAAACATCATTCGTCATTTTCTGAATGATGAAATACAATAACACAAATATTTGATTCGTTTCCTGTACAGTTGTATACGTATCAATTGTATCCGGCAACCAACGTGAGTCTAGTGGTAATGTTTGATTTGTATAATCAATTTTACTTGCATACAATTCTCGTAAAGTTGTAAAAATCATTTTAATTATTCCAACATATTTTTCATCAACCCCTTTCAATTGACCCAATAAATACGAATACCGTAACGTTAAATTATCAAAACTAGTTATACTGTAGCCTAATAATAAATAATTTGCATGGTGTGTTGACATGTCGTTCGATAAAAACTGTCGAATTAAAACTGATTGTTGCTTTATTTGCTCAAAGTTGCTGTCTGTTTGTAGATCGATAGTTTTAACTGTTTTATGGTCAGGAGAACATGACTCAGTTACATTTTTCGACAAGTAATCTTGCAGCACAGTTTTTATTTGTGTTTCGATAGTAGTGATTGGATCTGGTGTATTAAAATCATGTATCGATTTGGTTTTTACGTAAACGTCGATGATTGATGATGAATATGAATCAATTATATTGATTCCTCTTAATAGTTGTTGCGATATTAAGAATGAAGATTGTAAAATGTGAGATATGGTTGGTTTTTCACCTAAATTAATAAAATATTTTATACACAATTAATGAATAAATAGATGAATTTAGCATACCTAGAAGTAAATCGCATATGAAGTCGTGCAACTCAATAAGAATTTCTTGAAACCTTTCCCCTTGGACACCATTTTGTCCAATCAGAGCTTTTGTATCATACACATTCCTACATCCAGTTTCTGTTTCATTAAGTATATAAATTTCAACTCCACGATTCCTCATTGCACTATTAAATTAAAACAATTAAACGTATTAAATTTAGCCCTCTTTTTAAATGGATGAAATTAGTAACACACCGAGAAATTTCGCCATTTTTTGGATCAATCGTGAGAAACAACCTAAAATTCGGGTGTGGCATAATATGAATCATTTCTCCGTTATCATCTACGCCTCTCTCGCCAATAGTTAACACCCCATTGGGTTCTAAAAGAGCATTAAGACGATCCAAAACTGCTGGACTACATAAGTTTACGTTTTCAATCAAAAGCCAACAACCATCTTGCAAGCACTAAATATAAAAATATATTTTAATGATCTATGTGCATGAAAATAATGTAATCCTATTTACTTTGATTAGAATCGAGTCGACCCACTCGAATTTCCCACCGGCATTCAACGTTCCTTCTTTTTCAACATTAAGACGCAATTTTTCTAAACGGTCGCACAAGTTATTTAAATTCTCAACAAAGTTTTCGGCGTTTTTATGCGATTTTAATGATACTAGAATTTCGTTTAGTTGCTGTAGTTTGACGGTGAATAATTTCGTTTCATCTGCCATTGTACGTTGTTCGGTGTCTGTGTGGAAGTAAAAAAAAAAAAAAAACTCTTTGATGCATACATAAGAACTATCAAATAAGAGTTTAAATAGACTGGGATTATTTTTAATGAAGCAATTAAAATTGCGCGCCGAATGTAATTACACAGAAAATTGAAATTTACAGGCAAAAAAATATCAAAATAACGTAATACATTTTAGAAAAATAACCAATGATTTTTGTTGCAATTATTATTTAAATTTGAATTTGATTTGAAATCTTTTACCCACTTACGTATTTATCATACATGACTGTCCACTTAGGAGCTATAACAGCAGCAGTATACATTCAAACATTATTGTAATAACTTGACTATAAAGTTAAGGACAAGTAGTTAAAGTCCCTTAGGGGTATCTATGGCTTGTAGAACACGATTGTTACAAATTACATACATGAATAACTTAAGCTATCCGATCTATTAAATATAACAGTAAGCGTAAACAATGTAGAAATAAGCGCTTATTTGTCAAGGTTATCCCCATTGAACAATCCTACATTCCACGCAATTATTTTAAAATTTAATACGAACATAAAATTGTTAGTACATCTACTTAAATAAATAACTGCTTATATATGCGAAACATAAAATGTACTGTTTTGTATAATTGTTTGTGTAATTTTATATTCGAAAGAAAAAAAAGGACAAATAAACTTTACAAAGAATGAAGTATTTTGCGCGATATTCTCTAAGGTGGCATACCTATACTTCAACAAAACTATAATAGTTTAGAGTTTAAATTCTTCAGGGAATATTTTTGAAATTGTGTTCAGTGAAAAGAGAGAAATTAACAATAGATCGCCACAATGTAAATAGACAATAAAATAAAATACTTTTACGTTTTTCGAATAGAATTATTAAAATAACTGTTGATACTTTTGGTCGTGCATCAATTGTATTCGATGAGTGTCTCTCGAAGTAAAATTGTAATTTCGATAAATATTCTAAAATAAAATGTGTTTTCATATTTATTACTTTTTTGATGGTGACAACTAAATTTGTTTTTGACGAAATGATGACAAAAAAAATGTTACTGAATGACAGAACTCAGAAATTGTGCATATACCAGGGATATACATATATGTACCGCACTCGCATATATGTACACTAAAGTCACAAGAATACGTAAGTATGATTTATGGTTAGTAATCTGGAGGTTTGCATTTATGAATAACAATGACTTTTTCCAAGATTACGAAAGAGAACGCGAGACTTGGTCGACGAATATACACAGAGAAAGAAATAGCATCGGAAGAGAATTTAAATGTAACAAGTCGTATAAGGACATCTTGTCATCCCATTTCTATGGAAAACTCAGTACGATTTTTGTATTCATGACAGTGTATAATGAATATTTTAAATCTGCGAATTATGACCTGACAGTTATTTTATCAACATAAAAATTACTAATAAACATAATTTTATCATTTTTATTAATAGTGTAGAAATTTTAATTAAAAAAAGACTTTTACGATATTTTACGAAATTAATCATTAAACATTTTTATTATAGATAAATGTTGATAGTATAGCTAAAATATTAATTAAATAACATTTAATATTTATCTTTAAACGGATGAATAAGATTTATTTTAAAATGAATAAAAAAAAAAAACAATCGCTCTATAAAACGAAAACGCTATTTTTCATGCAACAATTAATTATTGAGTGAAATTGTGTATTCACTGGCTTTGGCTGTGTGCTTTCAGACGCAACCAACTAGAGCGAGCACTGAAGGAAGTAAAATTTATTTTTAAAATTTTCTATACTATTTATATAAAGCACGTGAATAATTATTAAAGTATTCCACATCTACAAGAGTTTTTTAAAATTACTTACCAGTATGCAAAATAGCTCTATACTTCTCCCATTTCTTCAACAGCGGCGAAGAGAAACTTATATTTGAAGATTGGAGAAGACACTTCTGTACGACTTTCAGCAATATACGTTCAGTTTTACTAGAGATTTCTTCTAAATGTCTATTATAGTCAGCCTGTAACAAATAACAAAGTACCAAATGAATTTGTGATATAAATTTTTAGTTTTACAGTACAATTTCTTTTATATATTTCAATGATTTACAGTTATCCTATAGATATATAATAAATTTCGTTACAGATATCAATATTTGTTTGTGAAATAGAATAAAAGAATTTTATTTACGACACAAAGGTGCTATAATTCGGAAATTATTTTTGAAAAGAAAATTATCCGATTGTATGTGCCGCTTATGAGTAATTGTCTCGCTGACTATACCAGCTACCAGTCTTCAGTGATTGATAATACAATAGTCCAAACCAAATACTTCTGCACATTTTAATAGAAACATGTGCAGTAACATTACTGGATGATTGTAACCTGTGAACGATCACTATCCTTTTGTGCGGTGTAAAAGGGGTCAATTCTATTCTCTGTTGTATGTATGAACGTGTAACGTGTATGTGGTGATTTTCTATCATAAACGCGATATTCTATACCAGTATCCGAAAGTGCAATGCACTTAAGCATACCAGAAAGTGTTGACGTGATACAGAAAACAAAAAGGAAATATCAAGAGTACAACTGATATGTTAGATTTTTGAACATTTCTAGAGTGTAAAAGCAATCTATATACATATCAATCATTTTTAACAGTTTTAAACGTAGTAAACCGATGCAAGCCGAATGAGTTCACTTTGTACATGTCGCGCGCGCATGCGCTTGCTAACTAATATAATAAGTGCGCATATATTATTATTACAGAGTTAAATTAAAAGAAGTAGTAATTTATTTGCAAGCTTGTTTAGGTGGGACAAGGCGTTTATTTTATTTTTTAATAAAAAAACAATCATGTGCACTGTTGCTAGGTGCAGTAGTTTACGGAAAGTTTTAAAGACACGAGCTTCGGTGGGATGTGAGATGCATATGTGAAATAGAATTATTAGATTATGTTCTTTATTCAAACTCGCTGTGTTTTAAGATATGTATGCAGTACCAGGGTTTACTTAAGTTTTAACGAACTGATAATTTATTTATAGATATGCAGATTGTTTTGAATAAATAAAATATGCTACAAATAAATGAACAAAACAAATCTCATATACCATTGAGAAAATCTTAGGCAAGGCGAAAACATCGAAACGTATAAAATACATTTAAATTCTCGGCACGAATGGTTTGGTTTGTTAACGGTATTTGCTACTGAAACAGAGCGGCAAAAAAGCCTAGAATTATTTACCAATAGTGTTTAAATATTTACACGACCAAAAATTGGCGCTTACACTTTTCTCCATCATTCTTTTGCTAAAGGTGTTACTGTTTATTTTTATCTTTTCTTGTCTAGTGAACTCTACTTCACTTGATTTTTATTATTTACGTCTTTCCATGCAGCTTTAGTACAAAAGTAAATAAATGTATACTTGTAATTCCTCTTGTATTATCAGTAGTTTTAAAACTTTATATAGATTACGTGAGAACTTAACAATTTAAAAAAAAATTAAATAATAATTCATTGATTTATTTTGCTGCTATTCCCTTTAATAAAAGAAAAAAATCAAGTAGGTAAAAGAGAATGAAACGTTCGAAATACCGAAAGAGATGATAAAACAAAACAACAGACACAAAAGTAAATATTAAAATAAAGAAAGTTGAAAAATATTTCCGCGTAACATTACTGAATTTAACTTTTATTTTTACGGTCTTTACGAATAGCTGTATATCCTGTGTGTGCGGATGCGTGCGGGGTCGTAAAATTTCGTTTACACAACACAGCGGTGTGTACTTGTGTCGTTGTAAATTTGAAACAATTGTACCAATGAATAAATAAAAAAAAACTCTAGCGTTTGCGCATATACACGGAGTCACAGTGTATATAAAAATATGCCTGGATGTTTTGGTCCGTGTAGTATGAAGTTTCTAAACATGAGCATAAAAGGTATAACTTGGATCGTAACATAACAGTTGCGGCAAAGAATAAAATCCTTTCCTATCCAAAGTTGATTGTATGAAATTAGTTTGTGTGCTTCTTGTATTTGTGTATTATTTAATTAGGAAATATTTGATTGGAACAAATTTATAAATGGGTAAAGTTTCCAACAAACATAGAATTAGACATGGTATCAAATATGAAATTGTTTCTCTGTTGTAATGCGCAGATACATTCAGCAAAGAGCATATTCGCAAATCTATTTGTAATACAATTTATAGATGCTTTATATCACAATGGTTACAGAGTAATATATACGAAATATAATTGTAAGAAAAATCAGAGATTTATGCGGTCTTACAGATAAGTTATCTAGATTTTAAATATGTGGAAAATAGCGTATATACTAGGATTAATTATTTATATAAAACTATCTTTAGTTGATTGAATATTAGCGTACAACGCAAAAAAAAGTTTTGATTGCTAGATTAGTGTTTGGTCAAGATTTTATAATAGATCTCAGTACAAATGATGGATGATATATTTGCTACATCTTCGCAATTCATTTGATTTTAAGTGTCCACTTCGGTTAAAACCAGCAACGTAAAAACCCATCTAAGCCCATAATGTATAAAAAGTCTAATGATCGCTTCTAGTTCACCAGTTTGACACTAGATGCAGCGACAAGAGGGTTCAGAGAGCAAAAAAAGAAGGTGAAGCAATAAGCAGGGCGTCTGGTGTTTTCGCGTGTGACGACCATACTATAAATTAGATCCTTGACTAAGTGGAGTGAATAATTAATGTAGGCCGCATGTTTTTATGGAACCGGCCACAGCGAGAAAGATGGCAGTACAGCGAGAAGGAATTAACAAAGATGAGGAAGAGAGAATGCACCGCAAGGCTTGAGTGCCTTAGTGCGAAACATCAACGGGTGATGGAATTCGTTTTACTTTGAGCGGTTTCTGAGACAAATTCTACCATGAAGGTATTCGTCTAGTGCTCCACTGAATCTTTCTTGAATAGAACTTCGATTTACCGAGCAATACATTATGATTTAATTGATTTCTGTATTACACAATAATCCCTTTTTACTAAACTTTGGCTGAACACATATCCTACCTCAATATTAGCGGTAGTCTAGAAAAATATATGTTGTTAGATGCATTACAACAAATGAGAAACATGTGCGGGCAAAATTACTGATGATGTGGACATGCCATCAGGAATGTTGTGGTTAAGGACCTACTCATGTTCCTGATTAGCACTCTAATCTGTTATTAACCACGAGTGTATGCACGAGACCTGCAAGCACGCGCACTCGTGGACCATTCAAGCTTGATTAATTAAACAACGCAGCGCGTGATGACTGCCCGAAACATGACAAGGGGCAGTGTTCGCAATATACCACACAATACTAAAAATACTATATTACTAAAGGGTTTATTATATACATTAGCAACTACTACGTATTTCTACTATATTCATAAAGAGTTGCCTCATACTAACATGAAGAATGTAACTATGACGTCCTGACGTCATCCATAAACTTTGTACAACGCACTCCTTATTCCATACTCTTCCACTGTACCACATAGCGATATCAAACAACGTTATCCAAACGCTGCAACTATAACATCAATTGAATTCACAGTTGGATGATTCGTATAAATTTCAAGTGATTCATGTATTTATTATCATTTCATTCAAAAGCATAGCAATGCCATTTCATCCGCAGATACAATAACTAGCAATGATGTATTGTTCACATACATATTTCAGTTTTCAAATACATATTAATTACTATTACTGGATACATAGTTTAAACTGATTTATATATATAGAAATCATTTTTTATATTCTCTTACTGATCCTTTAAATACATCTCCTTTTGGTATCAGTTAGACTTATAATTGCGGAAGAAAATATTTAAGTTATTAATTTAAATTTAGATTTTTAATTACATATTCTGATAGAATCGTTCGAATTTAAGATTAAAATTTTTGCCCTAGAGTAAAATAAATTAAAAATTCTTTCTTTCTTTGTGCAGATTCTGAGAATTCACAAAAAATAAATCACATTTTTGTTGATTTTAATGAAGTTTCTATTAATCTATGTTCAGTAATAATAAATTATTATATGTTTTAGACAGATTCTTGTATGTTATAACTAAGCAATCAAAACCACAAGAGTCATGAGAAAATCTAAAGGAAATATGGAAAATTAATTAAATTCTCTTTAGTTAATAAATATGCCAAATCATCACACAATTTGTTGAATATGTAAATGTAGTATCAAGAAAATCTCTTGATATATACATTTCTAGAATACTTTTATTTATTTAAATAACAATGATATTAAATGCACATTTATCTCGATGGTGTACGATCTACAATATCTCATTTCTGATTAAGGACAATCATAAAATGATTTTTAAATTGCTGTAAATTTGGTAACAGATGCTTGGGTTAGCATTAAACCCGCATTTATAACCCAAGTTATAAAATTCTACAGACGTCAGATCTATAAAATGACTGTTAATTTTTTTTTTTCAACTTCTAGAATTTCAAGTGCTAATATCAGATTAATGCCATAAAACCGGGTGTGAAATGGTTTGTTAGAATCAAGTTTCAAATGAATCGATTTAACGGCGATCATATAAACGTGAGAATAGAGCTTTAACTTTTAACTAGATGTCGTATTTTTATTTTTAAATTCATTCTTTTATAGTAGTAGGTAGAATATCCACCTAATCTTGAGTTGAAATCGTTAGAAAATTATATAGAAGATTTTCATAATATCGATAGAGTTATTTTCAATGCAGATGGATAAAAAAATTCAGACAGTTCAAGGCTACCCGTGAACGGAATGCATAATATACATACATATATGAACATCGAGTTACAAATGGTTTGAAAAACATTATATTGTAAAAATTTATTTTTACTTTATTTAATTAGGTATTTGAATCTGAATTAATAATGTTATAACAAACAAAATTTAATTTTCTTTTTACTTTACGTGTTTAGACTGTTTGAAAGTTAAATAACTCGCAAAATAATTCAGAAGATAGGTATACAGATTAGTAGTCTATAGACTTGGATAAAAATTTCGGCAATTTGAAGAACTTGGTAAATATTTCAACTTGATATTCTGTGAACATAAAACTTTTCTAATCAGTAACTGCCGAATAAAGTTAAATTACAAAACCCAAAATACCTATTCTTTTACGTGTTATACGTCTCGCCGGCAACGATTAAAATACTTTGTTGGTGGTTCTGCGAATGTTTCCCGAAAATAACAAACTTTGAATTTCCGGACCAGAAATTACATTTGAATATTTTATTGTTTCCTTTCTGGTTTTTAACAAAATGAAGTGCTGCTGCGCGGAGATAATAATTTCCAACCTACACTTTATACTTTGTGCCATATCAAACAAAAATGAAAAAGCAGTGTTTAAATCACAATATAAATATACGATTTTAGATTTTGTTTTCGTATAGAAAATTAAACTTACTAAGAATTATTTAAATCGTAACAAATATAAAAATTAAATGAATTTTATTTAAAAAAAAAATATTTATTAAAATGATATCTTAATTAAACTATTGCACCATCCACAACACAGTCACGCAATTTGAGGTCACTATGTCACCCTTCTCCAAATAAAATGTTTTTGTCTACACCTCGCCAAAACAACATAAATTACTTGACACTAAAACTGCAAACAGTTCAATCGTAGTCTGCACCAGGAGTCATAATATTTTTGATAATCCGAATCGGGGAATAGCGTCAAAGAAACGCCCTGTTCTTTGGGAAAGTGCGCCGTGCGTTTCACAGAGAGAAAGAGAGACAGGGACACAGGGAATTTCGAGAGAGAGTAGTTACAGCATCCCGAACGCGAAATCCGTCGTTCAGTAGTGGCTGAAACAGCGGGACAATCGTCGGGTATCACGCGCCGTCTGAAACGACTGAAATAACCGACTTGGACGTCCGTATGTGCTTGCATCTTATAATATTTTAGTGTGTATACACTACAAAATTTATCGACCGAATAATTTTTTATGTAATTTTTTTTGTATAAATTGCGCTCATTTTTAAAATTTTATTTTATCTCAAACTTATTTCGTAATTGTTCATAAACTAATTTGTAATAGTTCTGTGTTTGTTTATTAGTATTGTAAGTATTAAATCATTATTTTGAAATTTATTTATACATTTTAGCTATAATTGCATAATAAAATAAAATTAATAAATATTTTATCTTTAGACTTTAAAGTAAGCATCTATTTTCTTATTATTATTCAAAATATTTAATAATTAATTCTGTGTAGTATTTAATTGTTGATTTTTTAAAGCTTGAATATTTAATTAAATAAAACTATAAATATTATTTTTACTGTTTTAAAGAATTATTACTTTTTTTATTATTGAATTAATATTTCATGAACGAACATAAAATCGGTGCCGTGAATTATATTTATAAGAAAAGTACGTTTAATATTTAGTTATCTGAACAACGGAAGCGATTAAAATAATAAATGATTCAAATATGATAATATTTCTCGAAAACAATTAAATGTACAATAAAATAAAAAAATATTGTATTTTAAATGTATTTTAAATTATATGCAGATATTTACTGTCACATATTTTAATTATATTGTCAAAAATATAAAATCACAATATGAATATTGTGGTGAATATCATTTTGCATGCATTATATAACAATAATGGGCTTTAATTACGTTTTAATAACTGCAGGCTATGTTAGATTAGCCCAGTAATAGATTCATAGTATATGCATCCAGAATTCAAAGTATATTATAATTTTATGCTTTATTATATAGATTTATTTTATATTTTCATTTATATATAAAGAGCAGTCTTGGAAAACGTATGAAATAAAATTGCATGTATAAAATTTACATATAATAGGATACATTTACATGAAATAGTACTAAAATTGTATTAAATTTGAACAAAATAGTGTTAATTTAACACGATTTTGTGTGAATGTAAAAATCAATGTAATGTTTCCGTAATTGAATTGAAGAGAGTATTCATTTTATTCCATGCTACTTATTCAAATAGTACCAATGCAAATGTATTTCATAAGTATTTCATTTTTCTTTAAAAAGACAATTTGAAAGTAAAATCCGTCATCAGTGCAACTTAATAATAAATCCGTTTTAATCTAGCAACCGCTGAAAATGCAAACGAGTTATCGAACTATGCAAACCATGTCAGTGTAATTTAATAAATTTAAACTAAAACCAAGGTGAAAATAACTTTTGCTGTGCGTATAATCCCAGATTAAATCGCAAGCAACGGACGCCAGATTTAAAAGTATAAACTTAAGTGAATTGAGGCTATGGAAATAGGATAATATGAATCTGGCGCGATTTCGAACTGACACATTTGCAATTATATTGAAAGTGAACCAACGTTCCGTGAACGTAACCTAAGTATTTAGCGTTAGACTTTGAATAAGTGTGAAGATGGGTTCTCGGTAATTAGTACATCATTGGACCACAAAGACACCAATTCAAGACAATGAAAGTGTAGGGGAACATCTTTTCTACATTTAAGACAACATCGAAAACATCATAAAACAAAATGGCTGCTGGTAAGTACATTTACTATAACAATCATCAATCATCAATGTATGATTTAAAATGTTAAATAATTTCCCGTTAATTCTATTTAATTTATTTTGTATCTTGACATTTTTGTCACTTCTATTATGTGAGACATAGTATACCTATGTGAAAAAAAAAACAAATTCGTTAAAAGCACATAACTTCATATGAAATATATTCTACTTAACATTTTTGCGCGTTGTTTATATAACATATAGTGCGAACATTTTTCGCCTAGAGGCAGCACGAATTACCAAAACATTCTGTATTATATGTGTGTTATGAATTGTACATCCGATATTAAGTTAGGTCTCATCTGGATTACGCGTCGGAGACTTAGTACATACAAACTGCTGAACATATAAAATCATTAACAATAAGACCGCGTCTAAATCAGATGATTTAAGTTCTTAATGTACTACGTGACTAACATTTCACATTATTCATTTTCTCTATGCGACGCTACGTTCATATACCATACAGTGCTCATATGTTGGTGCTATTCATTTCAAAAACAGATAAGGGGACAAATGCGAAAGTTTCTCAGAATGTATGTTTGTTTTTTATTATATAACTGAGACTTTTTACTAGTAATACATTAATAAATAAGTTTGGACATGCACCGTTAGATCTATGGCTCCTAGCGAAACTAGAGATTTTAAAAGATGACAGAAGGGACCTTTTTTCGTGAACCTTTGCCATACGTGTCCAAAAACATGGCTGAGTCGCAATTATCACATTTCATACAAAACATTCTATAATAACCTCAAGAATACATTTTTGTTATACGTTTAAATTAGAGCGAAAATTCTCTGAAGAGATTACCGTAACTTTTTAGAAAAGTAACAATGTATTTTAAACAAATCCCTAGCGTATTCCTCAACACAATATAAAGATAGTTAGTTATGCAACAACAAGGACGTTCGTCCTTTAGGTAAGCGTCAACAAATGTGTTTTAATGTATTATGAGATGTTCAACTCGCGTATTTTGTAAGAGGAAATTCTATTCTAATACCTATGACGCTATTCTAGAATATAAGAACTTCATATGAATGTTGTTTGTTAGTAGGAACAAACACCTTTTTAAATATTTAAAAACTATTGCAAACATCATTCCTGGTAGAGTTTACTTAATTTATATCGGTTGTTCTACGCAATTCCTTTGTTACGTCATCCCAAAGTCGCAGTGCTTTAGCCCGAAATATAATGGACTCCCATTGGCCACCTGAAAACGGATTAGGCTACACAGACGGCTTAAAACACCTCGCCATCCGCCGCTGATTTCACAACGAAAGAGAAAAAATTTCGTTGGTTATCTATGATACCCGTATACGCGAAGAGGTAGATATATATCTCAAAGTGTAGATAGGAATGGCTAATGAGAAATGCGAAGCAGAGTGAATGTGTAAAGATCACACTGAAAGAGAATAAGAAAGAAGCGACAATTAATTACAAAATTTAGTAAAGAGAAAATAGTTTTTTTTTTTTGTAAGTGAAGATACTTGATATATAAAAAGAGATAAGATAAGAAAATCTTATTACTTTTTCATACTGAATACATCTTGTTAAGAAATTGCATCGCAATTAATTTTCTTAAAAGGGAATTTAATTGTAGTGGAAACAAATGCGCAGGATTACAACTATAAATTCTTTTATTTTAAGATGTTTTTCAATTCAGTTAAATAATATAAACATTTCTAGTGTTGAAGAGCCGCTATATTTTTAGGAACGTAGATCCTATTATACTTGAGACAGTTTCAGACAAATACGTGAGAACTACATGATATCTATGAAGCCCGTTTTACACACACACATATATATAAAAATAATTTCCTAACGCTTTTCTACACGTAATTCTTATTATTTCACGCTTCACAAGTTTCTTCGAAACTCATCAAACCTCTTTTCATATATGATCTATTATTTGATTAGAACTAATAAAGAACAGAATCCAATTTCATGAAATCAAACTTTCTTCAATTTCCTGCACCCTAAAGCTCCAATAAAGCAAACGATGAACGTATTTTCAAAACCAGAAAATAAAATTTATTACAACAAAGTTAAAGTCTCAATATGACAGAAATGAGAAATAATAATACATCGCACAGACTAGTGACAATGATAGATTGCACACCCGTTGACATTAGATGGATACGTAGTCGGTCATATCAAATTTCAGTACGTAAACGATTAAGTTTATTGGTACAATATGGGGCGTGGTTTTTTTTTTTTTGAGAGAAAACCAGAGACATCTCTATGTAATAAAAATGTATGGGGTCGAGTGCGCCAGTTGCACACGGCGATGCGGAATTCCAACGGCTGACCCGGCAAAAATTGACCGTTTACGGAGCTGACAATGTAGGTGGTATGTAGCCAAAAATGCCAAACCACGCAAAGAAACTTTAAGAAAGATATAAACGTGAGGTGATTCTTAAAAATAAGACACATAACACCAATGAGCATTTTTTGATGAATACAGAGTTAAATAAACGTTATAGTTTTTATTTGATTATGATACCACAAAAGATTTTTTATTGGTGCCTTTGGAGGCTCCAAGCATGATTGAGGTGTATACCAATATACTTTCGTTGAAATTTATGTTGTAGTCCATCCAATGCAAAATATTTGTTCGCAAACAAACTCATCTCAATTTTATATAGTTGTAAATTTTAAAATAAGTTGCATACATGAATATGTGGAAAACATGAAAAATATTATAGATTCAGTACAATACAGCGGTACAATTTCTCAACTAAATAAAAATAAAACATAGCATCCGTGTCCTGTTTGAAGTCTGGGAAAGTGTAACTATTTCAGAGATATAAAATTTCTAACCGGGGTACCGAGGGAAATAGCGTAGAAAAGTTAAAACCGCCATCAAAAGATTTACACAAAGTTTTGAAGAACTTTAAATTATTTTTTTTAAAGGAATTTATTAAATGAAAACTTGGTAACTCATTTTTATAAGCCTATACTATTTATTTCGTGATTTAGGTGTTCACTTATCAAAGAAATATACTTCCAAGTGAAAATTATTTTAGATTCATATTACTACTACATTGTGCCCAAGCTGAATTAGCATTAGAAAAAGAAATGTTATTACAAACAAATTCAGAAAGTTCTACTCTTCGGCATATTACATTTTAATACCGAACGATAAAGTTTGTAGTAGGAGATAATAAATTTGCAAAAATAAGTCTAACGAAAATTGTCGCAAACTTTGATATTCATGTAGGTAACATTAAGCACAAAAAAAAAATAGATAAATCATTTTTCAGTATTCGCATCAGGTAAAGTTTGTCATAAATGTTTTACTGTTTCTCCATATAGAAATATAGTGAACAAAACACAAATATAGACTTGTTTATGATCAGTACAGATGGAAGTAGTATCTCTCAATATACGTGAACAACATATTTTCATAGTTTTATATTTTATAGGTGATACTGCCAAACTTTACACATTTAGCTTCATGCTATTACAATTTTATATTCATGTTTTTATCGATAATTTTGTATAAAACGTTCATAAATTATAAACTATTTTGCACGTTTCTTTATTATTATGTTTTAATTCTTTTATTATATAACTGAGTGGCTATGGAAAAATATGATTTGAATCCACAAATGAAGAATTGCTTCGTTCAATTTAATCCGCAGAGACACCATATTGACTATATATGCAAATTCTAGTAATTTACAATTTGAATTCAATTCGATAAAGTCAATATATGTTTGAGTCATGAATTTGAAATCATGAATCGATTGAAGTGTAATCATTGTTTATCCAAGTCCATTTTTATTTAATTATTAATTAATTAATTTTCAATGCAACTAAACCAAACACAATGGCTGCAATTTATCAAATAGCATTAAAATATATTTTAAACAATTAAATACTAATTTTATACAACCGCAATTATAACCATGATGTTAAATGCAAACTATGCTCATTCTGACTGTTCATTTCTCTTACTCAATTATTGTTTTATATCATCCCAACTTTCTCGACAGTCAGAGAAGAGCGAAAGTAGTAAAAATGAGAAGCGGAATAATTACGCGAATGTCAGGCGCACACGTTGGAGTTAACCCAGAGTCAGAACCCAAATCACTTGGGGCACACTAGTGACGCATTTTTATAACTTTTATTACCGCGAAGACGTGCATACAACATCTGCATAGGTACCCAAGTTTCCTGTCAAGTTTCTGTCTTCGTTTCACCCAGCGGTATCAAGTTATGAAGATACATACTACGGAAAGGTATATTATTATTTTAATATCTGCCATACACCGTGTCTCTGGGATGAAAGATTCATAATTGTTTGACATTTTATAGGGGGTTTTTTTTTGTTGGCTTTACATTGTGATTATGAAAATAATGGAAAATTTTAGGAATAAAATTGGCGCGTTAAAGATAAACATAAAGAAAGTTGTGAAATTTATCCCAAAGTACACATAACAACTTTGTTATGTTAGACGAAGAAGTCAATGTTTATTATCATATTGCTTGAAGTTTTAAGATTTATATACTGCTGCATACAAATTACACTGTATTATTTAAATGTAATTCTCGTTGTGTAAAGGCTTCAAAGGCGAAAAGAATTTTTGTATCAATCAAACAATTAGCTTGTAAATCAAATGAAATAAATAAAACCTTGCCTGTATCAAATAGAATTTTGCATAATAGAAAGAAATTTTTATGTGTAAAATATACTGCATAATTCGTTCTCTAATGGTAGTCTTCCTGAATTTCCAACAAAGTTTATACGTTAAAAAGTCTTTTGGGAAAGTTGCAAAAGTAACAGTAGATGATATATGAATAAAAAATTGCGACAATCATATATGTTAAATGACCGAATATAAAAGCCAAAAAATAACTCACATTTCATATTCAGGCGAAGCCAGAAAAATTCAGATTAGACTAGAATAAAATGAAAACTCGCTCACCTGTAACGAGAAAAATCTCATTTTAATTTTTCGTCAAAAAGTTATTAAAACAATTATAACAAAATTATTATTCGCAACAACGCTTAATCTTGATGCGTTGAAACTTTACAAGTTCTGGTGTTTAACATGTTAAATTGTAACTTAATCTTAGTTAACTATGCATAACATTAACAGTGGTGTTTAAACTTTTGCGTCTACCCATTCTGTAAACTATATTTCGGAGCGCTTGCATTACAATACAACAATCTCAGTTTAACAACAAATAATAATTACTGAATCATAAACTAAGTATAACTTTTAAACTGCTGGCATGACGATGTTGCGCAGTAATTGGGTGTTCCGTAATAAAGTGTCAGTTGCGAATCAAGTTTAGCATTGCAATTATGAACTCAAGAAAATTGGGTTATAAAATGAAATTGAAGAATCGTCAGGCTACAGAGATGAGTTCAACTATGAAATACTTATTTAAGAATATATATATATATATATCTAACAACACGGCTGATAAAACAGAAAATATTTCTACAACTTCTGTATTTCATCAAACGGTGGATTTAAAAACGCAAGAACATATTAAATGATATCTCATTTTATCGTTTTAATGCACATATTTGTCAAGTTTTTTTAAATTTAGCCATTATACGCTCGCATACAAGTTGGGAAGATGAAATTGAATGAAAATCATCAATTTTCATCTGCGTCATGTGCTATTCTTTAAGGAATCAATTTGAGAATCTTTTTGTTTTTATTTTTTGCACTGCTGTAGAAAAGTTTTGCAATTCATTTACAATATCCCATATATAATGAAATTGACGGGTCTTAGTTGATAAATAAATTCCAACGTTGTCCGCTGTGAGATATTACAACGTTAAAATTAGCTGCGGTCTTAAACACACGTGAAAATTTTACTCATATACCGTGAACAAATCTTTTTAAACAAGATTGACAAAATATAAATTTAAGTTTTTACATGGAATATAAAAATATTGGAGAAAAATGTTAAAATAATCACTGTTCTTTAAATACTGTAATTTAACATTTAAATTAATACCTATTTACAACATTCAAAGTAATTCGTATCCACAAAAAAAAGTAGATTTACATCTGTGATATATACCAGTGCTCATAGCGACATGAGTAAGAATTAACATCCCAAATCGACCATAAAGGAAACGTGAATATCGCACAAAAATTTCGGACAACTGTCGCCAATAGCATTCAGCCACGTTTGCCAAATCATTTTATTTTATTTTGCATCGCCGCAATCATGCAGCATTCGTTCGAGAAAAATGACAACGGTGGAGCGCAAATATATTTTCCAGTGGATGCAACCAGCAACTAGATTTTATTACAAGATCTTTTAGGATTTTTCAACAGTTAAACCGTTTTACCCTCCGCGAGAAAATTGTTTATCGTCATACAGTGTTGCAACTGACATTCAACATTACAATAAGAATTACTTTTATCGTTATGCCATAATAAACAGATCGAATATTTAAATGTGCGCTAACATAACATTTCTCGAGTTCTAAGGTTGAAATTTGGTTTACAAAACAGCCGGCAGTAAACTTTAAAGTTTATTTTGTATAACTTTGTTATTAAAAGTTTTCGTGGCGAGAGACGTTACGGTTGTTTTTTGAATTTAAAATGAATTATTATGTCCCATATTTTGGCCGTTGAAGTGGAATAATCACTAACAAATTGTGCATTGTTAGCCTATGTACACATGTACTAGTCAGAGTTTCACAATAATATTTAAGACCATGAATCCTATAACTGAAGTTAAATCTACAACGGGTTAAAAATTGAATTTGTTCCATTGGACTGTTTGCTTACTTTATTGAATCAATTTGTTTCTTTGACGTCAATAATGGAAGCAAGAAGAACACTTCTATTTGTGGACTAGTGACATCTGTTAATTGACTGTGACAAAAGAGAAGAAAACAATTTCGCAGAAAACTAATATCCATAGCAGCAGAGACGAAAGAGACAACGAGTTTCATAAGTTACTACAATAAATTGATAAGTTTTGCAAAGCAGCCAGTGTTGAACATGGTGCATATACACACTGGAAGCGTTCAAAACACTTGAGAACTAAATATATAATTAAATCCGATGAGTGTCGCTCTCCAGGCAAATGGCAACAATTTAAAGCTAAAACTCGCCATTAAAAGTTGCTGGGTGTGATAAAGTTGGTACTGTTCTTCATCGGAATCATCATCAAATATGCAGAGAATAGATGGGGGGTGTGAGTGGATGAGAATTAGAATTCACACTGGACCAAATGAGATGGCGATATTTCGTGTGCAGATAACAGAACGATCTAGCCCACTAATGGACACTGCACTTGTCGTATGGTAAACAGATAAAAAGCAATTTAATGATGCAGACATTTTGAAATGAGATTAATGAGATGCTCCATATTTGGTTTACATCTAAACCAATAAATAAATGACAAAAAGTCAAAATCAATACGATTTACTAAAATTAATCATTTTGAAATCAGCAACATAATGCAAGTGTTAATCTTTGTAAATTAATACTCGGTGAAGTCATGCAATTTTGATGAGATATAGTATTTAACTGGATACACATGGATACCATCTGACACAGACTAATTCTGCCCAGAGCATCGAAGCAGCAAGTGGGACAAGACACATTGCAATGATAAATGAACAACGATGGCCTTCGGCGGCAGTTCGTCTCTCCGTCACAACGTTCTAACGACGTTGCTGCCGCCGACGCTGCTCGCTGTTCTCCGTTTGTTTCCTCTTCTAATCAGCCCCAGCACGGCGGCGAAGCTACGACTTTCAACCGAATACGCCCCAATGCTTACACTGAACAATACCCGGTATAACCCTTATTGTTTTCCCATGGTAACTAATTTACTCTACACCAGGGCTTAGGTAACAATTTGAAAATTTGTCATCCACTCAGTTTGGGTAGCTTCTATTGAAAAGAAATAAAAAAGGGAGGAAATATATTTTGAAGATATATATAGTTAACAAAAAAAAGAACATTTTTAGTAGAAGATGAATTGTATGTGTTATATTTTCATATCAATTTGATCGAATTGAAAATAATCATGATTGTTAGCGGAAACAGTGCATCAAGTTTGTAATGAAATTTCAGTTTGTCGCGTTATAGAAAACTGAAAGACAAGTTGATATTACTTGAAGCATATTCCTCGTCCAAGCAAATACAACGTCGTATATCATATGACATATATGACAGTTATTGTTGATAGTGTATTACGAACGTGGCAAAATACATAACTGCTTCAATAGAAATAACGAAATTCTACTTGTCACATCTATAAATATTTTATTCATAATTTAGAATTTGTGCTTCAGTAAACATAACACGTTTTAAAAATGCATTTCTCTATACTGGTACACGGCTTACTACAAAAGTGTGGTGACTAAAAACTAGCAAGTGTTGAAGAATCTGAGCTTTCAAAATAAGAATGTAACTATCATTGTTTTTATTTTCATTGTTTACTGGAGAGTAGTCGTTTTATTCTCTTCCTTCGTCAATTTCTTTGCGACACCAGATTTCTTTTTATATAGACAAAAATATAACAGTGACTTGGCAAACATAAAAATGAAATGTTGACAGTTCCTGTCGCTGTTATTATCGTATCCACAATTTGACAAAACGACTAGTTTGAAACACATATCATATTCTACTAAAATACGTTGAAGACATGCGCTTTTAAGACAAAGTACTAGTTTCTATCAAATATTTAGAGACATTTCCAAACAACAAAGTTGTTGATTAAAAGATGTATCACTGTCAAATTAAAACACAAATGTAGCAAAATCCTTCAGACAGGCTGACAAAAGCAGAATCAATTAATCTGCCATCAACCCTTTGTAAGGCGCGCGTATAATTACAACCAGACGCGGACCAGTTAAAGATGGTTCACAGGTGTAAATAATTGAATTCGACAAGAGCCAGCGAAAGTACAATTGATTTAAAGCGAAATGAATGCGAGGATCAAGTGCATTCCGCCCAAATTAAGATTTCATGAAATATTTAATCAGCATTCTACCAGTCTGTGAAATTTATAAGTATCTGCTATTATGAAATAGATTTATTTTAGAAAGAGTTCTGGGTATCAAATATATGTATATACATATATAAAGGAGTAGATTCATTTTGTCAATACGAAAAAAACATATATTAAATTTTAGTTACTGATAAAAAAGAAAATAAAGTTAAATGATGTTAATTAATTAAAATTAAAGGTAAGTGCCTTGCTCCAGTAATATTGAAAAGTCGAATAAAAAGAATCAGATCTTTGAAGAGGGGCACTTTATTTTAATTAAGAAAACGAGCTTGGGTGAAAAAATGATGTTTTCCATGTGCTAAAAACAAATTTAAACCTAAGTTAACAAGAAAATCCTTTTAACAAAAACAAAACGACATATTAGCAAAATGACTGTCTCTCACGTTCAAACTCTATTAAAACTTTCCAACAACGCAAACTTAATAATTGAAATCGAAGAACGAAAGACAGTTTTGAGAAAAAAAATAAAACGATGTCTGCACATACGGACTAACAAAGTTCACGCAATCATTTCAAGTGTTTGTTTTTGGTTAAATTCCGGTTGCCGCGACACACCCTTCATACATATTTAGCAGAATCATCTACAAGTTTAATTTTACCCAGATTTAGAAGTCATTCGGATTCAAAAGCCTACCAATTAACTAACAGATAACTAATTTGTGGAGTAGACGGGTAAAAATAACTGTAATTTTGCAATTACTGAAAATAATCCTATGTATTTGTGTATGTGTGTTTCTGATAAATAAAATAACGTTTTAAAGTGGTTCATTTAAAATTGTGAATTAGCTATTTTGCTATAATCTTCTTCGGTGCTTCGTTATTTATTTCTCTTGAAAAGAATTGTTAAGTGATACAAATTGCAGTAATTTAAAATGCGAAATTAGCTTTGGAAATTGTTGCTTCATTGTTTGGTTTAAATAGAATAGAATGCGTAGCATTTATGATAATTTGCAGTGAACTGTAATTTTGAGAGATTATTCAACACCAAAGCATACCAAAGGCTTAAATTATTTGACCAAAACTGTAGACTTTATTTCTCTCTCCAATATTTACAAATGCGTTATATGGTTATACAGTCTCTACAGACTTTTTTTTTAAAAAAACCTATAAACGCGTTGAATGAAGCTATTTATCAAATTGACAACACTTCAATAGAATCCTGCATTCTTAGTGTGTGCATACAGCATACACGTTTTGTTATTCTGTTCAATGTATCGAAAGATCTCATACAAAAACACGTCCATAGTAAACCCTTCTTCCTATATCACCGCGTGTGGTGTTGCAAAGTGCTTCGGTCGCCCTGGTAGGATCAAACTTTTGACCCAGCATCACCCACAAATCAAAACTTATGACCCGATTTTTTATCCGTGACGACAAGAGAAGTGTATCGTAAGCCAGAATAGAGTACCAGGTGTGAATTTCGAGGGTAATGATCCGCTAAACTCTAACCATGAGTTATATAGGGTATTAAAATAGGTAGTAGTGCTATTTGTATTCGTTCCATTATTTACAAAAACAGTTGCGCAAGCTTCTAGATACGTCCCTTTGATTTTTAAACGAATTAATTATCTTTTAGCAAAATCTCATCTTTTTAATTTCTGACTGTTGTTTTTTAGTTAATTATATTTATTTATAAAATAATAAATAATGGCTTTAGCATAGACTAGTTCAAAACTCAAAATTGATTAACTTGCAAATTCAAATATGTACTGGTTGCAAACTTTTGTAGTAGCGACGCTAACAACTGATGTAACTAGCAAATGAAAACTAGTATGATTTGGTATGTAATTTCGCCATATATATATATATATTGGTACCTCAATTAAAATGTTCATTAAATGATATAGAACAATATTTAATTTAATAAGAACATTTTTAAATTTAATCAAAGCAGCATCAGATATTCCTGTCGAGGTAGTTTTATTTAGTTAACAAGATAATATAATGTCTAACGTGTGTCTCGGTATCCAAGCATAGTGTACGGGTGGCTGGATGTGTTCTAGTAAACTGTACGAGATGCATACATAATGTAAATGGGAAGCATAGTTAGCTTCGGCTTTTCCTGCGCCCAACGAATTCCATTATCTCCCGAGCGGAAAGATAACATGGAACTTTGTGAATCATTAAATGCTTTTAAAAACGTCAGGTTCCTATCTACAATAATCTTAAACAATTCATCTTCAAAGGAAATTATAAATAATATACCTGCATTTATTAGTTTAATCTCAACCTAAATATTCTACTATTAACATTATTTGAATTAAATTCCACGTTGAAACATATATGTCCTTTTCTGGTAGTAGGAAAATTTATTGGCAGTGTCAATTGAACAAGAGAGATTTCAAATGGTATCACACAAACTGGCACATTTTTTATCAATTGTAATGTCACTTGCCACTTTGTGCATCCATGTCGAGAAATATCGAACACACCAAGACCATTTATCGAATTATAAAGATTTTATCTTCTTTACCCTATTAAACTATTTTAGCTAAGCTAAATCATTATTTAATACAATGATAATTTAAATAGAAAAAAGTATAAAACATTTCTATTGAACAGCGCATATTTTCTGAAGAACAGAATATTTATTTTATATTTTATCGCATTTTTATTTGTAACAGCTGCTATTTCCCACAAAATCGAACAAAAATACATCTATTCTTCTACGTTGTTTGTTGGTAGATTTCGAACCGAACCGTGCAGATTCACATACAAACGGTAGATGACTAACTAGTTGTTGTACATTTCATGTAATACTACTAACACACGTATAGATATTGAGTGTTTAACTAGTTTGTAAACAGGCTAGGATAAAGCTGTGAATATGAACTGATTCACATGGTTTAAGTACTTAGATGCACACGTCGGCGATTAATGTAAACGTGCTTTTCTACCCGGATTTCTGATGTAGGTTTTGTATGCCTCCTTGTTGATATATGAATATTGCGCGTTATCTGTCATCTTCAGGAAATCATGTTCTTGATATACTGGATTTTTTTTAATAAATATGGTGCAGTTCAAAGAATATATATTTAACGTTTCAGGCAAAGGACTGAAAGTTACTATACATGTATACATTCAGTCAAAACATAAGTGAGAAACTTATACATTATTTATTATTCGTAATTTGCTTAAACAAAGTCCAAGTTAATTTTTAAAACAAATATATGTAATTCGGTTCGTTTTAAACACTCCTACAATGCAAACTGTAACTACATTTTAAATTAGTAAAGTAGTTACTAAAATATATGGAAAACGAATAAATTTGCAAGGAAAAATAAAATACACGGCTGTGTACGTTTGTTAAATTGCATTTCAATTTCATGTATCTGATAACGCAGACTGTGAACGCGATTCATTAATTCCGGGCTGCATTTCCATTCGTACATTACCGCGTATACACAAAATTTTATTCATAGCTGGATACCCATAACCGCTTGTATCGCAAGTATTGCAGTAATAGTTTTATACGTATATAAACATAAAAAATAAAAATTTTATTCCTTCAATATTGTTTTTATCATTACACTACAGAACAGTTAAATTCCATAAACTCTCTGATGGCTTACACTAAAACATTTAATGTAAGTAACACCACATATTTGTTTGAAGTACGCTTTTATCATAATGAATCCAAAGTACAAATGCAGACTATTTTTTTACCGACCGAAAATTCAACCAAGACAGTAAATAAACTTTTCAGAGCTCACGTACATGTTCAAGGAGTTCGTTTGATCGTGCTGCTGATAGAAAACTAACCAAATACGAAATACCGAAAACGAACGATGAGAGAAAAAAAAAAGAGAGTGCCTCTAGCAACGTCAATTTCCACTATACTCACAGTATATATTTTCCTATCTCATGCTTTCCCTATATATATATATATACATATATAAGGAACTAATATGGAGAGTCCTCTAATCTATTCTTCTAAATATCATAAATTTAAGAAGTTCCTAGCAAAGAATTTAAAAGCAACCAACAGTAGCCGATGTTTCTCAAACACTTAACAGTCCTAAAGTTAATCTCATTTAATTATTTTGTATCTAGAATGCGCTTGATAAATAATTTATGTTTTAATAAAAATACACGTCTGATATTTTACGGATTGGTTCAACTTTAAATTCTTTCACGTAGCTACATATGCAAAATCTTTCTTTAAATATAAATTTAGAGATTATGAGCTTAATGCGTATTTGTAATGGAAAAAATCGTAGGCTCACGCAAGTATGATTTAAAATAATCCACAAAACAAGCACTTGCGTTGATGTTGTTGTAACAAGTAAATCCTCCAGCTTCTCGTCAGCTACACCGCCGCATACAAATAGAACACGGTTGGCCGGTCATGTACAAAATCTGCATTTATATTAAACTGACGACTTTGTGTATGAAGACAATCAGCCAACGCTTTCAATTATTATTCTATAGTGGCTACTAGCTACTACATCCTGCCCTCACTACTATCCACTACCTACATATATTGTTCAGATGATACAGGTTCTGACACAGAATAAATTCTGACTCTTGTCCGATATTCATCAATCATTTTTTTATTACGAAAGAAATATAGACTAAAAGATAAGGTTATACGAAAATTAATGTTAGGATATATAGCAGTCCCAACACTACGAGGGCGGAGTAATACATTCTTACAAATGACTGTAGTGCTAAACGTTAGTTGATCGAAAACGCGTTTGAGTAAACTTTGGAGTATAAAAAGTCAATTTTCAATGATCATACATTTTTAGAAAGACTATGATTAATATGAAGCATACAAATAAATCATAAACAATGTTGTGTTATCGATAATACAGAACTATAAATTAAATTAAGAGGCCTCATTTGGCATAGCAAAACACTGTTGTTTACTGCAGCAATTCAACCATAAATTCATGCGTTATACAAATGGAATAAATGCTAACTACGACGCTCTACTACATGATAATTATAATTTTCATAAACGTATATTATTTCCCACTAATTGCATTGCGTTTAATCTTTGACATATCAACACCAAGGTCAGCTCAAAATACATTGTAATATATAATTCACCAAATCAAAACCTGACCTAAAACCATATTTGACTCATATACAATATATAACGTAAATAGATCTGGTGAGTTCTTTCTCATTTTAAATAATTAAATAAATCTTTGTTTTATTTCCAGGTTCGGCGGTTGCAATGATCGGAGCCAACCTCCGTTTTGGTAGTAGTGTGGCGGCGAATGCCAGTCTAAATGCTACCAGATTGTTTCAGTGTCACCCTGGCGGCACGGCCGAAGCCGCTTTGATCTTTACACTTGGATCGATGGGTATGGGCGCTAATCTAGCACTCATGGGTCTAATACTCAGCAAGAGACAACTACGAAGGTTCGTATCTTCTATATAAAGTGTGCATGTATGAATTGACCAATGTATGCTCCAATGAACTTGAACTCATGTGCTATAACAAGATTATTATCACTGCCATGACAGTTTATTTTGAATTGGGGAAGATGGGAATATGATAATATAAATTGAGTATTGGTTTTACATATATTACATATTGTTCCACTGGACTCTAGAATATTTTATGTGGAAAATATAAGCTATATTTTGTAATTCCGTAATTTCCGTAGGAAGCATTTGCATACATATATTTGAGTATGTTATCGATGATAGAAGTATATTTAACAATAAATTGTTATTTCTGTAGTTGGTTTATTAATTTCTGAAGTTATATATTTGGAAACTAAGTATAGAGTACCGAATAAAATATTTCCAAATTCATAGCACTTAGTGTCAGTTCTCAATAAGTTAGTTATATCTTTGACATACTTTGCCAAAGGATAATTGAAATTCTAGCAACGTTTTCCCTGGTTTTTGTTCCAATATTCGGGCTGAAATAAAATTCCGCATGCTCAAGTTACTATGCGAATGGTTTGTCGTACTAGTTGATATATAGGAACTTCTAGGGTATTCGCTCGACTTATACGTTATATGTAAGCAGAGATTACGCACTTGACTTATATATATGTTAAGGTTATACAAAGGCCTGTTTACACGGTATAACAGCGCTAAATTTTCGGTGAAATATTGGTTTCACGAGTTTCCCATTACACATATATGTTCTCAAAAACTTTAGGGATATACATCACTGTCTGCTCAAATATTGAACATGTTTTAATTTAGTTAACTAATATAAAATATATTTCCGACGTTCATAAATATCATCTGCCCATAGTTTTAAATATGTATAATGCAATTCATCAAACAATTATTATAATTAGTAAATTTGAGTCTTTGTAGGTATATATATCACAATGTACATATGTATTTTTGCTAATCGCATTTTAAATGGACCTACTATTTTGTATTCGAAATACATGAATATACATTACAAATCTTCACAAACTGGACTGAAAAAATCGGACTATCCCTGTATGAAATGCCTGAATTCATGTCACGTTTACATTATAACGATACGGCGACGTACGTTTTAAACCGCCGCGTGATGAAACAGTATCATGAATAAATTAAATGGAACAACCATCCCAAAAAATCTAATACATATATGTTTTCCACCACATATGGAATTCAGGACAAATCAGGATAAAGTTACATCCTGACGATTCACCACAATTCCAACAAGAAATAATATCAATACATAAATTATATAATTTAAACAGTGTTTTTATTTAATATAATTCCTTTTATGAAAAAAAAAACTAACTAAAGTACTCCATCGTAAACGAAATTTTTCATTTAAAAGACAAAATAAAAATCCACTTTGGCCAAAGTATATAAATCAAGTACCCATTCGGAAGTTCATTCTTAAAACATCGGAAACCCGTGGTCCATTATTCTAGAACCCATTCTTTTTAGCAATGACCTGTGCAAACTGATCACTAAATATTTAACTATCAACTCATTTCTGGACAGACATCTTTACATCGGTATGATGGACTTCTCTTGTATATCTAAGCTCACTATATTATTTAGTTTTACGTGCTATAAGTGGCTATTTACTCTACAGCTTTTTTTTCATTCCGAATAAAAGTTTTGTATTATTTAAGTGATGATGATCACTTGAAAGTCATTTCTTTTGCGTTTCTTTCGCCTTTACTTTATATCCGTATACTTTTGTAGTACTGCTTTTGCCGTTTTCGTAATTGTCCCCATCACTTCAAGGCTTTGTATATTTCTAAAGAATAGAATATGTTTTACTGTTAAGGCAATTCTTTAATATTTTAACAGCTTCTTTATAAACCCTGGCTTCCACACTTTTCCGATTGTTTCAATTTCTTTTCCATCACTGAGACCCATATAACTGAGAGTTGCTTTTTATTACAAATTTAATTTTGATTAAAATATATGAACATTCACCATTATAAAGTGTTACCATTTCTAGTGGTTGTTAGCTTTATATGTTCGTGCAATATGCGTAATATGAGACTCGGCTTTGCCCACATTGTATACGATAAATGAACGTTGACAACCGAGTTGCCGTACATCGTACGTGTCATATGTGAGACAGTTACAAATGTGATGGACAAAAACGGGATAAAACGTTTCCATCACTCACGCCATAATATTATTGTTTATTTGTGAAGCCAGTAGCACTCGAAAATCCTATCCACATTTGTATTTTATAGTAATTTAGACTCAAACAAAAAAGATATTTTGTTAGTTATCTATGAAACGCATGCTTTGGAATAGTATTCAATCACATATCAATAAATCTGGTATTTTAATTGTTTTAAATTTCAGACAGAGTAATAAATCCTTACTTTGTTTGTTCTGTTTTTATAACAAATTTGATCGTATTTTTTACAGTTGGCATACACTTACTTTCATACACACGATGTAACTCAATGTGAAACAGCGCACTGGGCTCAAAGCTGAAAGTAAACTGAAATATGTGCCCTTTGGGAGTACGGATGTGTGTAAGTCTCATATATGGACGACCAGGGGACTTTTTACGCTGTTGCGTACCTATGTCTGCCTCCATATGTGTTTTATAACTCAAACGTTTCCCTGCGATGGTTCCTTAAATAAATTCATTCGTTTTCGTTCTCATAGAATTACATTACCACCTCGTAAAATTGTCTTATTTAGAAATTCGCAATATATTTCATTTTACAATATATTTAATAAAAGTTAAACAATCTTATCTACGAAACAGTAAATGAGGAACTGCAAATATATAATCGTTAAGGGTCGGGTAGTATTAAAGGTCTAATTAGTCTCTTTGTAACCGGACTCCCTGATGACGAGTATGTGCAATTAATACACCGGTTAACGCCTTTGATAACCAAATATTTAATCTAAACGTCTCTCAGGGCGACAAGTTCAATTTAGAGCTAAATATATCTTCTACTAAATAATCAATTGTGTTAGCCGATACTTTGTAAAACTCCATAATGTAAAAATTAGGAAAAGTAGAAAAAATATTACTCTGTTTTTAGTTTTACTATATTTAACTTATTTTAGTAGTTACTAGTTTCACCACACTGTGGCATCTTCTACTATCTGCAAAACCATACCGTCGCTGTCCATTCGTCCGGAGGGATAAAATGGCAAAGGTCGAGAGCAATTTGCTACTTTTACCTTTGTACCCAAACCTTTACGGTGTAAAATGAAAATTGTGGTGCGTATTTCTGGAATTCTCAGAATGGTTGAGGTTTACATATTGCTTTTCGATGTTTAGGAATTTTACTTTATGAGTTATTTGATTTGAAAGTAAAGTATTTTATACTCGTTTTACAATATTTTCTAATTATAATTTGAATGTGAAACAAACGTTAGAGAAATATTAATTTTCTACTAAAGTTCATTTTATGCATTCTAGCTGTAGGTTTAGGAAGGTAGAACATAATTATTCATTTGACTCCGAGACACTAAATACCAAAAATAATTGAATCCACTGTTGTGAAACTTGAACCAAAACATAAATTATGTTTAATTGTACTTTTGGCTCTGTTAAATGAAGCACGAAATTTATAGTAGGGATAAATTTGCGCTTCTGAAATTTAATTCGTAATCTATAAACCACACTAATCAATAGATGATTTCTCAAAAAAGCTTCTAAAAAGTCAAATTAATGGTTGATATCACAGCTCGATTAATTCAACTAAATCCATTACCTTCATGAACAATAATTAAATCTTTTTATGAATATCTCCGTTTCCTATATCTTATAAATTTAAAGACTTACGTGATCTTATCGAATTAAACAATAAAACTTCTCGTAAAACCATGCCTTGAATTTTAAAATCTAATTATACCGTTTAAAAAACGTTTAATTTAAATTCAATTTAAACGGAATTCCATCTTTTGTCTGCTCCTATTTTCATTAGCGTTCGCACGTGTGTTCTTTTTAAATTTCAACGTAGACGTTACCAGAAGTCTGTTACAACTGACGCACGGATGAAAGTAATGCCAAAGTAAAACAAGAAAAATAATCTTGAGGTCGTCTTTTTTAGTCTTTGTCCTCGTTTGACAACGAAAAAATTCTTGTTAAGTCGAAACGGCAACCGGAAATAGCTATTTAATGTGCGCCGACTAAGTACCTTCTGGCGAAATTGTGTGCGCAATTTTAACTTGGTTGCTTGTCTGTTTGGAGTCACCACTAGTCATTGTATGTACAAAAAAAGGATAAACTTTATTGGGATTTTTTGTTGCACATTCGTGTCATCTAACTTTAGTAGTTCTAGTGTTAAATCAAACTGTATAAAATTATAATATTTTACCAGCTTGTTCAACATAATTATGTATGTTGACGATGTTAAAAGTACTTTCCCCATATGAGACTAGAGATTTTTTAATGGTTTTATATTAAACCCGGCCCTGATAGAATACGAGAAAATCCCAACAAAGAACACCCACTCTTGACCCTTCTGAAGTTCTATCGTCTCGGAAAACTGGTGGCGGTTTTGCCGCAAAAGAGCGAACTGTGGTTTCTTTTTTTTTTCTTCTTCTTTTACTTCTAAGCTCCCAACAGTGTCGCGTCAGAGAACAAAGTATGAAGAATCATTAGTTATTTTTCAGGCGTGTGTTCTTTTATCATACTCTCAACACACGTTAGTAGTTTTATTTGGACATAAGCAATAGTCATCAATATGAGAAATTGATTAATTTGATTAGCGATTTGCTTTTGTTTATCGAACTAAATCGTCCACAAACTTGTTTTGCTTTATTTTTTTTTTCTGTTGCACAACTATATAATCAACTTTGGTAACAATCTCACATTTACACTAAAACTGGTCTCTAACTCTGTAAATTTAATTAAGGCGTCGACAGCAACGCATGAGTTTTTGGGTGAGGGTAGCTTACATCTAATAGAAGATCCGGTGTCTATTTTGCTGCAGAATACTGATGCTTCTAAAGCCCACTGCTTTTAAAAGATCTTTAGTAGAATACTCTGTAGTAATTGAGTGCTACAGCATCTTCGTGAACCTTGTTGGAAAGGAATTTCCATCACGGTAAGGTCTCACGAGACTTACATGAGCTCAGCTGTCCTTCCGTTACTTAAATATTTGTCGTAGTTACGGACGGTAACGCATCTTACAGAAATGTTGGTTCTTTAATTATAAAGAAGATTATAATTAAATCTGGGATTAAAATATTCGTTGCCCTTCAAAATTCACCTGAAGTCTATATTATTTAAATTACGATTACAACTATCTGTTTCAATTTCGTAGTAATATATGTGTTTAATGCATCATAAAAAGTATTCTTCTGTCCGTCACATAAGCGTTCGTAATCTTTGTCACCCATTAATGATAATGGTATTTTATATTGTTTGCATTATTGTGAATACCTATACGAATTTATAGATTATCTTACATCATACATTCTAGCAGCTTGCACACTGTAGTTGGATTAATGTTCTATTCAAAGTTATTTGCAATTAATCTTGTTAGTAGCAGACCTCATGAAACTTCAAGTTTATGAACTTTAAATGCGGCTATACTGCTAATCTAGTTTATAATTCATTGGCCTAAGTGAATTTAACCATTGTTACCTATGGTTCTTTGTGAAAACAACAAAGTTATACCTGCGATTATATCGAAATGATCCACATATGCTTAGAATTTGAATTTGTTGGTTCACTGTGTACCTCAAGGCTGTTCTATTGATGTGTATTCTCAATATTGCAATACATGATGGATAGTTCTACGGCAGTATCAAATGTTTCCGTTTGTGAAGATTCAGGTACGGTACCGTTGTCACGTATCTTATTTGCATTCGTTGACAAGATCATCTTGCTTGCCGAAGACGATAAATTTTATATTATTAAAATTCATGTCTGATGAATTTATTTATGAATCATTTGAACTTTCAACCACAATAGCCTAGACTGAGTACTCCGTAATCCTAATCCACTTTTACTCTAAGTTCTTAGTTCTAATATATAAGTAATTTAAGAATTCAATGAAGGAATTTTTTTTAAACTGGAATCATCGATTTTGTTCCTCATCGTCTCTCACCATAACGTTCCGCAGTGCAGTATTATATGCAGATATACGTCTTCTTGTATAGTCGTACGTATAGAAGAAAGTACATTTTCATGTAAATTCCCATATATGCCAAGCCATATAACAGCCCAATATGTGTGTTTTTGTCAGGCTGTTCACGTCTATGATGGCTTCCACTTACGCTGCTGTGATTCAGTTATTACCAAGCAAAATTCTACACCAATTTTTATTAGTTTTAATAAATAATCTCTATAGAAAATAAATCAACATGTATTCAAAATTAAAATCTTATGTCTGAATCTTTTCATTGTAATTTTTTTAGTACATTTGTAGTCTTGAGAATTTCTTTGTTGTACTTTCGAGTTCTTGTACGTTTTGCATTGTTGTGTGAACTTATATACTTAAAAACTGTTGAATACCCATGTTGATTTGCTTGACAAAACACTTTTGAACAATAGCACGTTTTTGAACAAAAAAAAAATTTGTGAAATTATCTCCTTTAATTCCATTAGTGAACTGAACTGTAAACGTATCTTTTTAGTACGGAAATATATAAAATAATAATTTATCAATTTTCATATACGTCATAAAAGAAGCTAAAGTTTCGTTTTATGCTGGTCGTATCAAAACCCACATCTGTTGACACCATCGTTCAAAAGTTTCGTGAGGCATTTTCTTTAAACTTTTTTCCTTGCGCCCGTCTATAAATATAGAAGGTATGCACACGCGCTTATCTGTTCCAGACAGCAACTCGCCATATCCTGGACAGGGATAATTTTCTCTCTGGATATTAGTCGCACGTTTGGATATTGTATCGAACGCAATTTCATTATCAGCACTGAAGGCTATATTGGTTTTTAGTTACCGTGAGAAGCCATTACTTTGCGGTATTATATTGGGATTGAATTAATATAGAGTTTAGGTATTTCAAAGCGAAAAAAAAGTCTCTTTTTTATATTATAAACGAATTTTCTTAAAATCCCATTTTGTTATGAGTTTTAAGTTTCGCTTAACGAGTTTAGTTTCAACATAGATTTCAAACATAAAGTTAGTTACTTAATTGAGAATTTAAATTCTCCTACTTCTACTGTGGATTCTCTGTCATAAGATAACTTCTTGTTACACGTTAGTAATATGAATCTTGTTCAATCGATGTTAACTCACCAAATTACCACAATAATTTAGTATGTTATACCATATGTTACATTCCTCGTACCGCAAACATATTACAAGAACCAAAATCCTATTAAGACATTCAAACCAACAACGCACTAGTATCACAAAGTGTAATTTAATCTTTTCATTACTATTATTATTATTACGTTGTGCGCCACAGTCACACGGGCACATGTGTTAAGTTCCTATTGTTATCACATCAGTCGTCGCTTCTCTACGGGATATAATGCGGCGCATAATAACCGTTATCACCACTTCCGGTCTAGAGGCTGAAGCGGTGATGTAGGGGGTGATTCGTTTCCGGATAGTCCGAACCTCTAGCAATCCCTGTGGCTAGATAGTCTAGCGCAAATACATAGTTATATGTAATGCCCGCTAGATAACATAGTGGCAGTTGCTATTTATAGATTTGGGGATCGATTGATCAGTATTATTTGGATGTAATTACGGATGTCGTTAAAACGTGATTTCATCACATTTATTTAGATTAAATTGACATTTTTTCATGAATTTAAATATTTTACATGCAAAATAAAACTACGATTAAGTTTGACATAGATGAGTTTTTGCCAGTTTATTAAATCTTTTTTTATTTGATATCCACAACTGATGGATCACTGCTGCATGCGTACATTTTTGAAAAGGTCCATTGTAAGAAATCGTATGGTACCTCTTTTATATGCTACTCAATACTATTTTCTATAAGTCACGTGCGAACTTTGAGTTATTTTTCTCTCTGATGAAAGTACTCACTATTCATAATTCAAGCGGCAGAATATTGCTTTGGAAGTTATTTCGGGAAAATTTCTATCTGCGAAATCAAGAACCTTGAACATAATCAATCACAAATCTGTCATTTTGAGTTCCCTCGATGATACGTTCGCTGGTACTAATAAAAAAAAAAACGGAAAAAGTAAAACTGAATTTTCCGTTCTGGTGATCGATAGCAAAGGGTGGTATGTGTTTTTGTTAGACGAGATAGCTCAACACAAATCGTGTGCGTCTTTGAACGAAAATAGAAGTTTGCAAGAACGTGGCGTAGGTAGGTACGCAGCCGTACTATATACAGTGCGGTTTCTGATGCTTTGTCAAATAAAGCCCCCTTGCAACTGTGCGTGGAACGGGAAATCCAACCAGATCAGATAACATCAGATTTATTCGGTTGCGCGAGGCTACAGTCCACAGTGAAAACACACACTTTCAGTTATATTAAAATACGAAAAAATTCAATTACGTTGCACTAGAAATGTTTATTTGTTTATTTTACTGGTATATCTCCTAGACGTAGTATTGGATTCGAAATCTATTTTGATTTCCATGTTTAGTTCAAGGTTTATTGAAATTGTTTCAAAACAATCCAGATAAAGGTATCTTTCGAAATAACCTTCGGAACCCTTTGTTAACTCGTATAGTGATCTGTATTATACCATATAAATATTCCCATTCGATAAATAAAGAAATAGTATCTGTTTTGTTCCCCAAAAATAAAGTGTAGGCGGTAAAAAAAATGGCACAAATAATTAGCGTTTTCATTTCGCAAATAGACACGATAAAAAGAAACTGGACATCTCAGTTTAATATAGTGGTTGTTTCACTGAACCGCTTTTTAGGTCACAACTCTTGGTTCACCGGGCCGGCATGTCGCTGGAATCGCCCTTTTCAGGGCGATTCTTGCCTTGGCCCGGTTAACTCATCCGTCGTCGTCGACGGCGAAGATGACGATTGTGCCCGATTCAACAAGAGAGTGTAGACTTGCAGCGCATAGTGACTACACTAGCACCAGGCCATGTTATCTAAACGTGTTTATCTCGCAAACCAGTACGACTGGGAGCATTTTCTGGCTCTCATCCAAAAATTCACACACTGGAACGGGTTATCCAGGATGAGAGACATGGTCACGTGATACCGGGACAGATTAAAGCCGAGTGTAGTTTGTTCGCAACTAATCGATTTGTTTGTCCGATATTAAAGAGAACCTATAATATCTGGTTGTGCGTACCAGTACGTGATTTTCAAGTTTGTTTCGTTGTTTTTTGTTTCACTTCTGGAAAGAACTAAAAAAAAGTTCCGTGAACGTGACTTCCGTGTAAATTAGATGTGGTTTCCTATGCCCTGCGGACGGTTTATAGCAGCAAAAGTTCATTTTAAAAGTTTAGATATATATGGCATGTACATGATTTGCGTAAATCAAATGCAAAAAACGCATTAATATGATGATTCTCATATTAATAAAATGTATGGTTGATAAATCTATATAATATTTTTGCTCAGATATTTCAATTGCTGCAAAAATTCAAGTTAAACCTCTCTGACAATGGTGAATGTTACATATTGCTTTGCCTCATGCTTTTTGCTCTTTGATGTTCTGCACACTCCACATGTTTTATGTTGAATATGAACATAATTTGATAACCATCAAGTTTACGATGAGCACACACGTACATTTTCATAAAGAACACACTTCTACTTCGTTTCTTTGTTACATACATTAAATCAAAAGTCATGATACATAACTTGCAATATGAAAAGATTCACATAAATTTGTCTGATGTCTGCATTTTAGTTGATCGATGATTTTAAGTAGTTTGTGTATTTTTACAGAGTTAATACTACCACTACACTTTACCATATAAATTAATTAATTTACAAGTAATTCATCACCTCTTGTAATGTTATAATAAAAACGATGATTCTTAAGGTGCATTCACAGCTAGCCAATTAGTAATCACGATTAGAAATTTCAAATAATAATCCAGTTTGTTTTATGACAAACAATGCTAGCGTTCACAACAACAAAATTAACACATTAATAAATAAATAATAATAAAAAGTATTAAGTGAAATGTATGCAAACTCCAAACTTTTCAATTAGAAATTACGCGATAGCTATATCGTCCATCTTTCTTTTGTATCTGTCATATAAAAACTTCGTTTTTTATTTGCATTTTGCAATATATTTATATCTGTTTTATTAATAAATTAATACATTTAAAGTTAAAACGTACATTTCTTTTGTATCTGTCATATAAAAACTTCGTTTTTTATTTGCATTTTGCAATATATTTATATCTGTTTTATTAATAAATTAATACATTTAAAGTTAAAACGTACATATATGTATTTCAAATACAAAATTAATTATAAATCAATTAAATACCAATGGATTTTGAATTATATTATTGTTGCTGATTTCAGTTTAAAAAACGCACCTACAGCGATGCTTTACGAATAGAGAAACATAACCAAGAATTCATTTGAAAGTTGTAGTTCTAAACAATAAAGTTTTAATGCTGCGATTGAAATTCTCTTGGCGTGAAACCTTACTTTTATTTAAAATGTAGGGTTATTTAGATTAGTTAAAAAAAAAAGCATAGATGGCAGCGATCTCCAATTGAGTCTTGTTCAACTAATAGTAATTTGAAACGCTTGTTTTAAGACGGTCCAACTGATTACTATTTGCAATTTCTAATGGTGATTATTAACTGGCTAGCTGTGAATGCACCTTTATTCAAAACAATTAGTTTCATTTTTGTTTTGTTTTTATCGATCCTATTAAATTTGTCATAATCTATTCTAAGATATAAACCATTTTTGCATGTACCCATATGATTATCATAAATATCGTGCTAAAAATAACTCCTTAAAAGTGTTTGGGAATTTTCCGAATATGCTTGTCATTTTAACGCCGTGTAATATGCGACGCGATACATCATAAAAGAATAGTAAATTTATGTAAATGAAAAATACTTTTTGCTGCTATAAATACACATCTTTTCAAGCATGTAAATTTATTCTGTTTGTCACTTTCATTATTGCAGATATAATTAAAGAGATTTGTCCGTAACTTTTTCATCCACATGACCAAAAAGCACATATTTTAATAGGCGATATTTTAATAGGCGAGCATACATAGCTTTATTTAAAAGCTTATGTAGTGGTTAAAACTTTTAATTAGTTTTGGTATTAGCTTTTTCGGCCCGAGAGAAATGAACTACAACGTCGTTTTTGTCAACAAAAATGTATCTATAGCTTTTCTCGACCAGAAAAAAATTATGAAAATTCTAATAAGGTATATTTGAATTCTCTGCCAGTTTCTGTATAATTAGGTAATAAAATAGGATTTATTTCACCTGGTTCGATATATTTTACTTTCGATATAAGAGAATAAAAGTATAGTATAATTTATATTCACTGAACGTTCGTACAATGTGTCGATATCAATTTAAGATATCGTTCGCGAACGTAATCCACTCATAGGATATCCTGGAATCACAATTCTTTCCTCTTGTAGAGAAATCTAAACTTTTTTGTGTGCATCGTTTAATTTTTATGTATGATGATAACATGTTTCACTCAAAGTTTTTTTTTTAATTTATATATGCATATTGTTATGTATACCAATGTTTCAAATTTCAATATATAAAATATTGTTTTTCAATATTTCATACAATAAATTCCAATATTTGCTACATAAACAAAACGCTTGATAGTTAATTAATATTTATTATTATTATTTCATATATAACTGTTTGTTTTACTTAAGCTGTACCATTTTGATAGTAATTTTATATTTTAAAATACAATATTAATAAGTTTAGTTTATTATGAAAAAAAAACGATGAGCAATTTTATTTCCTCCGTAACTCAAATCCAATAGCCCCAATCGAATCTCTTTTATATTCTATTTCACTTTATTTTAGAAGTTGATTCTACTCAAAGTACTATTAGATTCTTTCGAAATGTATACTCGTGTAGTCACCGCCTCGTGTTTCAATCATGCGATAGTATTATCTTGTGGAGAAATCCTAGAGCTTCTCTGGTAACAGAAACGAACTGACCGGTAAATTGAATTGTATCTCTGCTGTGCTGCAGTATCTTCAGCCAGAATCGAATTGGTAACATCGGTTGCGGGTCTGTGGTCAGCACAGCGCGGTGAACATTCTATTCTTTTCGTAGGCACTCTGTTCCGGATATTACGCACTTACAAATCGTTTTCGTGTCAATTGTCATTGTCACCATCACCAGCTGTCAGTGTTAAACGAGTTTTAGAACATTTCTTTTGTGACAGTTGGTGAATTTTCGACATTTTTTACCCGGTTCAGATTGAAAACGGTTTAGATTCCATCTGAGTCTTCGAACATCAGATTTACAGTAATATATTTTCCAAGATTTCAAAATACTTTTCTTTAGAGCAAAAGACAACAAAATATAATTCAATATCCTATATAGTTCTACTTAAAATATAAATATAAAACATATTTATTCGATTCAATGCATAGACGTATTACGCATTGTTATTTGAAAATTAAAATGCTAGTCTCTGTAATGTACTTCTTAAGATAACAAAAATAGCATATTTCATAAGATAAAACAATAACTCTAGCTTCAAAATTTGACACAAATCCTGGATCTATATCCGTAACATATATCAATGATTTATTCAATACAAAACGAAATCCGCAATCCAGTACGTATCACAAGAACAAGAACACGAAGAATCTTCAATAATCGAAACAGATGTTTCTGTGTAGAAAATAACAATACATTCTTGCACCCAACCCTATAGAAGCTTATCCACACATTCCTATATCTTGCACCAGCCAAGAGAAAAAAGTCGGAAAAAAGAGTCTCTTGTTGAAAGAAAATACGACTGATCCACTTAATACAAATTTATTGTGTGTGTCTGCAAATTATATTACCCACCTCTTTTCACGTCACACACACACATACAAAGCCGAGACCGCTACAGTGAACCAGTTCGTTTTCATAACTATTCAATAGGATAACGGTTGAACAGTAAACTGGGTCGTTATAGATACGCATAGAGAGCTGATCTCTGAACTGAAACAATAAGGTTTGCTGAACCACGTATAAAATCGAAGGAAAAGGTGCATTGCATTTCTTATTGGTTCGAAGTTCGAACGAAGCCATACGACGAAACAGTCATTTATCTTAGAAATAAGACTAGACCATGTTAGGTTTGGCATTCTTTTAAAATAAAACCACTGTAGAATTGTCAGTATCAGCAGTTTGATTCAAATTGAAATAAAGTTCTGGCACGTAGCAACTATAGAATAAACCACACTGTTTCCACAATAAGTAAACTGAAACCATATTGTGCACAACATAGAAACCAAACACTGTTTTCTAAGCAGTGCTTAATGCTTTTTTGTTTTTAATTTATTTGCGCATGAAACTGAGAAGAACATATATTCTATGCTCATTTGGGAGATCAAAGCTCTCATTACAGTACAAAGAGTAGATTTGCTTTATATAAACTAAGTTTGTTGTTAGTGACCTTGGCGCTAGCAACAACATTTTAAGTGTTAAAACATGAGAATAATAAATGCATAAATTGTGAATTAGGTGTTAATTCGTTTCTACACAATAGACAATATTCAAAAACAAAAAACTAACAAGAAAAAAGCAATTATTCACCCAATAATTCTTTCAGTACCGCCTATAATATGTCGCTGAAGCTTAACCGAATTTATTTGTATTTATCGCGTTGCAAAGCTGAATAAACAGTTTTCCACCGAGCGCTTGTTCTTTTTTTGTCATTATTATTGTAAGATTTACGTTTTGCAGCTGCTACAATAACGTTGCATGTACATTTTACATTGTTGTACTTGTATCTTTACGTTTGTCTGCAATCGTAACGATCCTGTATTTACGGATGCTTTTCTTGAAGGAACTATTATTATGATTTAAAACAAAAATTTAGATTTGTTAATGCTCGTATTTTTGAAAATGCAGAACAGAAAATAATATGAATTCTTATGGTGTAGTTATTTTTTATCAAGCACCGTTTTAATTGTGTATATTCGTTGCTTTTGTTTAAAATTTAAATAGAAAAATCTATTTTTGGACTCAAATTTATGTCTATATACTCGCAGTCTGCACAAACGTTTTGCTGCCTAAAGCAAATGTTGATCAAAAACGAATTCATTATAAAATTCTTATAGGTACGTAGCTTTAAGCAATTTGTATACGACATAAAAGAAACTACAATAATAACAATGCCTTTTGTCTCTGTATAATTATATCAATTATAATTTAAAAACAAAATCAAACTCATTAAAATATATTTAGCGTTTCGGTTCTTTTGTGACTAAAGATTAACAAACATATTCTGTTCTGAATAATAATTTGTATATTATTCAAAGCTTCTTTCGTCTATGTAAGCGAGGCAACAAAGCAGACGTTCCTCTGTATTTGGCAACATGGCAGGTTTTTCATAACTTCATTAGTACGCTCGGAAAAACAAAAGTCTTAAAACTGAATTAAATACTAATTTGATTTGGACTTGGAAGTTTTTCACATTGCCAAATATTTTTCATTTCAATTAATCGCGCGTACAACTGCTGTTTAAATTATATTTCTTCACGCCGTATTCGCGTTTGAAATTAGGGCAGTCTACGTTAATCTGCATCAAGTCGGTGAAAAAAAAAAAAAAAAATATATATATATATATATATTGCAGTTCTCAAATACAGTTTTAATAAGATCAGGGCTAAGCCCCCCTGAGACTATCGAGCACTAATTGAACAGGGAATACAAAAATATATTCGGAGTCCGGGTTCGAATTTCGTTAGTGTATCAATACGCAGTAGCAACAGATCAGGAACTAAATTTACATTTCCCTAGGCTCAGAAGCTAATGTTTCCATTTCCCTACTCTCATATAATGCATGAATTTACTACCCCGAAATACAAGGGCGGTAAGTCTAGATACTGAAAATTGCATGTGCGCGATTAGGTGTTCATGTGCTGTGCGTATATGGTATATTCATAGTTTAATCGGCTTTGTGTAATTATCGTTTTTAATTGGTTGGTTAATCGAATCACAGTGCGCCGCTACAATTACTGAAATTGTAGTGATCGATGGATTTGGTCACGAAAGATCTACGGCCTCTGCTCTGCTAGTACTTGTCGCATGTGCGTTCGCCGACACCGACATGGAAACCGAGAACTGGCAGCGAGTAATTTCTGTGGTTCACCGGGTAAAACCAACGTCTTTGTTGTCGAACAAACCGAGATAGTTTGTAGACGCAAGGACTTTAGGATCGTGGTAGAATTGTGGTGAATTTAGTGTACAAAAAGTCAATTTAGATTATTCCTTGTTTCATTACCACATTATCTTCTTCATTCATTTAGTGAATTGCTTTATTTGTTTTACTAAAAATATCGCGCATTCAAACATTTTTATACTGTCAAAAAAATCATGGCATTTTCCACGAAATGAATTCATTTGATGCAGATGTTTCTTAACGGTGAGAATCACTGATACCATCCTCAATCTCCTTTCCCATGTACAAGAAATGATAGCCATTTGTTAAAACCTTCGAACCAGACGTCGCTTAAGATTTGTTTTCTGTTACAGATGGTCACAGGGTCTGTTGTTTCATCAGGCAATGGTAGATTGTGCCCGAGCCGCACTGCTACTGCCGTTAGGCATGTCGATATTCAAATGTCAACCGGTGAACAAATGCTCGTTGGTTGAAACAGCTTTTTTACTACTAGTCACTGTATCTACTGTCAATATGCTAACCACTGTTCTCAACGATTCACCAGTATTCCCTCAAGATGAGAGCGAAGAGAATGATCTGACTGCACCCTTACTTATGGACAGTCCACAAGTAAGTTGTTATCCGTCGTTCCACATACAACAAAAGATTATTAAATTAACTTACAAAAAGCAAATTTAATACACTTTTTTTATTCCTCTTTATACAAAATTACTCTATATTAATGTTGATATAAGTACTTAGTTAAACTTCTGAATGGAAAAGCGTTTTGCTTTCATCGACTAGAACGTCAATGTAGTCTTAAAATAATTTGCAATCTGATCCAAAAGTACAACCTTGCGTAACTTTGTACTGATAACATCCTTTCTCTTTCAGTGTGTGCTCTTCGGCACGTTTATGATCTGGTTCTCGTCGATAACAATCAACTTGGGGCCAACGTTTCTGAGTGGCGCTCTCGCGGCTAACTCAGAGACAGGTCACAATGCGCCCAGTTGCCCGTTGGTCCATGGACCATTTCGGCACTACGTACTCAATGTTCTGTGGATCATTATCAATGTTATATGTGTTGTACTGACGTTATTCCATCTACGGAAACTGCACCGCGATCTTACAAAAGCGAATGTAGAAGCGGTGAGGGTTGCTGGACTTGTGACAACCTTGGTCAATGTCACGGGAGGTAGTGCTGGTGGAGGTGCTATCAATGGAAATGGATTGGATAGGGTAAATTGTTTTTATTAGTTTTTATGTGTGTTTTTGTTTGTGTTTCTTGTTGTTTTTAACAATTAGGTGTTAAACGATTTATTATCTTGTAGCGGCACTAACATTGAAAGATACTTGTAACGTGTGAATGTCGTCAAATGCTCTTTTATTTAAATATTCATTTAAAAATTATATAAAAGTGAAACCATAAATTACAGTATTAAAACCCACAATGAGTGAAATTAAGAGAAATTTTCTCACTAAGAAAATATCAGAAAAGTTTGAAAGAACTGAAAAAGAAAAACTTTTCAACTGTAAGAAAAAGTACAAACAACAAAAAAGAAACATTAAAAAATGAAGAACTGGCGTTTTAACAAAAAGTTTGAATAAATAATCGAACAAAATTTCAATGATTTATTGTGTAACTTTCACGAGTTGATTAAAATAACAAATTGTCCACTGCACAATATTCTAAATCGTGGCGTTGGTTTTCATCGAATTAATATACACTAATATTATTTCCCTGATTTTTATTTTAAGCCGATTTGATTTCGCATATATTCATCATGCTAGTCAGCTTTGTTTTTTTTTATAAATGGTCTGCCCAATGTAAACAAGCGGCTTAATTAGTTTCATTTAAACGTACTCGTATGAAGCTGGTGGTCAATGTTTTACCGAGACTGGATTTTGTAACCTAAATACGATTCACATTTTGTATTCGTATATATATTTTATATTGCTGTAACCGCAAAGACTTTAAACTATCAATTGTTAGTTGTAAACTTAAAGTTATGTAACTGATACTGTTTATACAATAACTCATAATTTTAGATAATTAATTAACACGCTTAATTATTGAAACAATTTACATTCTTCTTTAATTTATTTATGCATTTAAAGTGGTCAATGGCATTTTGTTCTATAGCGATTTTAGAACCAAAGTTTATCCGAGTTTTATAACTTCGGTTAAGTAGATTTCATAAACTAATAGTTTTAGTTATCCTTTGCAACAAGATAATTAATCAAGTTTTCTATAATATAATTATTTTAATTATTTATAAATGTTTAGAGTTACCAGACAATAAAATTCGCTACAGATTATTTTCTCTTTGTGTATCAAAAACAAGTACCCAATTACAGAATAAAGTTAACAATTGAACACGGACATAGCTAGCTAATTACAAAGATACCATTTGTCTCTTTAAATCGAGCTAGCTAACGACATCCTTAATTAGTTGCACTCATCCTACCATAAACACAAACTCCCTGTATGAGGTGCGCTAATGACGTAAATTAAAGCAATATGTTAAAGTAAATGTAATCAGGTGTCCTCTCCAGGGAGAATATAAATATAGAATACTCTCCCTATAACAGGATTATACTTGATGTAATTTATTATGGTACTAATTGCCAAAATTTACTCAAATTTTAATCCGACCCACCTACTAAAGTAATGAACATAAAATATATTTCAATCTGTCTTATTATTTTGTAAATAAATTTTCTTTTATATTTCTAATTATTATCTGTCAGCTATTCAAGCTGAAGCAATTCGGACCCACAATTTGAATTGCTACTATATTCGTATTGGTTGTAAAGCAAATGAAAGACTTATTGATGAGAGTGGAAGTGAAAAGATATAGAAAATGGTGAAATATTATCGAAATGTATGAAAAGGTTTTTTTTTTAAGTTTGGTAAAAAGTATACGGAAAACATTAACATAATATAAATACTCAATGTTGATGTCATATGATAGGAAATTTATCGGGAACTTTGCCAATATTTATGGAAGCGTCTGTTGTTATTGTGAATTTAATATGATAAAAAAAAAACTCAATACTTTGCTTAGCCGCTCTAGTTTAATGCATTCTATTGTTGTGTATTGGAGATATAGTTACATTGTGCGCGCAGCAAATGAAAAAAGTTAATATTATTTTATCTGAGTCATGTTATATGCAATTGTCTGAATGCTTATCGTTTTTGAATATGAGTTAGTATGTTGCATAGCTGTGGAAAGAATTTTTATTTAAATTTTATATAAAATATTCCACAAATGTATAAAAGATTTCAATGCTATAATAATGCTAAAGCTTATAGACATATAGAATATATTCTTAAAAAAAAAAGATGATATAACCCGTATAAGACCACATCGTGATATCCTAACTTTATCGATTACCACGAAAACAAAAACATATTATTCTTTTATTATTGATGATCTGATGCGCGATGCTGATATCGAAAAGTACATGTGTGTCTTATATGAAATATCTTTCTTATTTTTCTCATGCCACATTGTCAAAACAAAGGGCATGTTTATGCTTTATATTGAAGACAACAGCTCTACAGCACACACGTGAAAATATTGTAGGGTGAAAAATATTCATAAGTGTCAACAGAAAAGTTGCGACATTTTAGAATATACGCTTACGACTTGCGTCCGTTTATTTGTATTTTGTCGCAGTTCTTGAATGTACCCTGTGTGAGAATTGTGTGCATGAGTGTTTGTATAAGGGAAGGAACTCTCCTGTCGCAGACCTTTAATCCTTGCCCTGTCTCCGTTTGTCGTTTTAGCGGAACGCGTACAGCGCGTTCCGTTGAAACTCTCACAGGAATTCACCAAGAAAAACCAACGAATCTCAAACAATAAACATTCTACAACTTCCTTATAGAATGTTATAGAACCTCAGCTAACACTAACTCAAGTATATTATCTTTTAACGCGTATTGTAACAAGGAAAGTCTAAAAAGTGATAGAATTTGACAATATTTGCAAAGGTCTGTTGGTTGGGTCGCTTGTCATCACTCTAAAGGTTAAGACCTTACTTAAATGCGGAAGTTATAAAAGGACAAAAGAAACAGTTGAGAATCACAGGATAATCCGGTTACCCCGCGCAACACTGTATTGTTCTCGATGTATTAGTGGAATGTGAGAAACGTTTTGCCAACACTAGAAACAGAACGACCTGCGCTAACAACTCCCGTGTGACATTAGCTTCATATTGCGGCAGAGTGAACGGAAAATTTTCTCAGAACTATATAGCATCATATCAGATATACCCGAACACTATTGGTTTTCTTGTTTACTGATTTTATGGTTCCCTGTAGTTCACTGTTGAAAGCTTTATCCGGTAACTACTTTTTGTTACACTTTTTCAATTTTTGATCAGTTCTTAATACGATATAATCCATAAAGATTTAATGCAACATATAATATTTTCGAGAAAAAAAATTTAATATAATATCTATTATGTATTTTAAATCATACTGCTACTATTTTTATTAGTACATCATAAAATCAATTTTTCTTTTTCTAACACCACCATAACATATTATCGTTGAAACTTTTAATTAACTTGTAGTATTTAAGTATAAAGGTTAACAACTAATTCTTGTAAAGTACAAGTTTTCCCTCTATAAACTTTACTTCTAATAATCTAATAAATAATTAATTAGGGAACGTAGTAAAACTTAAATGAAACGTACGCTAGTTTCATGGTCCTATTTTACTGAATAAAAAGTAAAAACAACTTGAAAATTGTAGTTTTATGAAGTTAGCTACCAAACAAGTTACGAAATAAACCAAGACACATTTTAAGAGAACTTCTACTTCAATGTTCGTCGTAAAGTTGTGGTTAGTTTCACGGCATCTAATGCGGTCGCTGGAATTTCAGTTCTCGGGTCTTTTATATTTTCATGTAGTTGACGAGCTTTTTAACGGTATAGATGAATCTGATGGGATTTTGATGTTAATACCACGGAGCTTGTACTGTGAACGGCTATCGCGCCATCTCAAAGTCGTTTCCAGACTTTTATAGTCAATAAGGCGTTTAAAATGAAGTTATTCATTTTGTTTTCGTTTCTTTTTCTTCCGGTTCTTTAAATTACTTCACAAAAAAAACTTTCTTTAATCAATTTTTGTATTGAAAATAATCCGACAATAGCCGAGTGTGTCTAATGTATACAAGTATCTTGCGCATGCGGGTTTGTGTTTGTTATAATAGTCTGGAGGACTTAATAATATTGAATGAATTATGTTTAGCCTGCTAGTAGTGCCATGGAAGAACACAGAAGAATGCGAAATTATTTGCGTCGCATGGAGCGGGAAGGTGTGCAAAGAGTCAAAATGTTTCTCATTATCACCGCGGCGTACGTATTATTTTGGGGACCGCTATTTTTCGTCACATTAGTACATCATCCTGTTATAGGAAATCCGCTCGGTTATGAGGTAAGTTTTTATGTATCATTCTATAAACTTTAACGAATCAATTTTGCGTGTACCATTTATGAATATTAATCGCTCACGGATTTATAATATAGTTAATGATTATATCAATGATTGATTATGATGAATCAAACCATAATTAAATAATTTGCTTACGCAAGCACGTCAAAATCTGCAATAACAATTTAATATTTGCTGGAAGAAATTTTCTTTCAAGATGATAAATAGTGTCTTAATATGAAGTAGGTCATTTATAACGGACGAGAGCTACATGAAAAATTAAGGTCAACAAAGAGGTTCTCATGAGAGGAAAAACCAATTTAAAGTTATTAGAAAAGTTTTTTTCGGGATTTTAAAAATGATAATTATAAATTGATTTTAAAGTCACACGTATTTCTTTAAACTATTCCAGGCCTCAGGTATAGTTCATCTTGTTCACTTCATAGTAGAATTTCAATAATGCCCCTAATTTCATTATGTTAAACAGGTAAATTCAGTTAGATTTAATACTTGACACCTGCTCACATCGGGTATATGCAGTGCAGCTTATAGGGCGAAAAGTTATCATACATACTGTATACGTATTTAAACCCAGTGAATCGACTAAACAGCGCTAATCTACAACTTTAGATTCCGTCACTCATGTGTCACAGTCTATGTGCCCTAGTCTATCGTATAATTGTTTATTACGGACACGAGATCATGTTTATTCCTCTTCATAGCCCTGGAAACTTCTAGTTGAACGCCTCTCGGCAAAACTTTGCCTATATAAGAGGCGTCAGAAGTTTGATATTTACTCTAGGAATAGGACGGTCTAATACATCAGTAAATATTGTTTCATTTTGAAAATAAATTGCCTAAATTTGTGTTAAATGTTATTAAAAACAACTTGCCACACACACACTTACATTCAAGAGCAGCAATAGTCATTGTTAAACTAACAACTACAATACTAACGAACAGTCCTTTACCAACGCCAATATTGTCGTAGCTGGATGCTGTTATTTCTGTATATTTCAGTTCAAAGCCTGTTTTACACAGACAAACGTGACAAATTTATATATGCGTAAAACTACAAACATACATAAGATTTCAATAATTATAAATTTGTCTCTCTATGTTCCAGATAACGTTACACATATCCTACATTCATGCGTTCATTAACCCGACGCTATTCTTATTATTACATCGCGGTTTACGGCAAGCGGCGTTCGATACGTGTTGCAGTTGCTGCCTGGGCTGGCCGTCATGGATGTTTGGAACGCTAATGGGGTCCTTGCGAGCACCCCGTTTCTCCAGTCCTCAAGTACCGCCGCCGCCCGATCCTCCCAAGGCATCCATGACAGACATTAGCCTGCTGAAGCCACCGTTGCCGCCGCCCGCCCAGTTTAATAGCTCTATGGTAATTAAGTGTTATATGTAAGTGGTGTGTTCCAGCATGGTCTTTCTTATTAATTATCAATAATTAATTTTGGTTTATATTTTGGTATAACCTTGAGCGGACACTTATTCATAAATGACGCATGCGTATTTCTGTGCACGCATGCGTTAATATAATATAAAGGCTTAACTTTAATTTCAATTTTAAATGGAGCGTTGTGTTTCGAAAATTAAAATATGGAATTGCTGTTTTTATAAACGTCCGTCCTCTGAAGGTTATTGTAGATATGTAGGCAAAGCTTTTTTTATTTATTTATTTTTTGTTGATATAAACAAAGATATTACACCTTAACCACCTTTAATTTCCATAATTTATATGGTGTTTAATTGTTATTTTTAAGTAGGTAATTCAAACTGCAGCTATTTACAGACAGATAGTTTTAAATTTTAAAATCGTATAATTCTGTATGCGCCTCTATTCAAATGGGGGTAGCTGAGTAGAAAATTTAAATTTAAACATAACCAAATCATGCCTGAAGGATCATAAAACTGAAAAGTTTACAGTCACGTGAAAGTTAAAATTTAATTAAAAATGAGAATTAAAAATTAATGAACGATAGAAATTGCCACCTTCTAGCTGAAACGCAGTGACAATGAAATAACTGGGGCTGGTTTCAAACTTTTATTTTTAAAGCTGTTGTATATTTCTTTCGCTGCGAGCTTTCAGCATTAATTACATGCACTGGGTCCATAGATAACCAACTTTTCCTTTTAGCTTTTTCTTGATATAATCTGTTACACCATCAGATAACCAGCATTGTTTTAGATATACTGACATCCTACCTACCCTCTTACAAACAATATCAACATGAACATTAAAGTCTAGAAATAAACAATAGGATTTTTCAGGGTTGACGTACAAATTAAATTTTTAGAAATTTGATTTTTTTTTCCAAGCAATAAATGTTACAGCTTCATACAGTACCCGTTATCTTAACCTTCCAAAAGACATTCAAAGAATGTTTACCAAGCTCGAAAGTAATAAAAATCCCTGTACGGCCATAAAATAAAAAAAACCGTCACATAAAAAAACCTTATCACAACATCGCACCAGATTGACGAAAGCCTATCAAAATATATTTTCTCATTATGCTTAAATAGTTCTATACGTAATGGTGCAATTCTGATGTTATAAGTCTGTAAATTTGTCTCCGAAAATGTTGACACAATGCATTGATTCCACTATTTGTTGATTTAGTTCAAATATTATTTATTAAAAAATATTAATTTAATAACTATTAAATGCTTTGTATATTTCGTGATATAACTTAACAAATATACAGACTAGTTCAGAGGAGCACTGGTGAAAAGACGGAGTTCTATCATCTGAAACGTGCGTTTTTGTATGCTTTCAGGGAGACACCGATTTGAGCCTGGCTGGGCCAGACCCCTGGGGATTGGCGCTCCCGCTCGACGCTATACCGAGGGTGGCGTCCCTGAACGGGGGCATGCAGATACTACACTTCTCAAGTCCCGTTGGCAGCGAAGCGGCCTCTATACGAGACGAAGGTCTAAGCGACTGAACATACCCCCAAAAGACGACTTGTACCCGATTTGTTCGCTCGCTGAACGAATACTTATTTACATTACTAAAATTAGCGTGAAACCTAATAGGTAACGTAAATGACTATACCTACGCAATACTCTGGAACACGAATGGGTAATTATTTATTTGAAATTACACTAAGCGTTTAAACTGAATATGGACCTATCCTTAATACGAAATTGTCATTTTTGTACTGTTTTTAATTTTTCATTATTAAATAAATGTAAATATATAAATTTTAAAATGAGATGAAATAAATTGAATGCACTGCCGAAATTATTTGGGAAATTTCTTATGATAAACCACAATTTAATAAGACAAAAGTATTATTCTATCAAATCATTTGTAACATAATATAAAAAACGCTGCCGAACATAAAAACACCTTTAAATCACACATAAACATAAAAACTGTTTTTGTTTCCATGAAAAAACATCAGGGACTTTTCCATAAATATTACTGCTGACATTAAATAATATCACGGATTTACTGGCACAATCCATTAAATCAATATTCAATAAGGTAAAGTAGAACATCAACTCGACCTTGTTGAATGTTGACATTAAGGTTCTGCACTTAAACCATATAGCATAAATTAAATTAAATTTTAGTTATATATTAAATCATTTCAAATTTCTCTAAGTGCTTTTGTCTTCTTAATTTGCGAAATACGATCGATCATTTACACAAATATTCTAAAAGTCATTTTAGCAAATTTATCAGTTCTATAATTATTTTAAAAAGATATTTAATTGGTACTGTTATAGAGCGAATTTTTTAGCGAATAAAAATTCGTTTCTATAACATTACAAACTTCATATCAGAACCTAGGACATTGGGTATGTGCATAATTAGAAATCGCAAAATATCAAAAATATAAATTTATGACTTAAGGAATTGATGTATAATACTTCATAATATATAAATAAACTAAACTAAAAAACACCAGAAAAAAATTTAAAAATCTACTTTATTTTTCATAAAATGATAGAGACCTATAGAGAAACTAAGCTCTGTTTATGACGTTCGTATAGTTAGAAAATATATTACTGACAAAGCGCATTTTTGAGCTGAAATCAAATTATTCGTTCCATCAATGTAAGTGTCGTACTGAAATCTTAGTCAACGCGTTTAGAACACTGTTGTAGTAAATACATGGCGTAGTTAACACACTAAACATTTTACCACGCACATATGACACGTAAGTCGTGGATAACACCTTATAAATATGTGTTTTATTCAGAGTTGAAATAACTTTAATTTTCTTATAATTTATTATAACTGTTTAAAAATTATATTCTACAAAAGAATATATATATTATTATTTGTATATACATTTATAGAAAATCCTTTATTAGACAACTTCTATAATAAAGTTATTTCAACTTTGTATAAATCTAAATTATAAATAACACGCATTATATATGTATATATATAAACTATTAAATGGGACTTTGCTCAAGTCTGATCTATATTTATATGTCCATATTGTCACCAATTTGTATTCCATTTATGGAGAAAACATAAGAACTGATAACCTATGTCGTCATAAAATAACGGTATCCAAAATATATCAAATAAAAAACTTCTAAATATACCAAAATCACAAATTCATTGCACATACGTTGTATGTAATAAAATGAAAGAGATAATCGTGATGATTCTGATTTCTGACGCACAAGCTTGAAAATGCGCATTATGTGTATCAAGTATAGGAGAAAGATATCTAGCAAATTGGTATATTTTCGATACTCTTGTTTTGAAAATTCAGAGCACTCTCTTCGTAATGATAAGTGAAATATTATATCAAATAACTTATAAGTCTAATGAGAAAATATATGCCAAAATATATATTAGATAATATATATATATATCTGTGTCCAATAATATTCAGGTAACAAACTATATTGCGACTAACATCATAAGAAAAAGAATAAAATGTGCCTATAATATAAATAAAATAAATAAATATAATGTTTTGTAAAATAAATAATAAAAAAATGTAAATAAAAAACTGATGAAATTTAAGAAAAATAAAAAAAATCTGTGCTCCATTTTTCTTGTATAATATTTATGTTTATCTATGCAATGTAAATGTCAACCAAAAAATAAACTATTTTAAAATCATAAAACCTTCGTTCATCTGTGACCATTTAAATATAATAAAAAACTACAAAACAATTTGAATTGTATTAAAATATTCATGATAATTTAATAATTACTCCGAGTATCAAATTCGTTAGAAAAGTGTATATAACATCAAAGCAAAAACCAACAATAAATATAAAACACAGTTGTAGGCCTGACACGTAAACATCTAAAAAGTTTTTGTTACTGCATCATAAACTGAATCGGCCATCTGTGTAAAGTCCGCTTGTAGAGTTAAGACCGTGTGCTGCGGCAAATTCGGCATTCAATGGGTGAAGAAGGAGAGAGAGGCAAACAGAAAATAGAGAGGATGTCACAGCTATAGATATACAATCACACAATCACACAAATCAGAGTTCTATCACATATACGGATTCGCAATGTCCTGTTTTTCAAAACAATGCCTCGGTCGAATTTATAGCTGTATTTATACCGCACAATCGGACCTTCCCCAAAAATAAAAAAGTTTTTGAAAGTTCAGCAAATGCCCCATGGCTACTAGTCTATTCGAATTTTGGATTGTTATTTATGCGTTATTAAAACAAATGCTTGAAGGATTATATTTTGACCGAATTACATCGTTCATCAAATGAAAATTAATGGATTCGGTTATATTTTGATTGTTATGTACTTCGAAATTAAATTAGCTTTCAAAATAAATTCACCTGCCTTGTAAATATTAAAAAAAAAAACGTTAAATGAATCTAACAAATGTTTATCTTAACGCAAAACTTAAAACATTATAAAAACGCCCGTTCGTTCGATAAGAAATCACTTTTATTCGAGCGCACTTAAAACCATCGAAAATTGAATTAAAATTAGGAACAGGTGTAAAGTTAGTTAAGCAATTAGCGTCATATCTGCCTGGCGTTAACTAAACTAACTTATGCAAATTTAACGTAATAGAGATACGAAAGCCATCAAGAAGAATATCTAATGATTTTCCAAAACCCAAGGCGCATCTTATGAAATATTTATCTGTTGAAAACTTAATAGATAATGAATAAAACTAATTTCATTATACAACTAAGTTCTAAAGTAAACTTTACAACAGAGAAGAGATTTATATCATTGCCGAAGGCGGAAGACAAACAAAAAAAATCGCACACACTGCCAGATACAATTTATTTTGAATGAATGGATGTGTCTTTGTCAAAAGCAACGCATATAAAGAACGTGGAGAAATTGAAGAATCTAGCGACATCTGTTGCAGCTGGGAAAACAACTCGTTTGAAAGTCAAATACGTTAAATGGAAATCGAAAGAAAACCAAGGAACACATTGATAAAGAAAATTCAAGTGCCCGTGGTGACACCATCTTAAAGAGAGCAGGAGCACATTGTATCACATGTACGATAAAAAATACATGGTTGAAAACAAAATTAGATTATGTAGTCTGTTGTTAGAAGTTGATACGTTCATTGTTGAATTCAGTTCAGTGAATAACATAATTTTATTGCTGATTTGGCAGTGTTCAAAAATATAAAAAGCAAATACTCAAATTATATAGGCGTATAGCATGTTAGCGAATTACGAGGCATATTTATTCTATATATGTATATATTACACAAAATTTAGAAAATTTTATCTTGAACCAGTTATCACTTAGTGCAGATTGCGTCACTAACATCTATTAGCGTTTGTGACAGAAATCAACTCCACAGTAAATTTTAATACTTTAAGACATAGGTCCAAGATCACAAGTAAAACTTACATAGATGCTTTTTTTGTGTGTATTGTTATACTCATTGGGCATTTTATCTTGGAAAGTTGTTTATCATCTCTAATATATCAATAGGTGATACCTCTCTAAAGAGTATTCTTATAATAGTACACCCTACTAACTGGAAGAAATAAAATAAGCATGCAAAAAAACTGTTGATTTCCCTGACCTGTTCGAATCCTCCAAGTATGTCCGTTGTATCCATCGCTGAATTGACAGCCAAGGTCCTTAGTTCTGCTCCAGTCAGCTGGGCTAAAGTTCTCACAACGCTACTTTTCCCCGAAGCACTAGCCCCCACTAAAATCGCCATCCAGTTCAAATTAACACAATACATCAACGATCTCAACACATCAACTTGTTTCCGCAGCACGAAACAACTGTTATCCTGCCTGAGCACATTCAAATTCACCGACTCCTCTAACCCGCGTTTCATTTGAACATCACCCACATAAACCATATCCCGCGTAACGTACGGTACAGAACACTGTCCCGAATGTTCTAAACAGTTCTCAAAAACACTTGCAAATATGTCCCGAACGTGCGATTTGTCTAAGTCTGTACGCATTCGATCACCATAGATCAGAAACATCGATGATTCTGGTTTATACAAATCTTTATCGCTGTCTTTGATTTGGTGTAACATTATTTGACACCAGCGAGTTAAATCGCGAAGGTTGAACTCCCACGGGGATCCTTTATGAGCGAATTTGTGAGTTTCTGTTTCGTGAACAAGTTGGTGATTGAATTCAACCATTTTCTCGCGAATTTCAGTTGGAATTTGCGGGAATTGAGATGATAGAATAAGGAGTAAGTCGGTTTTGGTTAGGGAGTCAATGTATACTTGAGTGAAACGATTGAGGAATGATTTGGGGAGGCCGCGACGAGAGCCCCCTTGGCGCAGTGGATTTTGGCACGCGAATAGACGAGTTCCTGCAAACAAAAGAATAAATGTTATTTAGTATATGATAACAAAGCAAACATGTTTATTGTATTTCATAGTGTATAAAACCATAAAAATAATGTATGTAATAATGTGGTGATGCAGACATAGCTACAATGACTAAAAATGTTTTTATATATGAAATAAATAATTTCAAATTCAAACATTTATTTTATAGTGTATACTGTAAAATTGGTGTACGTTATAAAATAGAAACTTTGGAAAAAAAAAATGTTGATACACAAAATAGTGTTAGAAACTCTGCAAACCAAAACAATATATATTAGATTTTGATATTCGAAATAGTACCTGATTTCACATAAAACTTCTTCCCCAACTCTGGAATGAATATCTCTCCACGATGGTCCAAACACGCGTTCAATCCTTCAAGAACGGATTGCGAAGCTAAATTCAACTCATCCAAAACAATCCAATCACCATTTTTGAGTGCTTGTAAAAACGGTCCATCCCTCCACGCAAACTCACCCCCTTGACCTCCCTCAACAGGTAAATCAGCACCGAAGAGATCGCAAATATCCTATAAAAATCGCTAATAAAACACATCACTTTAAACTTAAACGAATTAATTTACCGTCTGGTCGGAGAGGTTTATCCGCAGTAATTTATGTTGTGTTATCTTCGCTAATGCGCTTACTAAACTTGTTTTGCCCACCCCTGGACTACCTTCTAATAAAATTGCTTTATTTAATTGCAATCCTCTTAAGACACGTAAAGCATTGAACAGAGTTGTGGGTGCTGTGAAACTAAAACTATCGACTGGCTTAGTATAGTTGCCTTTTTGGATATAGAAAGGTTTGATTCCAAATTTTGTGTCGTTCATTTCAACGCTGATGTTTAAGTTGATTGGTGCTGCGTTTAGACAGTTTGAAGTTATTTGGTTGGTTAGATATGCTGTACAGTCATCTCGTAATTTTTTTAATGATTGTGCACTGAAAATTTCGACAAATTAATTATGAAATTGGTATAATTGGTTTGGAATTCAATACTTTTCCATTCCTGTTACACCAGATCCAAAACTATCTAAGAAGGTCAAACACGCTCCATGTATATATGTTTCGGATATTTCGATGGTCTCAGACGCAATATTTATAAAATTTACCCAAGTTAAGATATCACGAATACTAATTGTAAACCTGCAAAATTTTAATAACTTGTAACTTGCTCAAACAAAAAACCTTCCTCATTCTAATTATTCATTAATTTTGCTTTCGAATTCATTACTTACCGTTTTCCAATTTCTGTTTTCCTAAACCATTCAATAAAATCCATAATGCTCTTTCCAATTCCAGACGAGCCATCTTCCTGGTTACCAAATGACAATCCATTCTTTAAATTATGTTCGATAATATCGATTAAGTCATTACGATCGGTACAAGTTTCACACCAGATTTCTGTGAACCGGTTACGCAACGCGGGTGATAATTCTTTTTTACCGAAATCCCCACCCGGGTTCATAGTTCCAATAAAATGGAAACGTTCATTGGCAGTGATTGAAACTGAATCAGTTGGAGACGTTAAGTCGGTTCCTTTTTCCGCAAGTAATAGACTTCTTTCGGGCTCTTTAAGCGAATGAAACACACAATAAGGGTATATTTGAAGAATTACAACATACGTTTATGAATAGATGTAATAATAATGAATTAGGTACCTAATAACGAATTTAGACGTTCTAGAACGCTGTCATCCGCTAAAGATATTTCATCTGCAAGAAATACATCACCAAATTGCATCGCTTGAAGTAACGGTCCATCAACCCATTCAAACAATTTATTTTTATTTTCTTCCTAGAAGATAAAACATATTCAAAACTCATCCCTTTTTTTTTATTGTACAACTTACAGTGTGCTCGCGCACTGGTCGTAAGCCACCGATGAAATCTGAACTTTCTGTATGCATATGACAATTAACAGTGATCAATTTTTGACCATTGTTTTCCGCGATTAATCGACACACTGTTGTTTTACCACCACCAGTCTCACCAACTAACAATACAGGTTCGATGAATTCCAAAGCTTTGCCAACCAAAACTGCTAGTTGTCTTGTGTTAAAAGTCCAAACTATATTTTTATATAAATGCCGCTTTTCATAGATTTTCTCTAGAATCTTTCTAGTAACTGAAGATGTTTTTTCATGCACTGCAAATGTTTAAAAAATAAAAACCATATAATTTAATCGTTATATATAAATATATTACAAGAGAACAAATTGTCTGGAATAACTAAGCGTTTTATATGCTTCTTCAACACTTCAATAATTTCGTTCCGTTCTTCAAATTTTCGAACGCGACCTGCTAACACCAAATAACCTTCATCGGCGATATGTTGATCCCAATCATACAATTTATCAGTTTGTGGGGCTAAACGATATCGTTCACCCCATCGAAATAAATCACGCAACGTTATAAAACCATGTTTACCCGCAAACGCAGCCGAACCTCTTCGGCGCACCTAAAATCATAGCTTTAGTCTTGCATTCACTAAAAAAAATCCATTGTTACTAACTTGTAAATCAGTCATGCAAGCAATCATTTTTTTGCAATACGACGGTGGAATTTCGCATCTTTTATGCAAAATAATCTCCAGCTCTGTCGGTGGTATCTCATTAAAATGCAATTCAACAAATCTGTTCCTAAAAGCACGTGAAAGCATTTTTCTGCCACCGTATGCACCTGGGGGGTTTTGAGTTGCAAATAGCATAAAAGCGGAATGAGCTTTTACTGTTTCTTGAGTTTCTGGAATAAATAATTCGCGGTTGTCGTCCAAGACGCGATTTAAAGCTTCAAGAACATCCGTTGGAGCTAAATTCAATTCATCTAGAATTACCCAGTGGCCTTTCCGCATTGCTTCCACCAAAACACCTACAAACATTGCTTAGTAACGGCGTTTTATTTTGTGATCAAAATTAATACCTTCTCGGAAAACTAATTTGCCGTCCTCATCAGCAACATAAGACCCAATATACTCTTGCAAATCAGTATGTTCATGATTATTTATCCTTACACATTTATTTCCACTTGATTTGGATAAATATGTGATTAAACTCGTTTTACCAACTGAAGTATCTCCCTAAGATCAACATGTTAAATAGAAATTCCAAAACCATTAAAAATTATTTGAATTACTTGTAATAAAACTGGAAGACGCCCTATAGCAACTACTCGAACTAGATCTCTCAAATTTCTTCGAACTGATTCAGTTAAAACATATTCTTTGGGCATTTCAGGTTCTAAATCACCTTGAGACACCCAATACCCTTCAAATTGTACAAAACTGTTTGGTTTATCTGCTTTTGGTTCTAATATTGGTTGTTTTAAAACACTTTTAACATCTTTGGCACCACCAATAATTGATCTAGAAATATATATAATTCACTACCCGTAATTATACCCTCGTAACTAGTTGCGACTTACTTGGCGATCATTTGCTCAACAATTTTATAAGAATTTGTGTCTAACTGTGTCAAGAAACTTAAACAAAATGCTTCATATAAGTTCCTATCGACAGTTCCACAATAATTTTTGGAAGATATAGTCAAAGCACGACATAAAGTACGTAGGGAATAATGAGGCTTATGTCCTAAACCATCTGATAAACTCAACGTGGCTTCTTTACGGATGTGAAGATAAAATTTAACAATATTTTCTATTTTAGCTTGTGAGACTGATAAATCTTTTAAATACGAGTTGACTAAAAGTATCAAATCGCTTCTTTCCGTTAATTCTTCAACGAAGAACTCTGAAAAGCGATTTCTCAACCCGGCAGGTAAATCTTTTTTCCCTACATCTGTAGACGGGTTCATACAAGCAAATAATATAAATTTCTCATGACGTGTTATTGGTTTACGGTCCCCGCGTTCTAATAAACTCAAAGATCCTCTGGAGCCTTCCAGAAGACCTGATAGACATTCTAAAGTTTCAGCATTTGCTAAATTTATTTCATCCAATAAGACCCAATGACCTTTCTCAATTGCTTTAACTAAACTACCCTCAATAAAAGCAAAAGCTAACGCGCTTTGTTGTTTGAGCTGAACGCTAAGTTTATTTAATTTTATCCCAATGTCCGTCCATTTTTTGATGTAATTTGTATCTGTAGTACTGGGTGTAGCAGTTCGTTTATCACCCGTTTGAGGCGCTTTTAATCGATTGATAGCAGCAGTTTGGCTATGTTTCATCAAAGCCAAAAGAGTAGACCATCGATTACTATTGAAGCAAATAGCAATGTGTTGCAAGAATTTCTGGTTGGGTTCAATAGCAAAGAACGCCCGAAATAGAAGTTCAAACTCTAGTCGTATAGGCGCTATAACGTATTTTAAATCAACTGGTTTATACCCGCCTAGCAAATCGGCCGAATCTGATTGTTGGTTCATGTTAATTACAATTAATTTTTGGCCGATTGTTTGCGCTAAATATTGAATGGAACATGTTTTACCGGTGCCTGTTTCACCGACTAATAGTACCGGTTCTTTTAGATTAACACAATAGATGATGCGTTCTAGAAGACATGAGGAGGGTCTGGTGAAAGAAAATTTGGACTTTTTAGTATGTAACGCGTCGGAGTGACGTTGAATCATTGCACGTCCTGCAGATAAATTCGTGGCTGTTAAACTTAAATTCGGTTTATATGAGTTGCAAAAGTATTCCGCTTTTGTCTCGACGATCCCCAAACGCGTGCTTATTGCTTTGGCAAGTCGCAAACGTTCGTCTATCGACGGAAAGGAGCAACAAAATATGTCGATCGCGTCTTGGAATACTTTCAAAGCAGAATTTTGACTTGAGATATCAAAATCGATGATTGCGCGTGCACACCATTTGAATAAGTCACGGGTGGAGGTAAGTCGACCACTTCTTGACAAATTGATAGTTTCGTTGTGGCCCATGGAAAATAGCATGAACACATCAACGACCCGGGTTGCAATTGTTGTTAATGAAGGAAATTGTATTTTGACGATTTCTATCAATTCAGTTTGTGTTAATGGTTCAATGTTGACTTGTAATAGATGTTTTTCTAATATGCTAGAAGCATTTGAATGTTTTTTGTGGTAGCCTGTTATGCTTGAAATAAGCCGTTGTGTTACAAATAGTTGGAAACCAGGGGTTATTGGAACAGTGTCTCTAAACCCAGGTACTGATAAATAGCTGTTTTCTAGCAAAGATGTTATTACAGTTGCTATGTCCATACTAGCGGAATCTATATCTTCAAGTAGTAACCAACTACCTTCGGTTACTGCTTGTGTTAATACACCTGGCTGCCAAACAAACTCTCCAGGAATATCAGTGCAACGATAAGTGCCCAATAACATTTTACTATCAGTTTGGTCACCTAATTGTACCTTTATAAACGATTCGCCTAAAGTTCGACCAGTCAACGCTGCCAGATACTCAACAAGTGCGGTCTTACTAGACCCGACGGGGCCTTGCAAACAAATTGCACGATTCGCTGCAATACCCAGTGCGACTTTTCGCAAATTTGATTGCGCCGATTTGACTTGTACCAAATGTTTAACATGTTGACTCTTTTGCAGCACCGGTAATAAAATACCAACTACAGATACTACGTTATCAAATATATTTGGCTCAGTGATTTCGGTGACTTTAGTACTATCAGTTGTGGCGATGTGTACATTTAAATTTTGATTTATTTCATAATCATTATAATGTTTCAAAGAGCATGTTATAATTGTATCTTTAGTTAAAACTTTTTCTAGTAATGAACTGAGTTGGTGTTCATTCATTCCTGTTACTATAGCAATACAATTGCAACTTATCCTAAAGTTTAAATATTTATTATCAGTAAATTGAAATGCATACAACTCAAATATATATTACCATTTAACCATTTCGTCTGTGTGGTTGTAAAACATTTGCATGAAATCCGACCAATTCCATTTTGTTCTAAAAAATTCGGCGTTCGTTTTTAGAAAACGATAACAACATTCAACTAATTCCAAATTATTTGTTTTACGCTTTGATAATTCAGTTGTTATTTTACGCTTTTTTATTGGAACTACACATTGTTTATTCTCAAAATAATCTTTATCGAATGGAGATGGATATTTCTCAAAATATTGTAACATAAATCTAAGTTTTATAAGTAAATTATTAGTTCAATTATTCTGTTTAAATAATTAATTAAATACTGATTTATATAAGCTGTTCTAATATAATTTAAATTTAATTTCTACAACCTACTTAAGGAATTAATGCATTATATCCGCAATTAAAATTGGTACGACTTAATATAATTTTGGCGGTAAATAATGTACCTATATTCAGGATAGAAACGCGCGCAATTAGAAAAAATCGAAAGTTTTTCCCTAAACCATCACATCAACATGATTCTGTTCGATGTATCATGAATCGTGTTTTGTGTGACGAAAATAGAAGCGCCGCTATTTCCATTTTACAGAATCATACCAAACAGTTGTTGCTGGTTTCCCGACGATTGGTGTGACGTTTTATATAGTTTGAGTGTTTGACAGTTAAGCGAAACAGTAAATATCTGTTGTTATATTTGTTTCTTGTAGCAAAACAAAAATAGGTTAAACTGAGTCTTTCGTTGGCAATCTGACAGTTGCAACGAAATACATAGAAAGCATACCCTACGAAGGGATTTGCCTCTTAAGCCAGGGCAAAGTTTAGGTTTAGGGGCAGGGGGGGGGGAAGCAGATCAAGAAAACACATTCGATGAATTATCTGGAAATATCCGTCAGCGGTTATATGTTTTTTTTTACTAAACGTCAGATTGCCAACGAAAGACTCAGTTTTACCCAAAAATATCTTCGTAAAATAAGCGGTATTTCAAAATGAGATATTTAAAATGCTGCGTTAAAAGTAGTGTGAAGTTGTGTCTAGTACAGAATAATCAGAAGAATACAACAGTTTCATATGATTTGTGTTGTACCAGTGTGACACCAGTTGTACACTTTTCGTAATATAAAATACGTTTCAAGATACATCGAACAGAATCATGTTGATCTGACATAGGCATTAATATGAATAAACAACTTTCATAAATCAGCTTTTACATTTTACAAAATTACCTATTTGCATCAGGATGATGTTTTGATATTAAACTCAAAACAACACAATTTTTAACGTGAGTTTCATAACTATGAATACTAGATTCATGTGAATCTAATGGAATTGCAAACGATAAAAATTGTAATAAATACTTAGAATAATATTTTACAATCGCAGAAGTATATTCTGGAATTAGCAATAACTCAGCTAAACAATTTATTAATTCTTGTGTGTTTACAGAATCAAGTTCCTAAATATAATTTCATATTATTCCAGGAAAAAATAAACATTTATAAAATTTCATGTTATCAAAAGAAAACCCCCGTAATAAACATAACCATACCTTTAATTTCAGATACTTGGTGAAATATGTCCTGAATTTGTCTTCAGCACACAATAACTTTAAACTTTGTAATAAGTCTTGAGACTCAATTGTTGAATACATTTTGTAGATTTTAATTCAAATGTAAATCAATATTTTTCAAATGACATTTTTAGGTTACATGACAAGAAAAACTACTGGGAAATTAGAAAATGAAATGGCACGTTATTACAAAAATCTATAAATTATAGAAAATGATACACAAGATTTTATAATATTTTAAAACCCTGATTTTGAGTTTTAATTATAAAAGAATCACTTAATACACTGTTTAGATCACAAACACACGTGCGACAGTTGGCGATTAGACCAGCTGAAATGTAAGCAATACACATTACATTTTGTTACATTTGTAATCATCGATCGGTAGCCCACCATTCTGAACATCGTTAGAATATCCGAAATAACTATTTAAATTCTATATTCGTGTAGTTTTATATTAAATACTAGCCCATTTTAATTATTTATTTTTATAAATAAATAATATAATATTTCTAACATATTATAATACGATTATTTTTCTTATGTTGGATGTTGTCCAGTTCATTCTGTTCTAACATGTCATTCATTTAAACTGCGAGCATGTGGTCACAGATTTAAAAATACGAAAATTATTTATATGAAAGTATAAAAAAAAATCTAAAATGGGACTTGATAAACCTCAATTATCTCACAAACCTGGTGCATTTAAGCAAGTTAATAAGGGGCATAAACATGGAAAACATAGATCAAAAGGTGCGATTGATGCAGCTGGAAAAGGTATATTAAACAACACTCCACTCTCCGAATCCTCTCAAAAATATAAAATAATAAAAACTTCTTGAAACCATTTAACAAAAGCAAATTAACCTCATATTTTAAAACAGGCAAAGTGTCTATAAAAGTTTTGACGAAACGACAAAAGAAAGACCTAAACAAAGACCAACGTAGACACCAATCGAATCAGCATCGCCAAAATAAGAGAGATGAGGTTTTAAACAAAAAACGCTCATTAGGCAGTGCATCTAATGCACCGTTTCTAATTTGCGTTTTACCGCTGCACCAGCAGATGGATGCCAATATTGCACTTTCAATCATCACAAGTTGTGATGAAGAGGCCATCGTCAATAAATCACCATCTGGTGTTGTTCATATTTGGTATAACAACACAAAATAAATAATATATAAATTCTTTATATTGAATTAATTTTTAGTATGCCGCGATTCAAACAAAGATTCTCATTTATAATCCCACCACTTGATAACGAACTAGCTATTTTAGATACTCTAAAAATTTGCGATACAGTTTTGTTTTTAATATCCGCTGCTGGAGGAATCGATTTTGGCGCTGAACAAATTGATGAATGGGGAAATAAATGTTTAATGTCGTGTTTTGCACAAGTACGGTTAAGCATAGACTAAAATTGTAAACAAAAATAAGAATAGTAATTTTTAATAGGGCTTACCTACTCCAGTAGTAGCAATCACAGATTTGGAAAGTGTCGCTCCTAAAAAGAAAAATGAAGTTAAGAATAATTTACAGAAACTGGTTTCAAAATGGTTGCCTGACGATAAAGTTATTTGTTTGGATAAAAATACAGATGGTATTAATATTTTGAGGAAAATTGGAAATCAAAAACGACGGTCAGTATTTTATAGGGATCGTCGTCCTCATTTACTAGCCGAAAATGTTGAATATGTACCAGATAATGAAGGTAACTAATAGGTGTAAACAATATTAGCTTATATTTGTGTTTTAATATAATTATTACTTAAGACCAAAACGTTTCTATTTTTTATATAACATCAAAGGTACAATGGGAACTTTAAAAATTACCGGGTATTTACGTGGTAATACACTATCTGTAAATAGCTTAGTGCATGTGCCAGGTCTCGGTGATTTTCAAATGTCTCAAATCACTTCGCCAACGGATCCGTATCCATTAGAAAAAAATAAGTATGCGCTGTTTATAATTTGAAAATATTACTTAATAAATAAATGACTTAATATTTCTAAATATTACATTATGTTTAGAAACAATATAGCGGATATCGAATTTAAAGTGAAAATATTAGAAAAATGTGATGCATCTAAACAAGAAACTCTAGTATCAGAAAACATACCGGATCCTATGGACGCTGAACAAACATGGCCAACGGAAGATGAATTAAAAATGGCCGAAGATGATTTACAGGTATTCAATATTGAGTAAAAACTATTTCTGCATACTCCTACTTCCGTTTTAAATATCAATTAGTATTATAAATTGCGAAAGTTAAACATTTAGTCACAACATGGTAAATTAATTTAGAAAAAGAAAATAGTGAAGAAAGTCCCGAAAGGATGGTCAGATTATCAAGCTGCTTGGATACCTGACACTGAAACAATCACTGAACAAGATGAAGATGATAATGACGACAACGAAGATGATATGTCTTACTCAGATGCAAAATCAGACGAGGAATCCAAGGAAGAAAATGCTGATGAAGATTTTAGGACAGTGACTGAATCAGAAATTGGAATCGCTGATGATAAATATGATGAGCAATTAGATTTACATGCTGAGAAATCGGATATGGAAAAACTAAAACAAGCCAAATCTGATTTGATGTTTCCAGATGAGATTGACACACCACAAGAAATACCGGCTAGAGTTCGCTTCCAGAAGTATAGAGGATTGGAGTCGTTTAGGTATATATGATTTGGATAATTTATATGTTTTAAATGACGCTTAAAAACATGTTTTTCATTAGAACTTCGCCTTGGGATACAAAAGAAAATTTGCCGAGCGATTACGCTAGAATATTCCAATTTGAGAATTTCGAGCGGACAAAGCGTAGGATTTTAAAAGACGACGAATTGAAACAAGGGGTTGAGGTATTACATTTTCTAAAGTTGCACAAATTCACATATAACTAACTTCACTTTTATCTAAGGCCGGTTGGTACATAACAGTCGACCTAAAAAATGTTTCTCAACTACTTTGGTCAGCATACAAAACAATTAATTCACCTGTAGTTCTAATGGGTCTATTCCCTCATGAACACAAAATGTCTGTTCTTAACGCAGCTATTAAACGAACTTCTAACTATGACCTACCAATCAAATCAAAGGAGCGACTAATAATCCAATGTGGATACAGAAGATTTATCGTCAATCCGATTTTTAGTCAACATACAAACGCGAATAAGCATAAAGTAAATTAACTAATCACATATAAAAATTGTCAATCACCGCTAAAATATATATTTTATAGTATGAAAGATTCTTCCAACCAGAAACCACTACAGTCGCTACATTTTTCGCACCAATTCAATTTCCTCCAGCCCCCATTTTATGCTACAAAGAAATCAATAATCAATTGACTTTAGTAGCGACAGGCAATCTAATATCAGCTAATCCAGACCGAGTTGTTGTCAAACGAATTGTATTATCTGGTTTGTCATACTTAACCCGAAACAAAATTCAATTTTATTACAATGTATTTCAATAGGGCATCCACACAAAGTTTATAAACGCTCTGCTGTGATTCGCTTTATGTTTTTCAATCGCGAAGATATTGTTTATTTTAAACCGGTTAAACTACGAACGAAACACGGCCGCATTGGACACATTAAGGAACCTTTGGGTATAATGTATAACATACTTAAGACGTAGGCTGTTTTATTTATTTGAGCATTTGTAGGTACACATGGGCACATGAAATGTGTTTTTGATGGGCAACTCCGATCACAAGATACAATACTTTTAAATTTGTATAAAAGAGTTTTCCCCAAATGGACTTATGAGGAATGCATTGTCAGTTGTGAAAATGCAGATACAATGGAAATATAAATTTGTTTATAATTTAAGATTTATATTGTATAATATATTTAATTTGGAGAATAAATATGAATTTTGACATTAATAAATTGTTAAAAGATATAAAATTTTATTTTTACCCTAATTCATAACAAAATACTGTAATTTTCAAAAAAAACTACACTATACACAAATTGTTAATACATATAGAAACAAATATCCAATTCTATAAATTTAGTAAACATAAATACTTAAAAGCATATTTTTGAGAATTGGAATCGCATATTTTCTATTTAAATATAAATATTTATTGCATTTTTCGTATCCTGTTTACAAAACGCATTTGCTTCAAATTTATGCAAACAGAAAATAACTTTCGTTAATTTTGAAACAAAAAACTATAATATATTTAGCATATTTTCTAACCCGGTAAAGTGCATTGAAGTGTGTTAATTTGAATTTTATTGAAAAGAAACCATTGCTATACATTCGTGAAATATGAACTTATAAACGTAACTAAAAACAAATTATATTTTTCTTTAATCACTTTCGCTCGAAACGGTGGGCGTTTTGTACAATAACGTGAACGTTTATTACCAAGCCACGCAAAAACATTGGCACGCGAATCTTTGTCTATTTGCATTCTGCAGTAACGGGAAATTTTAAATTTATCGAGAGATATTACAAGGTATATTAATTGCATATAAAGAATAGCGACTTTCAATTTTTTAGCAACTATAACTTTGACAAGAACAATGCTACAAAACATATGAAATCAATTTATCAATTATGTTTCTTGATTTCTAATAGTACAATCAATTTATGTGGTGCAGTAATGTACTAAGAAGCTAACTAGAATTATAATCGTACAAATATTAAATACGGAAATATTTTTTTTTGTCTTGTTTACGTAATTAAATTTCATAAACCGGAGATGTCGAGGTCAAAAATAATTATAATTTTCATTAGGTACTTCGCATATATATTCAATATTTCAAAACGATTTGTTTCGATATTTAAACGGAAATTATGAAAATACATCCAAGTATTTTGGTTAAAAATCACAAAATTAGAAACCATTATTTTCACGATAAATTTGAGACGTCTATGCACTAGTTACTTTCATTACTATCCACATACATACATATCCATCAAATGGTGTGGCATTTTGACCTTTCAATTCTATCCATACAAACTTCTTTTGTTTCATTCAGATTCATCAAGTTTTTCATACACGCTCTTAATAAAAATACTTACTAGTCATAATGTTTGATTGAATTGAAAGGTATAATTAAGTATAAAAAGTTTCATGGTGAAATGATGGTTGTTTAGGTTTACCACAAAATACTTATGTACCTACTTTAGAAATAAATTATATAAAATAAACCTATTAGTTATGTATAATACAACACAATATATATTCATCTATATCTTATGAAATTTAGGTAAAGGTTAATAATATGCGATGCGGTAATATGAATTATTTGGTGTTGAGAACTACAAACATTTTTATGCAAGCGCTGCGTTGAGAACAAGCAAGGGAAAATATAGTATAAATTAAGCAAAAGCTATGCATAATTAAATAAATAGTATTTAGTTTCATTTTTGATATGTAAATCGATAGAATATTCATGCGACAGGAAGCCAAGTCAAAATGCAAATCGTGTTTCTAAATTAATTTGGTGTTGTTAGTTAGGAATGTACTCGCATATATGTTTAACCGTATTTTATTTTAAATCATGGATAATTAGAAAGAATGATTTATAATGCTACAGCTGGGGCATCATGAAGTAGTTGACCATGGTTCTTTGTCGAGACAAATACATCCGTTGACGTGCTACACATAATAAATGAACTACTCTTTTGTTTATATTATTTAATTTATAATAACCTATTCAATTATTACAGTTCAAGGGTTGAGAATAATACTCTAAATATTTACTAAAATTGTCTAATTCGAACATGTACTTGATGTCATATCTATTTGTAGTATTTAATTAATGTTTTTCTTGGAAAAATAAAACTAACGGAGATGTTTTATTATAAAATAAAAATTGATAGGTGTTAAAATGTTTCTCTAAACATTTAATTAATGTACATTTTTGTTATTATTACGGTGCAATGATCACACATCTCAAGCGTCAAAATTGTATTATTGTTGCATCGAATACAATTAATTTTTCTATTTTCCAGATGGATATCTTGATATAGTAATAAACCGTTGTGTCTTCTATGATTATTAAATAATTACCTATTGCTCGTACTTTTTTCCCAAGGACACACCGTGTATGATCATAATATAAGATTAGATTTTTTTCATTACTCCGCCAATGTTCATTCCCACAGCACTTAAGTACTATTATTTAACTTTAACAAATTTTCCAAAATACAATTTATTTATGATAAAAAATGCCCTTGTCATTTTCTATCCTTAAGCACAGTAAACATTTGACAATTAAAAATTTGTTTTGTGATTTTAAAAAAAATCATAATCAACCCGAAATAAGAAATTTAATATTTTAATAATTACGATGTTAACATGTTAACATATATATATATATGAAAGTAAATTATATTAATCTGAAACATCAAAAAACATTTTCATGTTTGTTTCACGCACCGTAAATTTTCGTCAAAAAAAATTCTTCCAAAGCCTATCCAATTATATCTAATGCATATGTTTGAAATTTATTTATAACAATAGAACAAACCGCATGCCAACGAAATAATATTAGTTTATAAGATACTTTTGGTCAACCGGTTTTCATTATTTTAGAGTGATAGTAAAACTAAAATTCACTCTAAGAGAAATGAGAAATAGTTCAGGTGTATCTTTCGTATAAATTTATGTTTGGGTAGGTAGAGTGGTGTTACACTGATATATAAGTAAAGAAAGCAGATTTTATACTTCATACTTCATTTCAGTGTCTGTCGTCTTGTATGTAGTTGTCTATTCTATTAGTACTTTTATTAACAGTAGTGGGAGATTGTTGGGTTATTGTTGTTGTTATATTTGCTAGGAAGGACATCAGGCTAGTTTGCTAGAATCTGTAGTCACATCATCATGGCGTTTATTTTCAAATTGGTGAGTTAAATTTATGAATAATTTACATCTAGATGAAGCTCATTTTAATACTCGAATTTGTAAACATTAATTTTCATACTAATGCTTCATTGATAACTAACAAGAATACAAATTATTCGCATAAACATAAATATTAAATTACTTAAAAAAATAATATAATTTTATGTTTAAAATTTACTAAAGTTCAAAGGCTAAACAAAAAAACAATCATTAACATTTTTTCTATTGTTTTTTATTATTTACATTTTTGAATTATTAATAATATATTACGCAATGCCAAAAGCCTCCGGCAATACTATTTACGTTTAAAACTATATCTTTAAGAATATGATGTCACATTTTGTAAACCAGGAAGAATAATTATTAAATACCTCTAAAAAATTTCACTGTCCAAATGTCACCCGAATTTTAAAAGTGAAAACACTCGCAAACAAATACATATGTGTTGCATTGTCCATTCTTATTCAGTTACCTTGCAAGAAGTGTAAATCAAATTTGTTTACACTAATCAAAATAAATATTGCTTCCCGATATATTTTCTACATGACTTTCGTTTTCTTTTAATAAAATAATTGTTACTAGTATGGTCAATGCACATACACTATTGCTTGTTCACGCAAATCAAAATATAATAGCTATTTTCTAACAATGAACTTGCTAACTGGACCGAAACATGTATAAAATTAAACAATTGAATGGTAACTTATATGAATATTAATTATTCATATATGTTACACTTCATTTTCGATTTTATTTGTTTGACAAACTTATTTTCTGGTTTGTTCTCCAAATTCGTAAAGCATATTCAAATATTATTCAAAAATGTATGAGAAATGAAATATTGGCTGAAGCTGTTTTTAATGTTAGAGGATTTATTGAGATTTAAATAAATCATTTAATATTAAATTTAAGTAATAGATGTTAAAAGGGGTTTGCTACAAAATTGTCTTTAATATTCTGTAGATACTCGCTAGAGTGTTGCTTTTGATGATGTATAAATGTGAATTCGGGTCATGGCATTTTAAGTTGGGTATAATAATGTTGACAAAAGAATAGCTAAGTGTTTTATTGTTTAAATCGTTATGAAAACTTGAATATAAATTTATATGCAAGTGAAAAGTTTATTCATCTTTGATATAATCTTTATGTTAATTTATTTAAATATAACATATGTAAAAACTTTCGCTTTCATTTGGCATATGTATAATATTAAATGTTAAATCAAATACAAATTATCAATGTCATAAAAACGCAATAAATTATAATAGTGTTTAAATTATCGAATAAAATTACCGGAAGTTCGGAAGTAGAAATAAACGGGTAATCTCTTTTATGTCTGTCATAATTATAACTTATGGTTTTTTATCCTTTCTCTTTTTTCTCTAAACTCAAGTTAGATAAAATTATCTCTTTTACATACAAAACGCATATTTTCCGTAGTTTTTCAAATAAAAATATCAAGTATATTTCCGTTATTTTATGATATATACTATATAATTTAATTTAATATATATAATTAACGTACTTTTAGATAATGATATAGTAAACTTGAACAATGAAAATTATAGTAAGTGTCCAGTTATCACACAAAGAAACTATGGTTAATTTTTGCACGTTTGAGAAATTACTAGTAGGAGAAACTTTGAGATGCTATTGATCTAGTTGTTAGCATAATTAAGAATTTACCAGAGAAAGTTGTTAGCCAGTATTCTGTAACAAGTTTTTTTTGCCTTCGCCAATTTTTATTTTACCTTGTCCAAGTTCAGTGTTAATGAAATATTTGTTTGAAAAGCGAGAAAGGTTGTTGTACACACAGAAATCGAAAGTTTATATATGTATATACGATTAAAATACAAATATGCCCCAATTGAACACATAGGAACATACTATGAATGTTGTAATACTTTGGGACTATGTATACGATTGAGATTTGATGTTCTTATATCGAAACGACGTTCATTGTTAATTTATAAAAATGTGGGTTGATGACATTTTGAACTTTCTTACATAATATAATTTACGTGATGATCGCGCTCACGTAATCAATATGTGTGAAAGAAATTTGTATGCACATTATTAATGCCATATACTGAATATAAAATATCTGAGAACATTTGGTTGTTCTGACACCATCGGCAAATATATGATACAAATCATTGGTGTCAAATTGCATATTTTACTTTATCAGAATTTATTCATCTAAATTTAATTGTTTAACTGATTTATTCCTTTCACGGAACTATATTCTTTAGTTTCTAACATTTATGTTAATTAAAAACTAGATATATTTATGTTATTTTTAGAAATTTATAAAAATATGTGTGTAGAAATTTTTCATTCGCTACACCCTGTTATAATTCACGACTTTCTCTACGTAAACTTTAAAAATATAATTGTATTTTTTATTATTATTTATTTTTAGGTAGCGATCTGTATCGCTGCAACCTTAACATCAGCTCAGCTGAACTACAACAATCCCGTATTCATTCCTGAATATATTCAAACACAATCATCCTATGCCGAAGCTCTACAACAGCCGCCAGTTCCAGTCGATGGAAGTGCAGAACAAACCAATCTAAACTTTCAACAACTTCCGCTTCCAGACGCACCAAAACCTTTCTTTACCTCCGAACCAGACGCAGCATTGAAAGCACCATCCGCACAAGCGTTCGTGACCAACTTCAATACACAACCCTACCTTCAAGCACCCGCACAAGAGATGCAATTACCTTCGCTCGCCAAATGGAACCCGAATAACGATCCCAATCTATACTACCCAATAACTGTTGACAAAACAGTGGTACCAGTCGTCAATCAACCCACTGTGTTATATCCGAAAAAATACAGTAAAAATACCCAGAAAGTCAAGCCGGCCGCATTCAAAACGAAAGAAAGTGTATCGGCTGAGAAATTAGCGGCACGGCAAAAACAAATCGATAAAGTGCTGCACACGTTTGCGAAACAAGAAAATAAAAAGCAACTAGAGCTAGAAAAAGCCGTCGAAAATAGTGAAAATGTACGAAAGGTTAACGATCCTGTGCCCGCGGAAAGCGGTTTCTCAGGTTTCTCTTCTCCTTCTGTTCACGGTCCTTCTTCTTCTTCTTCTTTCACTCATGATTCGTTAACGCATGGGCTTGCTAGTACTGGGGGTCATAATGGGGACCGCATGGAATTTCATATTCATGGACATGATGGTCCTCAAACCTATAAATGGGGGTTCGATACCGGCAAAGGGTAACAATCAATCTTACCACAAAAACGAGTACTTCAAATCGACAAATAATCATATAAAAAAAATCTATTTCAAATTCATTACTTTCTTAACATTTCTGCTGTTCTACTTAGCAAACACCAATCAGAATCACACATACATATTTCCTAAAATAAATACGCATACTCTTTTGTGATTGCAGCTTAAATAAAGCTTTAATGTTATAATAATTTTCCTTTCTTATGATTTCTACATATGTATGTTATTTATTTGATATTAATTAACTAATTTCTTTTATCTTATTTCTAACTTTGCATGATGTCTCTCGATTAATAAACGTTTATTACATATGATACGGATATCCTAAATGATCAATTAATGTATTTTTGTATACTTCCAGGCACAATAGACATTTTAGATATGAAGAAAAAGACAAACATGGTGTTGTGAAAGGTCACTACGGTTACTACGATAAACACGGAAAGTTACGCACGGTGCATTACGATTCTCATCCCCATGAAGGATTCCATGCCTCAGAAGGTGACCATAGCCGCTCAGCTGATTACTGAATTTTTAAACCATGTTTGTTAACTCAATTTTAAATACTTTAAGTTTTGTTATTGTTATTTATCTATAATAAGCATATAACAATTATGTGTACAAATTTGTATTTTTTGTAATTTTTTAGCAAAAAAACCAAAATATATGTTTTATACTAACTAGTAAAAATATTAGATGTTTTATTATTATTACCCTAAAGTATTTTAATTGCGTATTTAAACATTAACTTACGTATGCGCTTAATGATAGCAAAAATACGGTAACGATTTTATTTAAAATTTATTTTCAAAAATATTACATTTTATTATTAAGCCATATCAAATTCATACGAAGCAGCATACCTTCCAGTAGCGTAATGATATAACTCTCCTTCAATATCGCCTAGCAATCCAGACGCACCAATTCTAAACAACTCTGGGTAACACCAATCTATCCCCAATTCCTCTCGCACCAATATTAACCATGCAATCGCATCGTTTGACGTGCGTATACCGCCGGCAGGTTTTAAACCAACCTTTTTTAAAAATTACAAAAAAAAAAATTAGTAATCAATCGATATGCCCTGATAACTTCTATGGACCACACTCTCATTTTCAATATATCAAGTAATAGAAACCAATTTATTTTTTGCCGATCTAAACTTTCTTTAGCAAGAAATAGATTTTTTCGGAACGTTGTAATAATTATACGGAGAAATTGCGCAAATAGGTATTAGCCGTTTATAATTAAAACTCATTGTTATGTAATAACGTTTTTGTCCACAAATTTAGAATTACCTTATAACCAGTATTGGTGTTATAATCTCGGATTGCCCGACACATAACAATGCCGAAGGGTATTGTCGCATTCAGTGACTCTTTTCCAGTGGAGGTTTTGATAAAATCTGAACCTGCCATCATAGCTACTAAAGATGCTTTATAGACCTTTCAATTTAAGAGAAAAATGTAATAGTTTCATAGTAACATAGAGCCGGAAATTATACGATCCGCATTACAGCTGTTAGACCGTTTGCTCTATTCAGGGCAGTGTATAAAAATATACAAAGTAACTGCACAAGAGAACAGTTCAGCGCCAAGTTAGGCATTTCACGTTTCACCGCAATGACTTACATTATTCAAATTCCCTAATTCTCCTGTAGCTAAAATAGTTTTCATGTGTGCATTTTGCCCACAAGCGTCTTTCATTTGTTGTATTTCTTGATATAATAATTCCCATTGCCCTGTCAAAACTAAACTACGGTTAATAACAATATCTATTTCGGCAGCGCCCATTTCTACTGCAAATTTAATCTCTCCCAGACGGGTTTTCAGAGGCATTTGCCCACTTGGAAACCCAGTAGCAACTATAATAAAACGACATAAGATCCCGTATTTCTTATATAAACTAATAATATAACAACCTGAAGCTACATTGATTTTATCATAAGCTCCAATGTGTTTCAAAATTTCTACAGCCGCTTGCACTTGCGCGGGATATACACAGACAGCAGCAGTTCTAACTGGGCATTCATCATCATAAACAAATCCCAAAATTTCTAAGATATCTTTCGGAAGAGGTTTTGCTGCCTAAAATTTATACATGCAATCATTAATTCTTAACTTTTTTTTCTCTTATTAAATATTTTTACTTTATGACATAACCTAGAAACGTTACTGAAAGTATCATCGCCTCCGAGGGTTGTTAGATCTATACATGTTAGGGCTCTCAGTAACCAAGCAGCTCGGTATTCGTTATTGAGCGGTCGTGAACGTTGATAACTAGCTGCTCGTTCATTAACAGCAGATAAATTTACTTTTACTTTGTTTAACCATCCTAAATCTAAAAATTATTTAGTTAATAATAAAATATAATAGTTTTCGTTATTATAATACCTAATTCGCAACCTGGATTTCTTTCAATCATATCTTGTTTCGTTTATAAACAATAATGTATATACAAAAAAAAAACAACCATGTCCTAGAAGTAAATTAATATATGCGCGTACACCCAAAGTTCTCTGGGTCGAGTAATCTCAAATAATCTCTCGTTAAACCGGATATCTAATCTGATAAGTATTTTTTCTAAGATGATAGAACTTAATTTGATAACTGTTAAACATTTAACAAATATGTTTTGATATATTATGTAATCATATACCACACAAGAAACATGATGCCATATGTATACATAATAATGAAGTAAATTATGATTATTGATTGAAACTATTAAGTAATTGTAATCCTAATAACGTTGTTAAGCGATAGGTTTAATAAAATAACGAGTAATGTATTAAATCACAGCGAATTATGAATAATTGAGAATGTTTGGCGGGCCTTTTTCAAAAGCATATCCTGGTTTTCTTGGCGGGAACACTCAACCGCCTCCAACGGGCAAGTATTCAAGCTATCGAATCAAAATGGCGTATATCGTAATATTTTGATAAAATATAAAGGTGCTTTACACTATAAATTTAGTTAAATGCTTGATTTTTGTGATATCATAAGCAAAACTATCATATAAATACATTTATTAATAATTTAATATAACTATTGATTCGATAAACACACGGTTCATCAATGCTCATATTAACCTACTTTCGTTTTAAACCTGTTTATGGTCGCCAAATTTATTATTATTAGCCATTTTTGTGTTATTTAAAAAAACCGTGCATGAATTTCATCATCAACAACAGTGCATTGCATTCAAGTGTTTGTAACAATGGCCGCGGATCACTTCTGTTTGAAGTGGAACAATTTTCATAATAGTATAGTGACCGTATTCGAAAGTTTACAAAGCTCAGAAGAGCTCGTTGATGTTACGTTAATGTGTGAAGGACAAAATGTGAAAGCTCATAAAGTTATTTTATCGGCGTGTAGTCCATACTTCAGGAATCTATTCAAAGTAAGTATAAAAACTGCTGAACCAATAAGAAATCAGACATGAGTATCCAAATAAAAATTATGGCTAATATATTTTTTTATGTTGGTAGGAAATTCCATGCCAACATCCAGTCATAATTCTAAAGGATGTATTACACTGTGATTTGGTAGCCATATTACAATTTATGTACCAAGGCGAAGTCCTTATCACACAAGACGGTTTAGCGTCATTTTTGAAAACAGCAGAGTTACTTCAAGTCAGCGGTTTAGCAGGGAATCCAGTGACATCGCGAACAGCTACCGCAGCCATTGAATCAATTTTACCAACACAAGTTATCGTTCCTCTATGCATACCATCGCCAATAACTCCGTCATCACCCACCTTACCCGCCAAATCAACTACCACAACAAACAATCATGCTTCACCAGCGACAGACTCTGTTTCGAAGGAGAAAGAAAATAAAGATACTGAACAGCCTGTTCTTAGTCAATTTGAATCAGCGATAGAACCCATACAAAGTTGTTCGTACGAACCGCACGAAGAATTGGTGATTAAAACAGAAGCGGATGAAGTGGAGTTTCCAGAGATGGACTACACATCGATGAGCCACGATCACACAAACGATTCTACACCTCCAACGGAAGAACAGAGTATTTTAGAGCGGTCTCTCAAAGCACACGGTAGGATTTTTCATATATATATATATATTTTTTTTATTATTTTTTGAATTGCATGTTTATGAATTTTTATTTTCTATAATGCATGTGAAATTTCTACTTTTCATATATTTTTTATAGAAAATAATTACAGTTGTCATATTTTACAACAAAACACCATTTTTATGTATCTTAACAGTTAAAAACCAATGTTCTTAATTACGTCATTCTTGCGGATATAATTAATAATTTATAACAAGTTAGATACAACACCCAATTTCGTTGTTTACTCAAAAATACACTATTGCTTTCACTATATATATAACAATAACTCAATAGGCGACTTATATTGAGGATAAAGCTTATTCTAGCAACCATAACAAAATGCGACGTTTGTATTTTGTTCTGGATATGAGTAGTTGAACGAGGAACAAAACACAAATTAAAATGTTTGTGTTTCATAAAAATATTTACGAACCTGTTATTATGAATTTAAATTGTACTTATTTAGCAGATGTCTAAACGTTACAGCTACTTTCAAAAGATAACGCTTCAAGGCCACATTTTGAGGTTTAGCTCTGTATTTTAGAGTCTAGTTTTGTTAAAATCTACACAGAAATCGAAAAAAATGCAAAAATGATTGTGCTCAGACACATAAAAATCTGTTTCTGCCTTGATATAATATATTTAAAACTGTAATTATTTTCCCTTCTTGTATCTGTAGTAGTTATTCAAAAATTATTTTTCTTTAAAAAGAATATTTTTTAATAATATGCAGAAATGAAATGTGTTTGGCATAAATTCCATATTAACATCAACAAAAGCAAAATTTTAAATAAAGAAATGTACATAAAAAATCTCTCAAATCAACATTTGTGTTAAGCACTTGAGAGATATGTTTAGTGATACAGCATGTGTATTACAGGTATATCACCTCATCCAACAAAACTACATACAACGGACCTAGTTATAGGGCCACAAATATCATCGTCACCCAATCAATCGACGCTATTACCTGAACTAATCAAACCCCACTGCGTAACGCCTCTGGTTTTAATCAAAACCGAGTTGGCAAAACGTACATTTGATAATGTAACCGCCATTAAAAAAGTCCCTGTTAAATGTATTTTACCAAAAGTTGTTGACGCGAAAAGAGCGAAACTTGAGTCGAAACCCACTGAACCATCTCAACAGCAGCCACCAAAAACGGATCTCTGGCATGGTTCACAATTCGGGAAATGTCCTCATTGCACAAAAGTCTATTCGAATCTATCAGCCCTTAAGTACCATGTACGATTGGTGCATTCGGATATGCTGAATATGTTTTGTTGTCACTTATGTCCCGAATCGTTTGAATATCGAGAAAGCTATAAGGTTCATATGTGGGACATTCATAGCGTACGAAATTGATCTATTATATTTAGAACTTAAAATCAAACATATCATTCCTTTCACAAGATTTTTTAAGAATATTTTTGGACTGTTTTGCTCTCTTTATAACTAAACAAAAATGTGATGTCATTGCAATAATTTATTGAAATACTAATACCGTATTTTCTGCATTAAGTATTATACGTAAACGTGGCCTTATAAGGGTAAAATTATAAATATATATTAAATATATAGTATATATTTTAGGTAAGTTTAAATAATAGCCATATTTACCATAAATATAGTGTTATATTTATATAGATTTTCTATCATTGTAAATAAAAATCATATCAAATTTTATATAATTCATAACTACAAATATTGTATCAAGTTATTATATTTATTAAACATGTTAGTTAAATGACATTTTACTTTATTTTATTTCATTTATCCTTAAGGTGCATGGACTAATGCTTAACATACTAATATAAACAGAACGCAATTAATTTCTATATTTATATACATTTATGGGTGATTGCAACAGTGGGGACTATATATACACCAAAAATGTAAACACAGAATTGCGACACTAGAAAGCGCAAATGTAGAAAAAGCATTGATTAAATTGTTAAAATTTATCAAATAAATAATGAGCCAAACTCTGGTTCAATTTGGCCATTTCAACTCATTGTGTTCGCCAAAGAACAAATTGAGTTACTAGTTAAGCGACATTTATATTTAACTACTTTTGTTTATAGAATTATAGTTGCTAGTGAAGCAATTTTCTGTGTTTCACGTTCCTAACATATATGAATATTATTAACAAATAATAATTAGACGTACATATTATTTATATACTTTCCGCATAAAAAATCAAATTTAAACTTGGGGTTAATTTGAATAGGCAATCGGATAGTTTAAAGTTAAACTCGTCACAAATTTCGTATAGTATTTATATTTTTAAAACTAGTAATTTCATTTCTGCATACCTTTTTATACGTTCGTTGTTTTGTTTTTCTATATTGTATATATATACATTTTATTAGTTTACAATACCGTCAATAATGTTTTGCAGGATTCGATGTTGAATTGCGTGACAATCAAACAGGAGAAATGTTACTCAAACCCCAAACCCAAAATAACGAACAAATTGAAAAAAGTGACAAACAACATCGACCACCAAAATTAAAATATTACAATCCGAATGCGTTAAATAGTAATGTCTCAAATCGTATCAAACGTAAATATAGCGTAAATCTAGCCTCAGATCCGGATATAGTGCAATACACGTATCCGTCACGTAGAGCCGTGCACTGTCCATATTGTTCGAAATTCATAAAAGAAAAACGAAATTTAAATTCACATTACAGATACTGTTCCGTGCGACGATTAATGCCAGAAACCGAAATTTTATCTTAGATTTTATAGTGTATTTTTGTATTTGTTTAATACCTGGAAAAAGTCTTACATTTTATATTGAGTAAGTTACAAATTGTATATAATTTATTTTTTTAACGTTATATCATTTATTATAATTATCGAATATTTTTATTGTCTAAATAAATAGTATTAAGAATTTTTACAAACATGTTTTTATTAAAAAGCGTATTTCATTTCTGCATTGTCTAGGGTTAATAAATATATAATTATATGCAATAACTTGCAGATATATCGTCGATATATCTTCCTACGCAACACTTTAAATTCAGTGAACTAAGGAAGACTTCAAAACAAAACGTTAAAACACCGATAAACTGTCCAACATGTTCGAAACTTATTGCGCATAAGAAGAACTTGAAAACCCATATGTTAACGTGTCCCAAAAACGGTAATAATTTCAAAAAAAGACCCATTAAAAAGAAATCGAAGTAATAATGAACGCAAACGACGAATTCTATAGCGTACAAGAATAACATTTGAACATTTATCCAAAACAGTAATGTTTTCAAAACGTTCCATTTCATTTCTGCATCAAATTACCAATCATTTTCTGAAACTAGTGTGTTCTTTTATAGGACATCAGTTATATTCGTTCAGTACAAATCAGAAGATTAACTTGAACGGAAAAGGTAGAATTCGGTTTTATAATTCGAAAAAAAGCACTAAGCCATGTCACCAACCTGTCATGTGTACTTTATGTTCCAAAATCATTACACAAAAGCGAAACTTAAAATCACATTTGAAATTTTGCAAAAAAAATCTGAAAAATAAGGAAAAATACTATGTACCCATATAATAACTAAAAATTTGTTAATGCTAGTTTGCATGGAACAGAAGATATTTTAAACATCGAAAAAGATGCATAAATATCCTATTTGTCATATCATGCAACAGTATTCAATGCTCCGCTCCGTGCTTTCAAACTAATAAATACTTTTATATGTACTTTGGAATTTTTGCATAGGAATTTTGTTAACACTTTCATTTCTGCATTTTATTCTTACTAATCTATCTAATAATCGATTATTATCAATAACAACCAGTGCTTTCAGGTACACAGAATTTATTCATTTTGAACGAGCCAAATACTCGTCAAATTGTAGAAAAAGAAAAACTTGATCGTTATATGCCATCTAAATCAAAATTATTTATTAAATGTCCTTATTGTTGTAAATCTATGTTGAGGAGAAGCTTCAAAAAACACTTGAAAATTTGTACATTTCTGAAGTCTAATAAACCACTGCGATCCGTAATTGAGATTGACCATGACGAATCATTAGTAAATGATATTGCAGAAATTGATTCTACTGTTAACAAAGTAGTGAAAAAAACAACAGCGATTCCCTGTCCACATTGTGACAAAATGATCAAATGGAAACATAATTTAAACAAACATATGAACGTGTGCAAAAATAAACCATCGGTTGCCGAAAACAATACAAATATAACAGAGGATATAATTAAACGTGTAACTAGAAAGAATGCTAGAAAATCTCTTGATTGTCGCGCATTTTTACCTGACTTTGAGCAAGATATAGTTAAACCTAGAAGAAGTTCCAGAAAATCGCTGGACTGTCGAAGTCTAGCTGACTTTTCGCAACTTGAACCGGATAATGTATCCGTCACACCAAAATCTCTCATTGACATTCATAGTATTTGTTCAACTGATTCCGACTTTGCAGTAGCCAGAAAACGTAGATTAAGTACTCGAAAATCTATGGACTGTCGCAATTGTGCTGGATGTAGTTAAAAATGCAATTATCATAAGTAGGCACCTGCCAATGGCAATCAATGTACACATGTTTATTATTATTATTATTTAATATCAGTTCTATTTAATAAGTAACATTTTATTTTTCTGTAGTTTATGAACAAAACATTATATTCTGGTTTGTTTTTTCCGTTGTAAATGTTAACAATTTAATTACAATAAAATTTTGATACTTGAACAAACACTATTCATTTCTGTATAAATTGAGAATAAATTTCAATTTAACCCTTTCCCTTTTATTACGTACAGGATTTAAAAATCGGAACACGCTTGATCGAAACAAAACCAAAAAATCGTATGATAGTTGGCCATCAAAGAAACCAGCAAATTGTCCGCAATGTTTTCGAGTTATAATGCAAGCACAAAATTTAAAGAAACATCTAATCAGCTGCAATAGAAGAAAGCAACGTAATCAATGTTATTACCAACATAATCAGAGTATATAAATAAATATTCACTTATGTGTGAAGCTTTGGTAATTCTATAGTTGTATTGCTTACAAACAAATATAGATTTTAAGTTAGACTATCAAAGGAATTAAAAATGATATTTAGATTAGGAGCATATGTTATAAACATGTATCAAATTTTATGTGAACTTAACGAAATATATTTATCATTCAATATAATTTGAAGAAAAATGTCGCTATATTTCATTTCTGCATAAAGTTATACTGTATTTTTTTCGTCTATCTAAATCTATGTATATATATATATATATATTATATAAATAACTATATATTTACAGGAGAAAACAGTTCAAAAATGACAACAATGGTTTATCTTATGCCATCCAAATATAACGAAGCAATGTTCTACGGCGAAGACAGTAATAAAAAATCCAACAAATTTGCGCCAATATACCCTTCTCGAAGACCTGTTAACTGTCCACGTTGTTTTAAACGATTAAAACAAGCGCGTACACTCAAACAACATTTAATAAATTGCAATACGAAAAACTAAATTGATTTCATTTCTGCATATGCTTTGTTTTGATATACAGTTCTAGTAGTGATTAGTTGATTGTATATGTTCACAGGCGACAATGATTTGTTAATAGATCTTCAAAACAATTCGAAAATACAATTTTACAAGAGGCCAAACCGTTACAGTTTGTGTCCGTCTCGAAAACCAGTGCGTTGTCCACGGTGCTACCGGGTTATTACACAAGCGCAAAATCTCAAAAGACATTTAAAATATTGTGTTTTGCGGATGACAGGAAATATACCCGATCCACAAATGTACCTAAACTTATAAATAATAATAATAATAAAAGTGTTTTAGTACTCGCATTAACACAGTGAAAAACAGAACAATTCTATGTAAATGATTATTATTAAACTAATAAGAGAATTTCTATTATAGTTTTATGTTTCCCCAATCACTTCAATGCAAGTCAATTTAAAATATGAAAATCGTTTCATTGATCCATTAATTATTTATAGACGCAATCAGGTCACTAACATTTACTTGGCATTATTTGAAGCTGATCAATAGTGTTACTTTGTCGTCCATTGCAAGTGTGCAAAATATTACTTCTGAGTTTAAAAGCTATACTATTATTTTGGAGGTTTTATTTATTTTAATAAATACTGTATACATATATAAACACATTTCATTTCTCAAATGCAGACAAAGAAAATAAAAATTCATTCTTTTATTTTTCATTTAAATATTATTTTCAGATATGCCAAATTTTCTTGGAAATAAATACAATAGAAGAAGATTTGCGCCTTCGTCGCAACCAGTCAATTGCCCTTTCTGTGCACGATATATAACACAAGCGAAAAACTTAAAAGCACATTTACAGTGTTGTAAAAAAAGACCAAAAAGTCAGAAATTTGTTAAAATATTTGCATTAAAAACTACCAACTATTAAATTTATCACTAAATAAAATTCTTCTACAAACAAACGGTATTTTAACATATTTTATTATTTCTTAAGTTCTGTTATAATAGAAAACTCAATTAGCACACCAGCTGAAGCAAAAGTTCCAAATTCTAGACTGTAAATATATGTGTATATAATAATGAAGAATCTAAACGCATCATTGTTTCTTAATTAATTTTAACTTAATTTTTTGTGAACATAATTAAACCAAGTATATTTTTAAGCATCAATTCTTTATTCCCAAATCAAAATAAATATTAAATACAAACTCAAACAGGTGGACATTGTTCATCGGGATCGACTCGTTTCATTTTATCAGCAAGCACCATTTTATTTATCATTTCATGCTCCTTGAAACCACCGCCAATTTTCGCTAACACGAATGCGTGTTCGATCATTGTTTTACTCGAACGCGGCAAGTAACACGGAAATTCGATCTTAAATCGAAGAATCAATTGACCTTTTTCACCCGGTGATTCCAAGATTGGCATACCCTCATTGAAAACATATTTCTCAAAATCAGGACTACAAATTTCAAATATGTACTCAGTTTGTTAGCTCATTTATAATATACATTTCACACATACGCAACAATATCAGTAATGGGTATTCGAATTGTACGATCGTCTAAAGTATAAACAGTAATTGTAGTGCCTAATAGCGCGTCTAATAATGATACTTTGGAAGTCATGACTAGATTATCGTCTTCTCTCACGAACCAATCATGAGGAAGCTCTTCCGTTATAAAGATAATGTCAGCTAAAGTTTAATAAACACGAAAATTAATTGATGTTACTTTAAGAGACTTAAGAATTATATTTGTTTACTTTGAGTAACAATTATATGGTGTTAGTATTGCTTTATTAATGATACTGCGCATGCTTTTGATACTTTGTAATTGTTACTCTAATGAAATTAATATAAAAAAAATTAAATCAATTGAAGATGTTTTGCCTGGGATTTGAGTGGGATTTTGGTCTCCTTCTTCTGGAAACTTAATTTGAGTGCCAGGACGTAATCCAGGTTTTATAGGAACAGTCAATATTTTCTCTTTTATCTCAGTGTTTGATTGAGTCTCATCCACATAAGTCAATCTATGAATTTTCATTTTTTTAACACCACCATGAAACACCTCATGCAGTGTTAATTGCAATGGGTGATAAATAGTTTCTTGTTTCTTTTTAATACCTTTTCTGTCGGCCACATTGTAACACGGAAAAGGGTTTTCTAAATAATCTAATAAATCTGCGTACGGCGATGATGTACCAAAAAATTCTCTAAAAATATTCAATAGTGATACAATATCACAAATAAATATGTAATGGTTAACAAACACGTGCGCGCAATGCTTTTGTGAAATCCGTCTATTATTTACTTATATGTCCTGTAAGGATCGCCATGATACACGTAGGGTTGAATATAAGTGCCATTCGGACCCGGAATACCGCGTTTTAACCCTTCTTCACCATACTGATCGAAAACAGCGCGTCCTAACTTATTTGAAAGTACATCATACGCTTCACAAACTAATGAAAAGACCGTCAGTGCGTTTTGACTACTCAAACGTTTTGGATTAAATTGCAGTGCTAAATTTCGATAGCTACCAATAAAAATGTGTTAATTTAAATTTGATATTGATTTAATAAAACATACGCCGTTTTTATCTCTGCATCAGTACTATTTCTTTTAATTGACAAAACTCCGTAATAATCTATACCCATTTTTAATTAATGCTTGTCACTTTTAGTATTTTATTGTTTTTTCATTGTTTACTTGTCATTTATTTTATTTAAGATTGCAATTTTATAAATTTAGATGTGATAAGATAAATATGAAATTGAGAAATTAAAAAATTATATATTGCATATATTTTTGAGGGTACTCAAATATTCGTGTAGACATTTTTACGAAAATTTATTCGAATGAAAATGAAATGCGATTCAGTTTTGTTATTTATAATTAGTAATGCGATTTTTAAACATATCCCTATCAAAATACAGATTATATTTCATTATTATCATCGTCGCAAATGTTTGAAATTGTATTATTGAGGGCGACAGTTAACGTAGTAGTGTACGTTAACTCTGCGTTACTGGTATTTTCTCCTATGTGATGTGATCTTTAAACGTAATTGACTTAACCTTAACTTCACAACTGTAAAGTCTTGATACGATAGGTAAAAGTCGGCTTTCTGTTTGAGTGATATTTTATTTGAAATATTAGTAATATCGTCTAATAGACTTTTTTAAAATGAGTGCTGCTGCATTATTTGCGTGTTCTCGTTGTTTTTCAAGACATCCTTTCGAAGAACTATCGCCTGGTCAACAGCTGTGCAAAGTGAGTCTTATTTTGCTTTGATTATTTTGCATGCACAACAGGGCGATTTGAGCTAAGCAAAAATTTCGTACCATATTATTGGTTTGATGACGTAAACAATAGAAAATTATAAATATTACCTAATAGTCATAGTAATAAGATTTTATATATAAGCAATTAACGAATATCTATAATTTTCATTATTTACTCTATTATCATTTAAAATTAATATTTATAATATATTACATAAATCATCAAATGATATAATGTTTAATAATATTGAGACGTTGATATGAATTTATTATTTATATGTAAAATTTCTGTGTGAAATATGGTTTACATTTTTTGAATCCCCGTTATTTTGAGCAACTAAAATTTCGTAACCCCGCGATTCATTCGTAAATCGTAACACTTTGTTTTGTGTCTGATCAGGAATGCCGAGGTGCATTTCCAGTTGTAAAATGTACGTATTGTCGTTCCGAATTTCAACAAACTTCGAAAGGCAACACTAGCACAATTTGTAAAAAATGCGAGCAAAACGTAAAGGCTTATGGCAAGCCATCCGCTTGCGAGTATTGCAATATTATTGCAGCGTTTATCGGCAATAAGTGCCAGCGTTGTACGAATTGTGAAATCAAGTACGGCCCGCCCGTGAATTGTGAACAATGTAAGCAGAAATGTGCATTCGATCGACAAGATGATGACAAAAAGGTGAGAAGAGAAATACTTGGTGTACGATTGGTAAAATAGTTAAATGTCGATGTGAAACTGTGTGCTCAGGTCGACGGAAAACTATTGTGTTGGTTGTGTACATTATCGTTCAAAAGGGCTCTGGCCAAAACCAAGCAAAGCGAATCCGAACGTAGAGCCCATATGAAAATTACCCAAATGCGAGCGTCGAAGCACAAGGAGCAAAAGTGAGTATACAATTTTTGTTTTACACTTGAAACCTTAAACAATTACCACTAATTAATTCATCAAACAAAATAATAAATTAAACAATATTTTATCTCTGGTTATTGTTTTGGATTTCAGTGTTTTATACGCTTCTCATTGGTGGCGTCAAATTGTTTAGTTTATATGGAAAAATTGATAATATGACGTTACAAAATGAAAAAATAACATGCATTATTCGTCTGTTTAATTCCTTAATTAACTAAGAAACAATTATTTAGCATCACATCTTGAATTTGATAAATTATCTAATAGATATTCCGTCTCTGAAAAGCCTAATATTTATATGAATTACAGGGTATATTTAGTTACTATTAGGGAAATCTGTATGACATAATTAATATTTTATATATTTTCTATATTTAAAAAAGATGTGTTAGAAACATCCTTATTTTATTTATGATCGAATAATTTGTGTTTCCTTAACAAATTATTAATATTAAATTTACAAACTTTTATCGTGTAATATGGGTTTCAAAATATTTTGTTGCTAATATCATATTACATTGACTGTTCAATGCTCTATATTTGTATGAGCAACAGCGCTCTATAGGTAACATTAAATACTAATCATATGAATATCGCCATACATGTAAAGATCTGTTCACAAATTTTGAAAGTAACTAAACGTTAAGACGGAAATGTTTCTAATTTTTTAATAAACGAATTAAACTGACTACTGCAATTTAGCAAGCTTTAATATTCTTCGTTATCAATAACAAGTGTGTTGACAACTACCCTCCCTATGCATAACATATAAGATACGAGGAAAGCAAGAAACGGCCCATTAGCATATGAATTTTTATTATCTAGATTACGGAGCCATAATAAAAGACCGCATCGCGTGGATGTAACGAAATTACCGGCTCTCGATACCGATAACGGTCCCGCAAATAAAGTCTCCCGTTCTAACGCCGGGCCAGGCTTGATCAGAGCTGAATTGGACCCAAATAGTTCCGATCATGTTGTTGCAATGACACAACTTAAAGAGCAAATTGCCAGTCTACAAAAGCAACTTAGTCAGAAAGATTCCCAACTACTAGGCAAAGATAAAATGGTATACATATATATTTGCGCAAACGAACGTCGATAATCAACATTTTTACTTTTATATAAATTTTGTATTCGTTTCAATTGCATATAAAAAAAATAATTTTGTTTAATTGATTGTATTATAAACAAATACACAAAGGAATTCTGATATGATATCAAGACAATGCATTGATAAACATTATCTTAATGTATTGAAATAAATGAATATTAGATCATGTATAAAAGTAAGATGTACTATAAAAATGGCTGCGATTCTACAATCACATAATTTATTTTTAGATAACGGAATTGAAGGCAAAACATTTCACAACCGAAAACGAACTGCGTAGTAAAATGAAAATCGTGCAAAAAGATAACGACACTAAATGTGAAATGTTAAATAATCGTATAAATAATTTGTTGAAAGAAGTGGCAAGTTTATCTAAAAGCACGAAAAAGGATAGGTTAGCAGCAGCTAGAGAAGCTGCAAATAGCGGTAGCGGTACAGACAGCCCTAGTTTATCTTAAATTTAATAATGAAATTAAAATAAAAACTCAAGAGTAAGTCGAACAGATTTCTCTATTATTTCAATAGTTGGACGTATACACTTAAAATAGTTTTCGACGATAAACGACGAATTTATCTGCACAATTACTTTGAAAATTACTATATGAAATTTACACTATTTTCTTTGTATTTTACATACATTAATCAAACGTTATTTTGTATAGTTTATTCAACAATGCATACATTATATATTAAAAGAATCGCGTCTCAGATTTATTTTATCTTTCATAGTATTTTATTTTAGTATCAATTATTTAAAAAAAAAAAAAACTAAAAGTTTCTATTTGAGACGTTAGTCGTATGGTATGGATTCTTATTATTAAGTAAAGAAATATAAGACACAAGCGGAATCATAGAAATCTCTATCGAAAATAAGCTTTTTATGACGTTGAATCGTGGTAAAAATAATGTTTTTAATGCATATTTTATATTTCGACCGTTGTGTTTAGTTAATTTAGATTTGTGAAATTGTGCTGTATTTTATTTGATTTTACAGAACAAAAATACAATTTTAAACCAGAAATATGAAACAATTTTTAGCACTTAGTTTCAATGTGACTATGTATTTTAATTATTGTCTTATAGGTTATTTATTTTCATGAATAAAATAAATATTTTTATAAAAAAAAAAAATAGTTTAGAGTTGTATTACGTAATGTATAATAAAAAGACGATTAAAATGAATGGAGCTTAATTTAAACAAATAAATATAGTCAACAGAAATATATTCATTTATTTCATCAAACAAACTATATCAATATATATTTTATAAATTATTATTCAATATTTAATTTTTGGAAGACGTTGGAATCATTTTGATTTGGTTATTATTACGATAAAATTTTTGCTGTAATAGTCACGTTTGGATTTTCAATATTTTGCTTACTTTGAATAAGCTTTAGTTCAATGTTTGGGACTGTTTTGCTATTTCCTATAAATAAAATGATAGATTTTGACTACATTACGTATCCTACGAATGTAGCTTTAAATACCTGCACAACATTCAATTGTTTTATTCAGAACGGCTTGCATCGTGGCAATTGTTTTTTCAATAGCAGTTTTAATTTCATTGTTTGTTTTGTGCATCCATGCCAGTAACAAAGCAGCAAATAAATCTCCTGTTCCGGTAAATTGTGCCGGAAACTTTGGTATCTCTATTTTGACCACGGTTTTCGTACCACCTATTTTCAAAAATATTTGTAAACCTATTTTGTGCGTGCCAAATAAACAACAAACCAATTATGCTGCTTGCAAGTGCCAGAAGATGCTTCTCATCTCCTAACTCTGTAGACGATAAAACGACTGTTTTACACCCTGCTTCATGAAAAATATTTATAGCCTTCCATGCATCATCGATATTTTTAATTATTATCCCGGTTAACAGTTCTACTTCGTACTGGTTCGGTGTTATTATATCGGCCAATGGCATAATACTTTCTTTATAAATCGGTAACAGCTCTTTTGGAACATACATTTCTCCATTATCTCCCATAACAGGATCACAAACTACAATTATGTTTATTTTAAATTTATTCTAATTCATTTTTCTGTTGTTATTACCGTAAATAATATTTGGATTTACTGTTTTCAAATGCCGAATAACTTCAGCGATTTGATTTAAAAACGAGGGCGACCCTACATAGCCGGTCAATAAATGAGTATAAAAATCGATTTTATTCGATTTAAGACCGTCGACTAAATCGGCTAAGTCCTGGTCTTTTAAAACTTGGCCCTTTACCGCCGCGTAACCGGTGTGATTTGAAAATTGTACTGAATTTATTGCATCTACTTCAAATCCTAAAAGCTATATTTTCATTTAATATTAATTATTGATAGAAATTATTTAAAATACGCATAACAATTCGCAGTGCTTGTTTAACTCATAAATGTTCTCTTTGTTAATTAATTAAATGTATTATTATTATTATTAGAAAATATGAAATATTCTATGAAATTCAAGATTATTAATAAATATGGAATATTGCAATCGTAGCTCCTATTATTATTATTTAAAAAATATAAATTTGAATCAAACAAGTGTGTAAAAGTTAACGTGGATATTTTCTACTGTGAACTAGCCACACTACAAAATATGGTACATTGCATAGCAATGAACTATTTCGGAGATATTTTTATCGCTGATTATCAACACGAGTGCATATTACCTGTAGCGGAAAAGTAGCGCTTTTATTTCCCACATATCCAGAGACAACATGACTCTGAATAGATAACACTCGAGGATTTTCTGCCATTTTCTTGCAAAAATCAATGAGAGTGTAGGTCACTTATATGTCACGCGCACACTGTTATTGATAGCGGAGAATGTTTTAATATTATGAATGTTTACTTTGTTTTATAATATTTACAAGTATATAATCATAAACTTAATGACTTTGATAAGGAAAGGAAATTTTTGAGAATAAATAAGTATAATAATGAGTACTATAAATATTATGATATGAAAAGCAAAACATTTATAGTAAATTGCAATAATTACATTTTTTTTTGCGTATTTAAATAAACTCGAGAAATTCTTTTAGAACTATTTTTGTATTAAAAATAATCATTACGTATACGTTGACTTATAATGGTGAACGCACCTTTAAATTTGCCATCTATCAGTATAGCTGAGCATTGCTTTTTCAAACTTTAAATAATAAGTGTTCGTTACATCGTTTACGTCAAAAGTTTTAAAGTATTTTCGTTATAATTCATAACATATATTGAAAATAATGGCTGATTTATCGTCTATAGAAAATTTAAATACTACTCTAATAAATATGGCAAGAGAAGATTTAGAATTAGATTATTTAAAAATAAAAAATGTAGTCACAACTCAACTAAAAAAGATTGATGCATATGAGCAACAAGTCTATGAACTTAAACGACAAATATCAACATGCAAAGCAATGGAAGAACATCTAACATCCGAAATAGAAATATTGCAAACGAACAATAAGACTGAATCAGAAACCAAAAAAATTATTGTTCTTGAAGATGAAATAAAACATTTAAAACAATCTATCGCTGATAACGCTCAGTATTATGAATCCGAAATAATAAAAAAAGATTCAGAAATACAGGCACTTAATCAGAATTTAATAACTGAGTCAGAAAAATCTAGCAAAACTAATATACAAGAAACCGAAAAATACAATGATGAAATTTATGATTTGAGATCAAAAATGGAAGAGTTGATATTTGCTGTTACGGAGCATGAATTGAATTATTCTAAAGCTACTCAGAAAATATGCCAATTAGAAAATAAGAATGCTGTATTAGATTTTTAATTTGTGTGTTTTTTTTCCAAACATATATAATGTAGATTTTTTGCTTTTAGAATTTAATAACTGAATTGAATGAAGTAACTGAGTGTCTAAATAGTACAAAACAAGAATTTCAAGAATGCACTGAGCTCGTGCGTAATTTACAAGATGAAATTATTGTGATGCAAATGGATTTGGATCGATACAAAAGTGTTCCTTTGGAAAAAGCAGCGAAAGGAAATTCACTTTTCGCTGAAGTCGATGATAAGTATGTAAGTTTAACACATTTTTAAATTTATAATTATTATTTTCTATTTTTGTAGTCGTGTTAAGTTACAAAATCACATATCAGTGTTGAATAAAAAATACCACGATGCTAAATTCAAATATGGTAACAAAGCTCAAGAGTTGCAAAAGCTTCATATTGATTATGCTGCATTAATAAAAGGAATAGAAAATAAAAAAGATATACAAGATGATCAATCCGAATTAATCGAATCTTATAAGTATGTTTCAAAATAATATTTTAATATCGATTTATAACTTTTCTGTTTAGGAGACAAATAAAAAAACAAGATGATAATATCAATACACTTGCAAAAGAGTTAGAACAACAACAAAAATCGTTTAATAAAATCATGTCGGGTGATATGAAATGTGCACAAGAACTTGTTTCAGCAACTAGGTTTGTACATAATCCTATTTTTAATATAATTATTATAAATGTTTATTCCTCAGGAACGAGTTAATAAAATTACAACACGAATTGAGATCGGAATCATTGGCTTTATTAATGAGAGAACAAAACTGCTACGATGCTAAAATAGAGTTGAGAAAATGGAAAAGTGAATCCATGCAACTCAGAACTGAAGCGGTAATTTTAAAGCAAAAAATCGAACAAGACAAAATCGGAAAAAAATCTTCATTAAGCGATGACGAAGAGGAAGAAAAACCAGTTAAAAATATAAAAACTCATAATGAACCAGTCAAAACATTGAATGTCTCTAACATAAAAACTTCCATGTTCACTTACTTAGATGATGATGATTGGGAAAATATATTTGGTGATGCGCCCGTGGAATACACAAGTATTGACTTTCAAAATAAAGAAAATATTTTAAAAGAAAGAACTAATATAAATGATGCAGTTCTTCCAAATAAAATATTAAAGCCTCATGTACAAGATAAAGAAAATGAGAAAATTAGCGAAATAAAAACTAAAAAAGTTGTAGCATTTGCACAAAACACAGTAGAACCCAGAACTGATCGAGCTGGAAGAAAAGTCGCAACTATATCAACTGTTCACATCCCCAGTCTTAAGAGGAAATAATTTTATAAATATGTATATTTACATCTATGAATATAACAATTAATCTTTTTTACTTCTATCTGTTGATACATAAGTTAATAAGTCGTTTAATCCACTAAACTCCGTCCTACCTTGTGGCGGATCATTTTTTGGTATTTTGGGCAATATAGCTCCAATTTTATACCGGAAGTCTTTTATCTAAAATAATTATGTTATATACGGAAAATCAATTAATATACATATATTACATCATTTGCGCCTGATATTTTCCAAATAGTATAAAATAATATTCCGCATCCTGTTATAGCATATAAAGAGCCCCATCCTAACGCCCGAAGGGCTAAACTAGCACCCGTTTCCGTCATTTCTATCGATCCTACGATTCCTTTACTAAAATATTTTGGATCCTGTTTTTTTGTTGCAGCTACTGTAGCTCCAAACCCAATTATTGCCGATATTCCAGTTACAGTTGTTAAAAATATACCAGCTACAAAATATGAATGTCAACATTTTATTTATATATTTAATAACTATATTAGCACCCTTTAATTTAAATTTGTCATCATAATCATCCATAATTGTCGTTTTGATGGGTTGAGCTTCATTTTCAGACATTTTTAAAATCTTCATTAAACATACATATTTGAAGTTTCAATATTACATGAGGTTATATAACTAACTTCATAGGATATACAGGTCTAATCCAATTTTCGTTAGTTAAACTATTTAAATGCTTACATGTAGCCGTTACTTATATAATGTTTACATGCGTTAACTAAAGAAGCTTTAATAATTTTGTGACATAAAACTTGAATTAGATCTATAAGATGAGCTAAATAGTTTTATTTATTGCGTCTATCGTCTAATTTATAATGTTTTACAAATGTCTTTAAAAGAAACTGTATCTTATTCGCACGTACATCTATTTAAATGACCGTTTTTGAGTTTGTCTATAAAGAGTGAACCAGCCTTTACAGATGTCAGTGCTGTCAAATTTTGATTGAATTAATTTCGGAGTGTATCATTGAATTTATTTATAAAAACATTAAATTGTGTCTTCTTTATTTACCTCCTTAAAAATGTTTAAATTTGTACGGAAGATCAAACCTGTCTTGTGCGATTGTGTAATACGTATCTTTAATAGTACGTGAAATGCCATGATATTTAAATAGGTAGGGCAGGTTGGGTTAGTTTGTAATAGTCTAGATAAAAGTACAATATATATTGTATTTTTTATTCTTTAAGTCTGAGAATTGAAAAATAACAAAAATAAACAAAGTAAATAGTTTAAAATCTAATGAACTGTGAATACCATTTAGCAAATGATCCTTCAAAATTAAATGTTGGTGAGGATATCTCATTGTTTATCTCGCAAATGATTGTTTTTTAAGTAATCTGTTATCAAATCTCAGATAACACGATGACTACTGAAAGGGAATCTTCAACTGTTACGCGAAAATGGGAAGTATTTGCTGGTCGAAATAGATTTTATTGTGATGGCAGATTAATGACGGCTCCACATTCGGGAGTGTTTTGTTTAACAGTTGCTCTTATAACAGGAACAAGTACATTATTTTTTGTCTTCGAGTGAGTGCACAAATATAGTCTGGGTGAGATTGCACAGCTTACAACATAACGCGACCACGATTTCTAGTAACTCGCTGAGACATCTGTGCAATGACCAGATAACTATATGCAAGTTTTATTAAATTTAAATCAATTTGCACAACGAATGTTGATACATTTTTCAATGTTTAAACATCAAATTGTAACTTAGAGCCATGTTTTAACTTTGTGAGTAAGCTATGTAATTTGTCCTCTACTAGACTACCCATGTTATTTATAATATTAATAAAATGCAATTTAACAATTTTGTTCAGCTGTCCATTTTTGGCTGAACGTATAACAATAGCGATACCCATAATAGGCGCTGTATTATTTTTATTTACATTGTCAGCGTTATTGCGTACTTCGCTATCAGACCCTGGAATAATACCAAGGGCGACACCTGATGAGGCTGCTTATATAGAAAAACAAATTGGTACTTGTCACTCATATATTGAGCGTTACCAAACATTTATATGTTTCACTAAGAGTATTTTATTGCAGAAGTTCCCAACTCGGCGAACAGTCCTACTTATAGACCACCACCAAGAACAAAAGAAGTTCTTGTTAAAGGCCAACCAGTCAAACTAAAATATTGTTTTACTTGTAAAATATTTAGGCCACCACGGGCCAGTCATTGCAGTTTATGTGATAATTGTGTTGATCGATTTGATCATCATTGTCCATGGGTAAAATATTAATAGTCTAGGCGTAGTCAAACCATAAGAAAAAGGGCATATGCTTCCACCAGAACTCATTAGTTTAATGACATTTTATTTCTCCACTGAATATGCACACTTAATCTAAGTTCTGGCTGCGCCACTATTATATAAAAAAAAACAATTATTTGTAATTTTTGCTTTAGGTGGGTAATTGCGTTGGTAAACGTAATTATAGATTTTTCTACATGTTTATAGTGTCACTAGCATTTTTAGCTGTATTTATATTCGCATGTGCAATAACTCATCTAATTTTATGTAAGTATACTTGAATGAATACAATTTACTGGGTAAACTAATTCAATACTTTTAGTAACAAGAGATGATAATCCATTTTTGGAAGCTGTAAAATTATCTCCAGCAAGCGTGATAATAGCGGTTATATGTTTTTTTAGTGTATGGAGTATTTTAGGATTAGCTGGTTTTCATACGTATCTAACAACAAGCAATCAAACAACTAATGAAGACGTAAGTTAAATCTAAAAAGCCCCACATTAATATTTGACGCTGTTATTCAAATTATATGTTTTTCTTTGATATCTATTAAAACTCGAAAGGGTGTTGGATTTCTTTAAAATATTGCGTTTTTTTTTAAAGATTAAAGGCTCATTCACAAGTAAACGTGGTCAAGAGAGTTTTAATCCGTACTCACACGGGAACGTGTGTCTAAATTGTTTTTATGTATTATGTGGCCCTGTCGCGCCTTCATTAATAGATCGGTAAATAATTTCAAAATATTTAAATTTTCTATAATTGATTGCAATATATTTCTGTTTAGGCGCGGATTAGTAACAGATGAATATCGATTAGAAATGTTTAGATCATCTGCGGCAATAGATAGCACCGTAGTTACAACAAACAAGACTTATGGGACGGTAAAGGTAAAATTGTCTCAGTGTACATGTGAAAAAGTTTTAAATAATCGTTTGTCTTTTTGTGTAGAATGGAATCTCGCAAATCAGTTTAAATTCAGAGACGACACCACCTGGGGTCTACCGGCACAACTTAGTTGATCAAAACGGTATGTATAGTCCGTTCAGAAAATACGCTCTGAAACCATATTATATGACACCGTCCAAAAATTGTGCTTCCCAAAAAGTAATACCACAGCATCATCCGCCGTATTTGTTAAATAATTCGTTTGAATTTCCTCACAAATACATGGAGAGTGGCCCGAGCTCAGCTGCGATACATCATAATGAATTGATGATGAAATATTCGAATTCTTTACCGCGATTACGACAACAGTACCCTGAACGCCATAACACTAGACACTTGCGACCCAAGTCGAGCTATGTGTATCAGAATATTTATGCCAGAGACGAGTTTTGTGTTAATAATGATTGCCAAATTAACAGAACGAAAAGTGATAGGGTTTTGTACTCGAACGTACCAAATGTTAAAGTAAAGAATTTTCCGACTCCACAATTTAGTCCCAGTTACGTGCAAGATGGCGATTAGCATTATTTACGCGAAACTTTTGTATAAAAGCGCGTTAACATAAAAACTAAAATTAACAATTTAAAGACTAATACGTAATATATATTGTTTATGTCTTCTGACGTTGATTGAAATTTCGACAGATTCCGCAGTAATATCGAATTTTTATTTCCATTATTTACTATTGTAAATATTGATTACTCAGTATTTTTATGATGCCTGATGTTTATTACTGAAACATGTTTGCTGATTTTATAAATATGTGTGCAAGGAATGCATATACTTTGAGTTTCATTCAACTAAAAATAATTTTTTTTTTTTGTATCTATTTTAATGAAGAGTTGTTTCTACGATAATTTTTGAGAGTCTTTTAATTTTAGTAAATTTTGAGTCTCAATATTAATGTACACGTACTCTTTTGGTGTGTATGTTTTGATTTATTTGATTTCTTTTTGTTTCTAATTTTTGCATTTCAAATTTGGTGGAGGGTGTCAATGTTTGGGTAAGTTGATTTTAGTTCTTGCGTGCTTCAATGCATGCACAACTAAACACATGAAGACAGGCGGCGTTGTTACTGCTTCGAATTTTATATTTGTTCGCAATAAAAATCACTTTTCTTCTTCTACGCTTTATATCTATGCATGAATAAACACTTAGTTTCAATGTTATAATTGAGATATATTGAAAATAAGTTAATTTTTATTTACTATAAATGGCAAGAAACTTTATTTTGTTTTGTATTTAAAATAAAATATTGCTTTAGTAGAAGTAATTATTATTGCGATGTTTTCTATTTTTATGCTTAATGTTTATTGTGCGTAACACAAATTATTTTACGAATTATAACTAGAATATTTAATTTGTCTATCTTAGGTAGTAACTCGGGTAGCGTCAATCATCTCGTTAGTAACGAAGTTCCATTAGCAACTTTACCACTAGTCACCGATAAACATACGTCGCCATATATGTCTCAACAAAGTTTAAAACAATCACCGGTATACTCTAACATTCAAAATGTGATACAAACTAATCTGCCCACGCCTCAAGTAATAACAAAACAAAAAAGTTATTCCACAAACGAACTGAACCTGGATGATATGCATCTGGATCCTGTGATAATTCGTGAAAATCACATGATACCAAATAACATCGTGGAGCTGAAACGCAACAAAACCGACGATGTTGTAGTGGTAGTGAAAAAAGATCACGAATTGACGTTCCAAGAAAAAGACAACAGTGTGTTAAGTACGAGTAGGTTAAGACTGTTACAAGATACCACGATGATCGAATCCGCGTTGGATCTCGATTCGTTAGACGATTCTAGTATTGGCACAAATAGTCAAGCAGGTTTAATGAAAATTGGTGTTGTATAAGATTGATTATATTTATATATATTTTTAATAAAATTGTACATATTATAAATAGTATTACATTTATAATGATGACGAATATCGTTTTCAAATGAGATCGAATTGTGATGAGATTATGTATTTGTTTGTAAAACAAAATAACGGGATTATTTTCGCACTTGTTACTGGTGCAAAATGTGACAATATAAGATCTCTTATTTGATAAACGGTTCATTGAGCATCTATTTTCAAAACTGATTTGTATTAAGAGATAATGCAGCTGTTATTTGTTTATGGATAAAGAGGAACTATTGGCGCATTTGATATTTGCATTTATAGAAATTATTTTTTGAAATTATGCTATTTAATCAAAATTGTATATAATAGGATTATTTATATTTGCGTATATTTATAAGTGAACAAAACGTTAGTGAGACATTCGTCTGTTTTTGATACGATGTTGCTAGATAACAATATTTCATAAAATGCAAAAATAATTTAATAAAACAGTACAAAAAACTACGCCAGAGCATCACATGCAAGACATCACTAATAAAGTGTTTTTAACATAAGTTAACTAGCGATATTTGTATTGAGAAAGACTAAACTATATAATGGTAAGTTTATATGAGCTGTTTTAACGTCGCTTACTACCCCTGTATATTTTTTTTTATTAAAAATTCCGTTTGTATGCAGTATTTGGTAATCAATTTTTGAAGTAATGTAATATTTGTTTATAAATACTGTATAGACACTGCCTTAATAAGAAGAGGTTTTTATTATGAAAAATTGTATTATATGTAAATGAAACCGATTCATGGGTGTAATAAATATATATTGTTTTAATACATATAAATTTTCATCCGAATTTTGCTAACAGGATAATCCAGTATCTTTCATTGGTTAAAATATGACCTTGAATTTCTTACACTGTTATGAACGTGTGTCAGCTATCAGCTGCTGAAACGCGAATTATCGAGTAGTGTTTTCTGTTTTGATTTCGTTTAAGGTTATGCTATTACATGTGTAGATTTAATAATAATTGTATTAGCTTAAAATAAAAATGGGTGAAACATCAAAGCATGATGCTTTATTAGATTGTTTGGGTGATCCTTCACAATTTTCTAAACCAGTTAAAGAAATTGAGGTAGGTGCTAATATAATATATTAGAAATATACAATTAGTGAAAAAAATATTTTTGTTTAGGAAAAATGGAAATTAGTACCGGCGTTTTTGAAAGTTAAAGGTTTAGTTAAACAACATATTGATTCTTTTAATTATTTTGTTGGGGTAGAAATTAAAAAGATTGTTAAGGCGAACGAGAAGGTTTTAAGCGATGCTGACCCATTATTTTATCTTAAGTACGTTTCTAAAAACATATATAGTATTTATTTTTATTTAAGTATTAATTTAATTGTTAAGATACACAAATGTATTTGTGGGAACTCCTGATGTTGAAGAAGGATTTAATATTACAAAACCAACCACTCCTCATGAGTGTAGATTGCGTGATATGACTTATTCAGCTCCTATTACTGTTGATATTGAATACACAAGAGGTACTCAACGTGTTCAACGAAATGGACTACTTATTGGAAGGTTAATATATATTGTCTAATTTCATAAGGCAAGAAAGATGGAATGCACTATATGTTGTTCATGCGCATTTAATAGCACCCAAATAGACCGCATAATGAAATTCATGCACTTATCATAAAAATAATTTGAAATAAATTATAGAATGCCAATTATGTTACGTTCCTCAAATTGTGGCCTGACAAATAAATCTGAATTTGAGTTGGCAAAAATGAACGAATGCCCGCTGGATCCTGGCGGGTATTTCGTAGTTAAAGGACAAGAAAAAGTAATTTTAATCCAGGAGCAATTATCAAAAAATCGGATAATAGTTGAAGATTCAAAAATGGGGATACAGTGTCAAGTAACTAGTTCGACACATGAGAAAAAATCTCGAACGACTGTATTCCATAAAGGGAATAAATATTTTTTAGGGCATAACACATTTACAGATGTATGTTAATTTCAAATATAAAATTGTCAATAAATTTTAAGTTTTTTAATCGTTTTAGCCAATTGTTATATCGGTAGTTTTTAAAGCACTTAACGTAATCAATGACCAAGAAATTTATCAATTAATCGGTACCGACGATGATACACTACGAAAATTCGCGCCTACTTTAGAGGAGTGCCATAATATGAAAATTTTCACGCAAGATCAAGCACTAAAATTTCTCGGGTCAAAATTGGTTGTAAAGCGATTTGTGTCAGCAGCAAGTAAAATTAAATTACCGATGGATGAAGCTAGAGATTTATTAGCTACTACAATATTAGCTCATGTTCCTGTAGAAAATTTTAATTTTAGAATGAAGGCGATTTACACTGCTTTAATGGTAAATAAAGTAGTTTTATTTTATACATATTCAATTTTCTTGTCGCAATTTTTATAAATGTATTTTTAATTTTTAAATAAAAAGTATAAAACTTGTGCTTTATTTATATTTTTATCACAAATAAAATAATCTAATGCGCAAACGCGAATAACAAACATAATGTACATAATCGGCTATCGTTTGAATTCGATGAATTGCAAAACATCTAAATTTGTTTATAGGTTCGTAGAGTAATGCAAGCGCAAGGTAACAAAAAAGGATTAGATGATCGGGATTACTACGGAAATAAACGTTTGGAATTAGCTGGATCATTATTATCGCTAATGTTCGAAGACGTATTCAAACGTTTTAATTGGGAATTAAAATCTATTGCAGATAAGACTATACCGAAGATTCGAGCAACTCAATTTGATATTGTTAAATATATGCGGTCTGATTTGATCACAAACGCATTAGTGTTTGCTATTTCTTCTGTATGTTAATAGATAACACTGTTAAAATTAGTTTTGTTAAATATGGATATTGTTGTAGGGCAATTGGACAATCAAACGTTTTAGAATGGAACGACAAGGTGTAACTCAAGTGTTATCTCGTTTAAGTTATATTTCAGCTCTGGGTATGATGACTCGCGTGAATTCACAGTTTGAAAAGACGAGAAAGGTGTCTGGACCGCGGTCGTTGCAACCAAGTCAATGGGGAATGCTGTGTCCTTCAGATACACCAGAAGGAGAAGCAAGTACGTTTAAATTGGTTTAAGTAAACAATTAATCGTTTGTGATTTCAGGCTTGTGGTTTAGTAAAGAATTTAGCTTTGATGACACATATAACAACTGAAGTCGATGAGGAACCTCTGACACGATTAGCTTTTAATGTTGGTGTGCTGGATTGTAATTTATTAGGTGGTGAATTAATTTATGGTGCGAGTGTCTTTATGGTGTTTTTAAATGGTAAGGTTTAGTGATTTCTATACTATTTTATTATAGCTTTTCAATGCGATTACATTTTATTTGTTCTGTTCTATTATAAGTGATACATTTTTAACACTTGCTACATAAGTTGTTGTTTTAATATATATAGGTAATATTTTGGGTATAATCAAAGACTACAAGAAACTTATTCGTGTATTTCGAATGATGCGGCGAAACGGAATGATATCCGGATTCGTTTCGATCTATCCTCACAAACTACACCGTTGTATTTATATTAGCTCAGATGGTGGTCGATTATGTCGACCATATATTATAGTAGAGAGAGGAAAACCTCTAGTAACCAAAAAACATATTGTAGAATTAGAGAAAGGCTTTAGAACGTTCATGGATTTTCTACATGATGGTCAGTTCATTTTCTATTAATTACCGTTCACATTTATGAGTATATTATTTTTCTTATTAGGTTTGATTGAATATCTGGATGTAAACGAAGAGAACGACAGTTATATTGCGTGTTATGAATCTGATATTAATATACATACAACACATTTAGAAATAGCTACTTTTACATTGTTAGGGGTGTGTGCTGGAGTAATACCATATCCACATCATAATCAATCGCCTAGGAACACATATCAATGTGCTATGGGTAAACAAGCTATGGGTAAGTTCTTAACTCGGATTAATGTATCACGGAATAATGACGTCACTCTTCTAAATAATGCAGAATAAACTTCCTAGTAAACATATTTTTATATGATGCATGGAATATTGTATAAAGATTTCATAATATTTATAAAAAGACCCTGTTTTATTTCTGTATATACACGTTTATATTCTAATAGGAACCATAGGGTATAATCAAAGAAACCGTATGGATACTCTGCTATATAATTTAGTATACCCTCAAGCTCCAATGGTAAAAACTAGACCAATAGAATTAGTAAATTTTGATAAGTTACCAGCGGGTCAAAATGCGACAATTGCTGTAATGAGTTATAGTGGTTACGATATTGAAGACGCTCTCATTATAAACAAAGCATCTATTGACAGAGGTTCTTAAATACTGCTAATCTATCTTCAAACATACACTTATTTAATAAATTTATAGGTTTTGGTAGATGCCTAGTTTATAGAAACGCAAAATGTAATTTAAAACGATACGCGAATCAAACATTTGATCGTATTCAAGGACCGTTATTAGATGCAACTACTAATAAACCAATCTGGAAACATAATATTTTAGACTCAGATGGGATTATCAGTCCAGGGGAAATGGTCGAAAATAAACAAGTGATTTATATTTTAAATAAAAAGAATGAATTTTAGCTATATTAGAATATAGGTTTTAGTGAATAAATCAATGCCGACACTTTCGCAATGTCCTGGTAGTACGCCGGGACAAGTTGAGTACAAAGAAGTACCAATTTGTTACCGTAATATCGAGCCAAGTTACATAGAAAAAGTTATGATATCAGCTAATGAAGATGAAGCTGGTTTGATTAAAGTACTTCTACGACAGACACGTCGACCGGAAATTGGAGATAAATTCAGTTCGCGCCACGGACAAAAAGGCGTTGTCGGTTAGAACACCTAAATGTTTGTATAATTTAAGATTTTATATACTATTGTTTTTTACAGGTTTGGTAGTAGAACAAGAAGATATGCCTTTCAATGAGAAAGGTATTTGCCCAGATATGATCATGAACCCTCACGGATTTCCATCACGTATGACGGTTGGGAAACTAATTGAACTTTTAGCTGGTAAAGCAGGTAATGTGGTTCGAAAACCAGAGAGTATATACTCTATAAAGTAAATCAATTTTTATTTTAGGATTGGTGGAAGGTAAATTTCATTATGGTACCGCGTTTGGTGGATCAAAAGTCGAGGATGTAAGCGAAGAATTAGTTAAACATGGTTTTAATTATCAAGGAAAAGATTTATTCTATTCTGGAATTACTGGAGAACCTCTGGAAGCCTATATTTATTCAGGACCAGTTTACTATCAAAAACTAAAACATATGGTGCAAGATAAAATGCATGCACGGTAGGTCAATACTTTATTTATTTTTAAATTATATGTTTACTATTTTTTATTTCCAGAGCTCGAGGTCCTAGAGCAGTCTTAACCCGACAACCCACCGAGGGTCGTAGTAAAGACGGTGGATTGCGACTTGGAGAAATGGAACGAGATTGTCTCATTGGTTATGGTGCAAGGTAAATATTTAGCTCACAAAATCCGCGGCATAATATATAGATTTTACTTTGCTATGTTTAGTATACCTTTGCATAAGATCTATTGTGCATTCCACGTGGATTGCATTTCATTATATTAGTTTTGTTTGTTTAATAATACTTCGAGGAGTCTGTATGCTCTCAAAATACAATTTGATTGGTAGCCATTTATACTTAATTCAGGTATTGCTGAGTTATTACAACAAATGTTATGTACTAGTTATATACTAGTATTTTCCACTTAATACTACCTACATACATATATGTATTGGTTTTAAAGCATGTAAAAATGTGTTGAACACTTACAAATAACTGGATCCTCGAAGTTGGAGCTGAAATGTACACACACTCACTTATAGTCTCACACACACTTACAGTCACAGATCACAAATATATAGATCACGGTTCAAACAAATTATAACTCACTAAATATTCGTAAAGTTCGCATTAAATTTCATGCATTTTTATACTAACACAACGACATACTGACACAATCATAGCCCGTTCTCTACTAGCTTGGTAAACTTGGCTAGTACATGATAAATCCCCTACGAACAAGTTCAAACCACTTTTATAAACAGCAAGGTATAGGAAAATCAAGTCAATTAAAAATAATAAATATTATTCAACAAGGGAAATGCATCAAAATTTAACTAGTAACTACACTTTTAAATTATATTCTGCTCTATGATATGGAGTTTTTTTAGATACATAGATAGATGTTTTATGTATGTATGAATTTTGGAACTGGAGCAGTGACGTCACAGGATTTGCTAGAAGGAAAAAATGTGACTTTCTAGACATATTATTTAATATATTCATGTTATTTTGTATTGTTTTCTAGTATGATGCTGGTAGAAAGACTGATGGTGTCTAGTGATCAGTGTGAGGTGGATGTATGTAACAAATGCGGTCGCCTTGGTTACTGTGGCTGGTGTAATAGTTGCAAATGCTCAAATGTTTCAACAATTACAATGCCGTATGCTTGTAAATTATTGTTGACAGAGTTACAAGCGATGAATATTACTGCTAGATTAACACTTCGACCATATTATCAATAAAAATGTATAATTGATTGTTATGTATGTTTGATTATATTGTATGTATTTTTTTTTATGAATATAAATTAACTGATTTTCTAAATATACTTGTTAATCTTTCAAAAAATTGCAAACGCATACAACCACATCATTCACATGTCTTCGATAAACCTTCCTGTATGGAATAAGATTACCCTGAGAATTTACCATGCTTTTGCATATCTTGGATATAGTATGCCAAAAATTATATTTGGACCATATCAAATAAAAGTTAACTAGCTAAAAATAATAAATCTAAGAATATATTCCATTTTAATAATTGCTAGGATGTTTTTAACAACATCGACTGTAGAATATAAAATGTACGAAGCATATTTTCATGATGTACCATTATCACCCAAAATTACATAACAGATAATATTACGTCATAATTTTTTATGGTTTCACTAATTAACGTATCTCAAAAAAGGCTTATCAATTTTACATAGTATAAATATTAGCATAGACGGAGGAAGCATACAATAAAAAAATATTAAACTAATAAAATTATTTTAAAATTCAAATAAATTATCCAGAACTAGTATTTGATATTTTCAAATGCATATCGATATCTTATCAATTATAAAAATGTTGACATAAATAATATCCGTATAATTATATTATAAACATTGTGACAATAATAAGAGGGGATACGAGCCTTTTGACCGCATATAAAGCACGCTACTGTGTAGACAAGTACTGAAGTGCAAGAGTTTCTTATAGCAATAGATAAATACTAATAATTTATATTTTTGGCATTAATGTATTAATGAAAGTTTGTTAAAGATATAAAAACATATTGTAAATTATTATTTCGTTTAAAATTGAGTGATACTTCTTATAGTCATGGCTCTAAAACAAGTGATTTTTAAATCTGTTAAAAGTATTTATACAACAAAACAATGCAGATTCATGTCTTTTTATCCTATTAATGATGATATATTTGGTTTAAATGATGAACAAAAGCAGGTATAATATTTGCTTAAGCGTTATTTATTTTAAAGTAATAATATAATTTATATATTCATATCACAAGTCACATAACTTAACATAAGTCAAGGTTGAGAAATGTTCACTTTATAAATTCCAGTTGCGAGAAACAGTGTTCAATTTGGTTCAAAAAGATTTGGCGCCAAAGGCTGATGAGATTGATAAGAAGAATCATTTTGAAGATATGAGGAGCTTCTGGAGGAAATTGGGAGATTTAGGACTTCTAGGTACTATTTTATATAACAACGATAACAATGATTAAATTAAAATCATAAAATTATTTCTTGCCGTCATAAATAGTATCACGTTTATTAGTGACTTAAGTATGAACAATAACATATGTATTACACTTTTAAATCATATTTCGTTAGGTATGACTATAAAAACTGAATACGGAGGCACAGAAACTGGTTATCTTGAACATTGTATAGTTACTGAGGAATTATCTAGGGGTTCAGGATCTGTAGGACTTAGCTATGGTGCAAATACTAATTTATGTATGAATCAAATACACAGAAATGGTACTGAAGAGTTGAAACAGAAATTTTTGCCGAAGGTATCATAAAAATTATTTCCTTAATAATTTTTACGACTACAGCAAAACGTTATTTTTTTAAATATATATATATATATATATATATATATATATATATATATATAAATGTTTATGAATTTCAGTTATGCACAGGAGAATATATAGGAGCGTTAGCAATGTCGGAAACAACAGCTGGTTCAGATGTTGTTTCCATGAAATTGAAAGCGGAGAAACAAGGAGATTATTATGTTTTAAATGGCCATAAAATGTGGATTACCAACGGTCCTGATGCGGATGTTTTAGTGGTAAATATCAAATTTCATTGCATCAATTATTTGAGTTCCAAATATATAGCAATCTTTCTAATTAACTTCAAATTATTTAAGGTGTATGCCAAAACAGATATGTCTAAGAAACAACATGGTATCACAGCTTTTCTGGTAGAAAAAGGAACAAAAGGTTTTAAAATTGGTAAAAAACTAGACAAATTAGGAATCCGAGGCTCTAACACTGCCGAGCTAATATTTGAAGATTGCAAAATTCCTGCTTCGAATATTTTGGGTGAACTGAACAAAGGCGTTTATGTTTTAATGAGTGGCTTAGATTTAGAACGGCTCGTGCTAGCGTCAGGACCAGTAGGTATAATGCAAGCTTCCTGTGATGTCGCATTTCAATATGCACATGAACGGAAACAATTTGACCAAAGAATCGGCGAATTTCAATTGATTCAAGCTAAAATGGCGGATATGCATACTAATTTAAGCGCATCTAGATCGTATTTATACAGTGTTGCTAGAGCTTGCGATAAAGGAAATGTAAATCGGAAAGACTGTGCTGGTGTTATTTTGTATGCAGGCGAAAAAGGAACTCAAATCGCTTTAGATGCTATACAAATTCTAGGTAGTTATTATTATTTATGGGCGCATGTCAAATGTATATTTTTATTTGTATTTTAGGAGGTAATGGTTACATTAACGATTACCCAACTGGTAGATTTTTAAGAGACGCAAAGTTATATGAAATTGGCGCTGGAACTTCAGAGATTCGAAGACTGGTTATAGGTCGCGCATTAAATGCAGAATATTCCTAAATATATCATATATGAAATTGTGATTATTGTTTATACTGTCCACTTTTTAATAAATATATATTTTTATTAACATTAAAATAAATATATGTGACAATGAATGTACAGACATATTTTGAACACTCCTATTAATAAATATTTTCAACAATAATGATTGTCACAGCATACATACGTAAAACAGTCTCTCGACTTTTATCAAATATATATATATATATTATATTTTATTATATATTATATTTTAGAAACAGTTCCCCATCTAGTAGAATGATTAAATAAATTTACGTATAAAAACGTAACATTTTAGCCATTGTATGTACTATATGGGTGATGTGCTATATTTCTTTGCAACTTCTTTTGACTAGAATCACACTCATTGCTTGAAATAAAATAAGAAACAACATAAACTCTTTTCAAAAATAACAATCAATAAATAACTAACGTGTTCAAGTATTTTTTGAGTTAAGGGGCAAGACATAATATACAACATAGACATTTATTTAAATAATCTAGTTAAGCAAAGAGAGAAAAATCGAATTATATTTGCCAAGCAAATAAGCAGATTTTTAACATTATTTTAAAATATAGTTATATATTTCAAAACTCTGGGTCATTAGCTCAAAAGGAACTCAGAATTTGAAATATGTTTTATCAACTTTTATATTTAAGATTAATAGTAATCATTTTGTAATCATACGTTTAATAGTCGGATTCGGCCATGGCCACATGATACATTAATCGTTTGAAGGAACCACTTTGTTGGATAGTTTCAGAATTTCCCATTGAATTGACATAAGGTCCCTGTTGGAGTTGGTGCTGTAAGGGATTATACGCAATCGCTTTCTATATTAAATAACAAAATGATCAACATTACGGATGCC